>JAUPFV010000001.1:247037382-247637382 GCA_036936605.1 Limnanthes douglasii subsp. nivea | reverse complement strand
TCCAATATTTTACTATAGTGACTTACGAATTAGATAAATTATATCTTTATTAAAAGTCAATTGGGAGTTTATACTGGGAAATTTATTGATTTTTGTTTTCTGAATTATAAAGAAAATTAGATTTATGAAGGTTTTTGTGGTGGTTTATGGAGTTCTAGATACTGATATTGATTCAAATATGAATTTTTTTATTTTTGTGTATAACATAATTAAAATATGAAACCTTGGTTATTAGAAATTTGAAAAAGACGACCTACAATTGTGAAATGTGAAATCATGGTTAAATTTGATTTTTTTTTGCCTACGTGTGAAACGCAGAACTAAAGTTAAATGAAAATGCAAAATGTGAAACCAAAATAAAATAGAATGTGAAACTGGTGTTAAATTTGATTTTTTCCCTACATGTGAAATATGAAATCACCGTTAAAAATGAAAATTGAAATGCTTAACCGTAAAATGAAATGTGATATTAAACTAGTTTAAATTTGTTTTTTTTGGCCTAAATGTGAAATGTAAAGCCATGATTAAATGAAAATGTGAAACGAGAAACTATGATAAAATAAAACAAAAATCAGCGTTAAATTTGTTTGTTTTGTCTTAAATTCAAAATGCAAAATACGAAACGAGAAACGAAAATACGAAATACGAACTTTAAATTAAGTGAACTTGTAAATTTTTATTTTTTCAATAAAAAGTATCACTCTTAGATATAGTTTTGTTCACCTTAACAAAACAAAACTAATAGTACTTTTAAAAAATTCGAACTAGAGTTGGAAATATACAACAAAATTAAATTTCAAAATTCATAAAAGAAAAGTGCATTTTAAATTCATAAAAGAAAAGTGCTCAATATTCTTCATATCCTTAGAGTAACATAAATTCTAGGGGTCTTTTTTCTTTTTAAAGTAATCCGTTGAACTTAATCTGATGACCGAAAATATAACGCTCACCTAAATAAAATGGTGCAATGGATTTGTATTGGATTTGTTTAAGGTTTTTCTCTTTTGAGGCCAGCCCGATAGCCCAAGTAGAGCATTAGAATGTCGATACTATTTTAAAGAACCCAAAAATTACCTTCGTTCTCCCAACCCCTAAATTTCTTCCATTCGCTCATTCCATTTCTGGAGATAGATTTTTTTGGCTGTGGTCACTTTACCTGCAATTACAGAATCGGATATACACATAAGAAGCAAATTGAAGAGGAAGCACAAAGTATAAAAACCTAATTTTATTGGTTTCGTTTTAGAGGTAGAAGCAAGAAAGATGAAGACAACCAAGGGAGGCAAAGTGATGAACCCTACCGTTGCTTATCGTAAAGAACTTCGCAAAAAAGAATTGAAAAGGGTATTTTTATAGCTTATCCTCTCTTCTCAGGCTCAATTTTTAGATTTTTTGAGCTGTATTCTTAGAATTCGAGGTTCCTTTTGTTATATAGTTCATTCTAGACCCATTAACCTAATTTGGATTCTCAAAATTTGGATACATTTTTCTTTTTATAGTGACGATATGAGTTCTGGTGTAGTGTGATTGCTGATAGTGTGAAATTAGGGTTTTGTGTATATAATTACAAGTTAATTAGGGAAGAATCAGATATATGCTATTATGTTTATGACGATTTTAATCGGGCACCCGTTTTTTTCTTCATTGTTTTCAAATGTTTAGTGTTTTAAGATTGGAAGACGACACAAACTTACCTACAAGGAAAGCGAAATTATAATAGCTCTAAAATTAATATATTGAATCATTAATTAATAAAACAAATTGAAGTTGTTCGTCTAAATAAATATAATACCTTTAAGTGAATTTATGCTTTAAATTGAAGGATAGTTACAGGAGACACAAATGATTCACTGGTTCCGTTGGACATAATGCGAACTGGTAACTGAGAAAAATATGTAGATTCAGCAAGATACAATGATTTTCAACAAACAATATAACACTTTGCAAATTTTAGAAATCAATTAGGATTCCAACCTACTCTCCACTACATGGGTGATGTGATGGAAGTTGTTATTCGTAATTAAAGACCAACACGTTTCCCCCAAAACCCAAGCGTCATTTACATAAAAACAGCTTTGGTGTTAGAAACGTCGTTAAACACGCGCCGTCTGGTGATCGCCACATGTCATACTACCGTTAAAATTTTAGATACTTCATCATTACATGCAAGACATTATAAAGCCTACATCATACAGATTAGTTACCCAGTTATACTGTCACCTCTACTTCGTATAAAAGTTTACTTCATTGATTTTATGTCATTAACATATAATTCATGAACTAGGGGACCTCTACTTCGTATAAAAGTTTACTTCATTGATTTTATGTCATTAACATATAATCCATGAACTAGGGGAATGTCCTGATCAGGAGGTGTCCACGAACTAGTAGACCATATAATATCCAAGCAGATGGGAACAATAGAAATATGTAAATGATACCAAAACGAACTGAGTACTAGAAATACAAAGTGGACTAAAATTACGCACACGGATAAAGACGGGTATTGTATTGCCGAGGCCTAACCGAGGGAACAAGCGCATTAACATGATATTAAAAGACTAATCAGATGACAGCAGCACTGACAAACAACTGTATAGAAATGAAACCAGACCGGACAAATGCCTCACCAAGCAGAGCAAACAAACAAAACCACACCGGGCAGACGCGTTGTCGAGTAGGGTAAACAAGAGTCGACGTCAAAGATAAACGTCTAGACCTTCATTGAACAACGCTTGTAATCAGTGTCGGCGAGACAGACTAAGGTCAACCACCAAAATAGACAACTAAAGAAATAGTTGAGAGCAGCATTAAATAACTGCTCAACCCACTAAACGCATAATGATTAAAATAATGTTAGTCTACGTGCAAAGTTAGTAAAGTTATATTTTAGATGGTGATTTGAAACTGTTAGGAGATAATATAACTAAGAAAATAAATTACAAAAGATGTATCTCCTCTTCTCTAATTGATAAAACTTTTTACTTGACATTATCTTTGTTATAGTTTCCCATAACAGTAATCTTGAGAGTAAATCTAATAAAATATAATATTACTTATTTTCTTTGTTGTTTAGCCTTTATCCATTAGAATTGTTTTATTAAGTATTTTATCCTTAATATTATACCATGTATGACGTAAATCTACCACTACAGAAATTCTACAACTATGTTCTTTCTTTATACTTTATTGTCTACATTTCTTCTACTTTAGCAAGTCTATCAAGTCAACTATTCTATTTCCTCCAAGAACGGTCTAGTGTGCAAGTTATAAATTTATGGGAAGATCATTACCATCATGTGAATCAACCAGAGACAATCACTTTCGCTACACAACTCCAATCGCAAAAACTTAAAGATGAAAAACTATAAGTCTCATCTTCTGTATTTATATTTCTATATAGATGTAACAGTTAAATGGTTTAGGGACGATCAAGGGTTTATGAACCTTGTGAATCATAAAACAATTTTAACATACTGTTAGAAAATTTTGGTCCCCCATGATCCAAAAGTGGCACATTCGGGCCCTTTATGTTAATTTTATTACATTTTGATCCCATCGTGATTCAAAAAGTAGCACGTTTTGGTCCATTTTATTCTTTCACACGGGGGATAAAAATGTTACAAAAATGAACACAAAAGGACTGAAGCGTCCCATTTTTCAAACATAAGAGACTAAAATGCTACAAAACTGAGCATGAGGACAAAAATATGACAAACATAAAATACAGGAGACCAATGATGTTTTTATCGTATATTAAAACAAAACGTAAGCATATGTATATTTGAAAACTATCACACACTCGTATATGTTTTGAAACATAGATTAATTACCTTACAACAAAATATATTCATTTATTATTTAAGTGTGTTTTGAACCGTAATAATAACGCATTATGGAAGGTGTGGCCATACAACCATATATTTTTATATTATCTCTTTCACACTATTGAAAACTTTTTAAACTTCCACGACGTTAATGAATTGTTTCGTCTAATTTCTTATTTTCCAACTTTATGAGTTAAGAACTTGAATTTTCTTCTTTCGCAATTTCAAACCTTTATGTTGTTTAAGATAGTATCCGCCATCTAACACCGTGTAATCTGGATGCAAACAATGAAAAGAAGAAAAATAAGTAAAAAGAACTATCTCTAACTCTAAATAAGACGAAGATTTTGATCCCTTAAGCTATTTTGTTTTATTTCTCTTTGCTTTCTGAACAATTAGTTTATTTTTTTGTTGTTTTTTTATTGTTTTGGTTTTAATGCATGTTTGTACCCAATGAATCTGAATACTCTATTTATTTTATTTTTTATTATTGTATGTTGTATATTGTTAATATGCATAATGTTTTTAATATATAAGTACAATTTTGTGTCAAACTTATTATTACTTACGAAAGTTGCATATTGCCAATTACGAAACTTGATAAATTTACTTTACCGAACGATTAACAGGTCAAAGATTACTTATAAAATGTTTCTTACTCTAAACTAGTCATGTACATATGGAAATATTCCTAAACATGAAGCCCGACTAAGACGAATTGCAACATTTATATTTTGTAAAGGGTATGGTTAAATTAGGGCAAAAAAATGTTAACCATTCCCAAAATTTAAGCGTTTTTGGATTTTTACGATTTTGTTCTTGGACCCGTTTGTTCACCCGCCGGTTGAGACCTTCTCAACTGGCGGAGGAAGTCCTCGGTGTATGAAACCTTCTCATCCGTCGGGTGAGAACCTCTCACCCGCCGGGCCACGTATATTCATCCGGCGGGGAACTTCCCCGCTGGTTCAACCGACGGGGATTAAAGGGTATTTTTGGTAACCTTTAAAATTGACCAAAATTTTGGGGATGGTCATTCTTTTGGGCCCTAATTTAGCCAAACCCTTTCATAAATGTAATTAACTATTTACATAATAGATTGTATGGATCTTTTCCACGACTTACGTGCTTTTTTTTCAAATTGTCCCCGGCTTTGTAGTTTTGTCCACAAGCTTTGGATTGCCGGCAAATAAATAGATTCACGAATTATTATTTTGTGAAACACAATAAAATACTTTAAAATAACATGTTAAGCCTTTGTACATGACCATTTACCTAACCAGTCTACATATATATTGCAAAACATACATTTGTTTTAATGTTATTAACTATGTAACTCATCTATGGTATGAGTTTTATCCACAATTAGCGACTCACTTTTTTTTTATGTTCATCTCTTTCTTGTAGAGCTTGGATAATAAACACTAGGTTTTCTTGCAAACAAATAGTGCATTGAATTGCACATTTTTTAAAATATAGGGAAATATACCTAAAAAAGATATGTATAACATTGCTAAATGACCATTTGTAAAACCTGAATACAAATGGTTTGTGAAATATACATTTTCTAAATGTTTATTAACTATATGCTGCATCTATGGCATGGCTTTAATCCTCGATTGAAAACATAATTTCCTTCAGTGGATCCCCATATTCTATAGTTTAGCGGCACACGAAATGATTTTGCAAAAATAAGAGAAAATCTTCAAGATTGGTTTATGAACTCTTACCAAATTACAATATGTAAAACCTAACTAAAGTTGACTTACACAATGTAAATTTGTTAAATGTCATGAACTATGTACCTCATCTAGCGTTTGGACCTTATCTATGGTAGGCAATTTCTTTTATGTATCATATGCAGTTTTTTAAAATTACTACTTTCCCTACAAAAAAAATGTTTCACGAATCATATTTTTTCAACATAGAGAGAACCCTTTTGTGAACCTAACTCGCAAAACCTTACGAAAGATGAATTTGAAAACCCTAACTAAATCTAACTTGAAAAATGTACATTTGATCAATCTAATTAACTATGTAACTTATCCATCGTTTAGACATTATCTCAAACTGGAAGCTCCATTTGTTTTTATACATCTATATATACTAGAGAAACTTCATACTGTACCACCATGTTTTGAATGTAAAGTACCATCTCTAGCACCATATTTACATGAGGAGTTCCATCATTCCTAAAGTCAACCCCATCATTTCCAGCAACATTAATCCTATTATAACCAGCAACCTTAACCATATCATTACCAACCGTAACACCAACACCATTAACACCATCTATCTTATTACCAACACCATCACTAACATCCACATCATCTAATCTAATACATGAAACCTCTTTTGTTCTAACAACATCCACATAATCCGTTCTAGAAGCACTAACACCATCATCTCTATCATCCATATCACTTTAAGATTCTGAACTAGAGGACAGTTCTAGTATCGGTACATCTCGTGATTGGTTTCATGGAAAAGATAATATAACTTTAAGAGGTTTGATATCTTAGATATATATCTTTAAATATCTTCACTTATCAATGACCTGGTATATCCGTAGCGCATCTTCATCAGTGAAGATGTTAGTTAGGTTGTTTTCATCTTGATAACCAAGCACTTGATATACAATATTCAAGACATCAAATTTATCTGATGGACCACATGACAAATATATATATATATATATATATATATATATATATATATATATATATATATATATATATATATATATATTGTTATGTTATGCATCAGACTTTCCTTGCTTTTAGGGTAGCATAAAACATGACTTTTATTCTTAAATTTACCCTCATGTCTCACAATAAGGGTAAACAAATGAGAATTTATACCTTGAAAATAATTTATTATGATTGAAAATAACATTCATTCGCTACCAGTAATCACCTAAAGGAAATATATACTTTAAGAAAATAATAATACACTAGTTGAATACAATCCAAAAATAGCAATTCAAACGAATTTAACCAATAATAATGGAAATCGAACACATTTTAAGCTGCCAATAGTCACCTTACCAAAAACAGAATACTTTCATCAATCTCACCAATACTATACACTCTAAGAAAATAATAACACGAATTGAATATTATCCAAAAATAGCATTTTTCATAAATGTTATACCTATATGAACAAATAAGATCAATTTTGACAGATATTGAACATATTTTAACATATTTTCTAACATGATCCATTTCATAAACTGACACGTTGAACGGATTTGAACATATTTGTATACATTTGAAGGAACTAAATAACATTTGAACAAAATAGTCAACATTTGGACGACACTAACACAAAACCTAACATTTATACATTAAAGAGAATCCTTCTCATTTTCAACCTTCAATATCTTTGAGTTACTACAACACTTCATTATATTGTTAGTTATAGAGTGAAATGATTCCAGGGTTGAATGAAACCAAAGTGGATATTGAAAGGATCTTAGATCTGGAAGTTGAAAGTCATGAAGGGGCACGAGTGATAACAAATTGAGAATTAGGGTTTGAATGAAATGAAAATGAAAACAAATTGATTTCGAGACCCGGTTCATAGATTTTCAATTAAAATAAAATTAAACACATCATTAAGGTTATCGTCTTATAAATTTCGAACCATTTGTCCAGGTAAGCAAATTTTCCAGCTATATGCCACATGGGTTAGTGATAATGGTAAGAAAGGCATTTAATGCATCAGGACCATAAGTCATGGTTGACTTAAAGTTCAAGGATTATGTGTAACACTCGTTCCAAACAGACCTTAGTGACGTGTGGCTACGTTTGAGAAACGACCACGTGTTAGGGACTAAATTTATAGATTCTTCCAAACCTAGGGACCCAAAAAGGTAATTTTGAAATCAATGAACCAAACAACAGAAATCAGAATAGTTGATAGACTACTCCGCGATTTAAGCCTCTAGAGTAGGTATTTTACTTTATTTTTGTCATGTTCATAACACTCATTTGGAGTTTTTTCAATAACTGCTGCTTAACCTTATAAAACAATGTTTTATGAATAATTTTTTTTTGAAATCAAAAGAAACATAGATGAACCTAACTCGCAAAACCTTAACAAAGATGCATTTCTGAAACCTGACTAAATCTCACTTGGAAAATGTACATTTGATACATCTACTTAACTATGTACCTGATCCACCGTTTGGACCTTATTTTCAACTGGTATATCCTTTTCTTTTTGTTCCTTTTTATTACTAATGAGCTTCATACTTTACTACCACATGTTAACAATGAACTACATTCTCTAACCCCATATTTACATGAGGAGTTTCATCATATACCTCTATGTTTACATGAGGAGTATCCTCCTCTACCTCAACTTTCAGTTGAGGAACTATATTATATACGATAACGTTTTCAAAAGAAGCTTCTTTCTCCACATTTATTTTTCACCCTCTTTATTTTGTTAAGCATGTTGCACAACATCCATATAAATATGAGGTATTTTGTGTGAATATTGAGGCGAATGATCTTCGATCTCTTTTCTTTTGCAACCTATGTTCTCGGCGTACCTTTTCACGTATGACATTTTACTTATCGGGAAACCCCATTGGTGATAAGGGAAATCTTTCTCAAATATAAAGCCAATGTAATAAAGAATAATCGAGAAGAAAATAATTTTGATGGTAATAAATTTATTATATTCGAAACAATTAGCCTCCAAATGGAACCTTAAGTCCTTATTTATATAATTTACTAGTCATTATGCTACACGTGTTATATCGTTCTAACAAATAATCTTGATAAGCTATTAAGTAATTAGACATGTTATTCAGTTTTAACTGTTTAAACGACCTTTCTATCTATTTGTTTTATCTTCTTTTATATCTTTTATGTGACCTTGTCTAATATCTTATGTTTGATCATTGTCTAATATCATGTTTATAACCCTCGTCCAGTATCTTCTTTATATTCCTCATCTAACATCTTATTTATGACCCTCACCTAATATCTTCTTTATGACCATCGCTAATAACTTCTTTATGTTTATCGTCTAACACATTCTTTATAACCTTCGTATAACATTTTTTTTATATATCTCTCGTCTAACATCTTATTTATAACCTCCTCCAATAACTTTTTTAGGACCTTGGTCTTGTATATGTTGTGCATCGTTCCTCATTTCGTTTTTATTACTTGCTTCTTATCACTTTGTTAGTATTTAATATAAATTTACCTCGTTATTGTAAGAAATATATAATATCTATAAGATATAACTTAATCATGAGTCCTCATAGTCTTCAAAGTAACTTTTTGTAAAACAATTTCTTTGAAAACTACTAAATACTATCTAGACAAGGTATCATCGATAACATTTAATAATTATTTATTTTATTTGTTTTATTTTAAAAAATGGACGTGCACTAGATTTTTAACATCTCAGATTTATACCGCTACGTGTAAAATTTTAAACATTTAACCTCTACAAATTATGACACGTTTAAAAACCGTTTTGTTTCTCAAAATAAAATTTAAATCATTTTACTTTTTAAATATATCGATTATTTTTTTAATCGTTTATCTCATTTAAGCGGTCGACTAAGATTTTTTACGAATATATTCCCTTTTTATACAGAAAATCTATCTCTTTTATTTTTTGTTCTTGTCTATTGTTCTTGTCTAGCCCCCCTCTCTCTCTAAGTTTATATTCCCTTCTTATACTGAAAATCTAATTTATGTACTTTATCTATTAAAGTTCTAGAATCATCAATCTTGCATTTGTCTTCGATTTCTCTCACCATTTATTTTATACATTGATGCCTCTCTTTGCATTTGTTCATGTATGTCTTGATTGTTACTCATTAAATGATTTTTAGGAAAAAATCCTTAATTTTGTACCATAAATTTCTGCTTCAATTTCTTTGCTTCAAATTTCACCATTAGGACTGAAATATTGAGTCCATTTATTTCTTCTTATAAAACCATAATCAAACTAGATTTTATCTTCACCATCTTGACTAAAAAGAAATAAAACTAATAAATATAATTAATTTAAAACTATATTGATGCAGGACCAATAAAAAAGAAGTAAAATAAAGATAATCTAAACCATATTTTTAAGGTAAAAAGATAGATGTTACCCTAATCCAAAGAAGTCAAAAACTAAAAATTCAGTAAAAAATATTTATTTATGTAAGGAAAATATGCTAATTTCCCTGCAAATCACTTCTAAATTGGCTTGAGGTAAAAAGAGGTTTTGAGAAAATACACAATTTTTCTGCAATCAGATCAAAAGAAAAGAAAATAAACACAAAACAAAAGTGAAATCAAACACACAAGTGTTAAGGGAATTCAACAAATAATGCCTACATCTCCGGACCTGTTGCAGATCGATTTTATTCGAAAGACACAGTGACTCTACCGTTTTCGATGCATACACCAAAAATCCATAGCTATAGGTTTTGTAGAGACTGTAACACTTAAAAAAGGAAGAAACATTTACAGTCCTTATTGTGTAATTTATGACCCACTAAATTGCACTGTCTTTTCAATTCACTACATCTCTCTTTAATGTGTTTAAAACTTGCATCATCTTCACTGTCTTTTCGTCTAGCATCTCTTCTATCCAATAACATGAATGTTAAATAAGGCAGGACTATTATGTCAAAATAACAATCTTCCACTTGAAGACTGGTTTCTACATGTCTTCACACCTTCATCTATGCAGCAGATCTTTCTGGTCTTGTTACTCTTACAGACCAACTAAAGTTGAACATAACTTCAGCTATTCAATGGCTACTGTCTTTGTCAATATATCAATTGGATTCTTGCTTCCTTGGATCTTTTCCAGTATTATCACCTCATCTTCCAATAAAGATCTAATGAAATGATAACGAAGACTGATGTGTTTGGTTCTCGAATGAAATGTTGAATTCTTCGCCAATTGAATTGCACTTTGACTATGACTATGTAGAATATTGTTCTTCTGTTTGAATCCCAACTCGGTTAATAAACCTTGAAGCCATATTATCTCTTTACTAGATTCGATCACTGCTACATGCTCAGCCTATGTAGTTGATAGGGTGACAATTTTCTGTAACTTTGACATCCAACTAACAGCTGTAGTTCTGACAGTAAATATATAACCGCGGGTGCTTTTCCGGTGATCAACTTCACCTCCAAAATCTATATCTATATAGCCTTGTACCTTTAACTCACCATTACCAAATTACAAACACTTTTCTGTTGTACCTAGTAGGTACCTCAAAATTCATTTGACAGCTTTCCAATGAATTTTCCTTGGGTTTGATATAAACCTTCTCAGAACTCCCACTACATAACTAATGTCTGGTCTCGTATAGATCATTGCATACATCAAACTTCCAATAGTTGAGGTGTAAGGAATCTTAGCCATTAAGTATTTTTCTTCATCCGTCTCAGGGGATTGATCATTGGATAAATAAAAGTGACATGCCAATGGTGTACTAACTCGCTTGGCATCACACATGTTAAATCTCTTCAAAACGCGATCGATGTACTCTGACTGAGATAATTGCAGAACATTTCTATGCTTATCTTTTGTGATTTGCATTCCAAGAATCTTCTTCGCCGGACCCAAGTCCTTCATGTCAAATTCTTTTGACAATTGTTGCTTCATTCTTCTAATATCATCCATATATGAACATGCTACTAACATATCATCAACATAAAGTAGCAAAATGATATAAATGGAGTTTAAGAAACCTTCTGTTTAATACATGTTTATCTCCTCATCCAAGTCCCCGTGAAGAAATGCAGTCTTCACATCTAACTGTTCAAGATAAAGGTCTTCAATGGAAATAATACTCAACAATGATCTAATAGTATTGAGCTTCACAACTGGAGCAAAAATATCGGTGTAATCAATTCATTCCTTTTGTTGGAACCCTTTGACAGCTAGTCGGGCTTTGTATCTCTTAGAGCCATCATGCTCATCTTTCACCCGATACACCCATTTGTTATGAAGTGCCTTTTTACCCATTGGTAACTCAGCTAGTTCTCATGTATCATTTGAGATTAAAGACTTCATATCATTTTTCATGGCAGGCTTCCACTTGTTAGCATCACTGGTCTGACAAACTTTATCATAGCATTCAGGTTCCCCTCTATCGGTAAGTAACAGATAGTTCAAGTATCTCCTGTTGGGAACATGGGGTCGTAAAGATCTTCTCAAAACAAAAACTGCCTCGGTCGGTTATAGGATGTGAGATTATTATCGATCGGTCTGTGCAACAGACTCTGTTTGCTGAGGGGTTAATATGATCGACTCTATTTCTTGACTATTTGGGACTCCCTTGATTTCTGCAAATATTGATTCATACGGCTTTGAGTCATTTGCTTCAGTTTTATGTCTATCTTTGTACATTACTGTTTCATTGAAGATCACATCTCTTCTTCGTATCATCTTCTTTTTTCCCAAACACAATAACCGAACTCACATTTGCCATAGCCAATCATGAAATATTTTTTCAATTTTGGATCAAGCTTGTTCCTGACTTGATCACTTATATGAACATATACTGTACAACCAAAAACTCTTAGATGTGATAATTTTATATCCTTACCACTCCATACCTCATCGGGTATTCGATGTTCTAAGGGAACCGATGGGCCTCAGTTAACCACGTAAGCCGATGTGTTGATTGCTTCTGCCCAGAACTGCTTCGGTAAACCAGACTGTATTCGAATGCTTCTGGCTCTTTTTGGCAATGTTCTGTTCATACATTTGGAAATACCATTGTGTTGAGGCGTACCTAGCGCGGTTCTCTCCATCATGATCCCATGCTCATATCAAAAGTTCTTTGATGTCCTCATATTCACCACCATTATCAGTTCTCAGCTTTTTAATCTTCAGACCTGTCTCATTCTCAACCATAGATTTTCATCTCCTAAAAATATCAAACATTTCAGATTTATACTTTAGAAAATAAACCCATACATTTCAAGAATGATCATCGATAAAAATCACGAAATAGTGTTTCCCTCCTATAGATGAAACAGTTGTTGGCCCCCAAACGTCAGAGTGAACAAACTCTAGCCTTTCTTTCTTTGGGGTTCTACAACTCGTCTGAAAACTGACCCTTTTCTGCTCTCAAAGTATGCAATCTTCGCGCATGTCTATATCGATTGACTTAAGAACTGGAAGCTTCCCCTTCGAGTACATAATTTTCATACCCTTCACACTCATGTGGCCAAGCCTCTGGTGCTAAACATTTGGATTTTCGTTTCCTAATGCTATTGAAATTGAACAACTCGTCTTTGTTGTCTTGTAAAGAGTACCACTCATCTTTCTGCGAGCAACCATCATTGCTCCTTTTGAAATCTTCCAATTGTCACTTTGGAATATCGTATTGTAACCTTCGCTGGCAAACTGCCATACTGAGATTAAGTTCTTTCTTAGATCGGGGATATGTCTGACATCTTCCAGTTCCCATACACACCCTCTGGTTAAATTTCTTCCTCTCGACTCTGTACATTTGCACATGCCTTCTCAAAAATGGTTGACACTCACTTGGTCAACTCAACATAATGAGCGGGTCGGAGCCACCTATTAGACACATGTCTAACATATTGCTGAGTTGCTTATCTAGTCGGTACATACTGTTGGTTTTGCACTGCCCGCTGAGGAGTTTGGTTCATCGTTGGTACTTGGGCTCGTGGTCGGATGGCTGTAACCGGCTGTGAAGCTTGCGGTCAGATATTCACCGTCTTTGTGCTGGCCCTTAGTAAGGTCGGATCCTGATAGAATTGAGACATAGACTCTATCATCGAGGCCTTATTTCTTCAGCTAAGATCCTTTTCTATATCTAATCCAATAGAGCTCCAAATATCATGGCTTGTGTCTCCGTGAAATTGGCTTTCATTACCCCCGGAAGAAGACCCATTCGGAAAGCAGTCGGTGCTACCTTGTCTCCACAAAATTCCATGTCCGTCTTGACCTGAATGAAGCGTTTCATGTACTCTTTCAAGCTTTCTCCAATTTTTTGTCTACAATAAATGATGGTATCCCCGTTTGCGTGAAATTTATTGCTTCCGACAAAGTGCTGTCGGAACATGCTCCAAAACATGTGAAAGTTCTTTATGCACCCTTGTGGTAAACAATTATACCATTTGGACGCAGCTTTCTTGAAGGTTTGAGAGAATACTACATAAAAACTTGCCATTGATCATAAAGTTCTTGAACTGCTCAATGTGGTTGTCTAGATCCTGAGTTTCGTCAAACCTTTCCAACTTGGAGATATCAAACCACTTGGGAAGATGCCCGGAGAGGATATCCGGGGAGGGAGGGGATGACCTCCAATTGGGTCCGACTTTGTAAGAGCTCCCCCCGGATCGTCACTGGTTGGTGTATATAGTATTTCTTCAGTCAGAGAAGTAAATTGATTACTGACTCGGTAATCTTGATGATAACTCTCGGCCTGAAGCTGTCTCCAAGTAATACCATGTTCGAATCGAACATTTCCTGTCTTATTTTGTTCCTCGGATTATATTTTTCTTTTGTCAGGATCAACTTTATTCGTAGACTCATTCCTTCTCCGACTAGTCCGATGGGTGTGCTTGCTTACGCGTTTTTGAATCTTTTTTCCTTTGATCTGCTTTGTATCTGGCATCCGTGTCCGAAGACGAAGATTTATCAGAACTTAAGGAGGTATATTCGCTAGACTCCGACGGTTCATATTTTTGTTCCGATCTGGTACGCCTTTTGCATTGTGGATGGCTCCTCATTCGTTGTTTTTCTCCAGGTTGAATGGTATCTTGGGTCTGATTAGCCTCGATTCTCTCTTGTCGAACCTCAGTTCTGACCTTCCTGGAACTCATCGTGGCTTCCCTTTCCGTATTAAACCTTTAGATATCTTCTAACAGTTCTTTACGCCTGACGACCAAGACCGATTCCTCAAGTAGTTCCTCAGCGTATCGAGTCAGGCTGTGGGCTTTGTTCGTGACTTGTTCTTCCATCGGATGGTCACCCGACTCAACGCCAATCAGATCCCTGGTCGAATTGGTCTCGATATCTCCACGAGCTTCAATATCCATATGTATTTTTTAAAATATAGTTTTCAAGGTTTTAGAAAATTAATTATGGGTACCAATCGTTTCCCACAGACGGCGCCACTGATGAACTTAGAAAATCCTTAGTGTAGCTCAGAAGCGGAAATGTTCGTGGTGGAGGATCGGGATAGAGAAAATTTGTCTGAAGTGACAGCAGAACAATTAAATCAGTGGTTGGTAGAAAGGTAAAGAGACAAAAGAAATAAATGTAGCAAGAATTGACTAATCATTGGCCCTTTTCCCCAAAAGGGAATGTCCTTTATATAGTAAATGAGGTATGTAGTAAAGTTACATCATCAATAAACTTAACGAAAACATACGATTTTTTAGTCAACAATTCTATCCATCTAAACTTAAATTTTGACTCAACTGATTCCCAACTTTAACAATTTGTTCACTTCATATTACTTCTTCCACTATCTTAACCAAAGGTTCCCCATATTGAATATCTTATCTAGGATCGTTAACCTCTTTCAAATTCAAAATTCTAGTCAGTTGACGACCCTCCCATATTTTTAACTATTATTACGCCAACTTCTCAGGGTTTAGAGACATTGCATAAAAAGTCATGGCTATTCTCCGACTGCCTCTAACTATCCAATATATTTCTAATAATATATTTTAACCATTGATGAAATGAGCAGGTAGTTGCTTCAATTTTGTAGAGCCACGGTCTGCCCATGATCGCATTGTACGAGCTACGAACATCATCTATCATAAATAATACTCCCACAATTGTTTTTAATATTACCATAACCAACAGTAGCAAAAGTTTAACCTTACCAACACAACTAAAATATTTAACTAACCAATTTTCTGTTAGTATATATTTATGGAGGTACCAAAACCATATGATCATAACTGCTCTTAATATATCATTAGTCGAGCTACCATTATGGATCAACACTGGTGTGACCATACCTCATGATATGTCTAAATTGATCATTAACGCATCTAAATGAGGAGTAAAAACTCATCTTAAATTATCATTGCTGAAAATCGGATATGCGACCGGTTTTTATAACAATGGTATGAAGATTCATCAACTAAATAAAATTCTAAAATATTTTTGTTTATTTTTCCTAGATATTACTGGTGGGATAGTGTTTGTTGATATGTAGTTTTGCTTAAGATTTCCCAGATACGTATTCATTCTCAATCTATAAGCTTTTATAGTGAAAGAGATTTTTAACCTATCAAAAATAGAAAAATAATTCATAAATAATAGGTATTAATTTGTATAATTTTACGAGTTGATTGACTAGTCCTTTAAATTCAAATTTCAATCATTTATATTTTATAAAATAGATTTCCTTTTTGAAATTCAAACTCTACTCTTGTTAATCAAATCTCGTTCGAAATTTGATTACTTTTCCATATTTATAAGAATAAAATTCTAATCATCCTTAAATAAAAAAGAATTAATTTATTGTTTAGGATTAAATAATAAGAAATTATAATTTATTTTTAGAGATTAAAATAATCACGTCTTGAATTTTAAATAATTTTTATCTTTTTATTTTTTATATTTATTTTTATGTATTTATTTTCAAGTCTTTGGTTTTTATCTTAGCTTCTATTTGTAATTTTAACTCTTTTTTTTTTCTCATTTTACTTATAAATAAAACAATAACCAAATGAGAGTATTTTGAGAATAATTAACTAAAACTAACAATTAAATTAGTATACAAGTAACATAAAGTCAAGGATAAAACTAACAATTAGTTTTTGTTTTAGTTATATATATATAACTGAAAGGATATTCTCATATTTATATTACAAATAAGCTTTATATTCATAGATGAATGAAACATGTCTTTCTAGCTACGTGAAATTCATATGGTATAAATATTACTAAATTATCCTCTAAGTGCCTAAGATACTTGAGTAATATTTAATTTAATTAGAAGATTATTAAATACTCTTTTTGTCGCATAGGATCTTGCATCCTTATTGTTTATTCTCTTTTGTTTTATAATAATTGATCATTGTACATGGGTTTTCCGTTTTTTTCTAACTTATTAATTATCAATGCATTGTTTTAGTCTCTCTTAAAAGATGACTAGTGGATTATGTCATGACAGTGTTATTTTTGCTAATGAATCTGCAATTGAGTTGTTTAGACGAGAGAGATGTTCGTATTCTACTATTTTGAATGTCTTTTCCCATTCTTTTAATACCTATAAGTACCCTCTCATACTCTCTTGCTTAGCTTTATATAAATTTTTTTCTTGACTCAACAGCAACTAAGAATCTAATCTTACTCGTATAAATTTCACTCCACAAATACAAGCTAATTTCAAACCATATGAAATAACCTCGTACTTTGCTATAGTATTTGTAATATAAAAACTGAACTTTACCAACTGTCTTATTTCTTCACCAAATGATTATTTAAAAACATCCTAGCTTCCCATCCGTTAAAACTTGAACATCCATCAACTTAAACTATCCATTTTGAATTTCTTCCCATGGTTTACTACATATCCTCGTCATCACTAGTTCTTTTACCAACGAACTCATTAATAAAATCAGCAACCACCTAATCTTTGATCGCAATACAAGGTTTGTATAAAGTTTCATATTCCCCAAATTCTACTGACCATCGTGTGAGCTATCTTAAGATATCTAATTTATATAACACATTTATTAAAATAAAAAACGTTCATAAAACGATGGTATAACTCTGAAATTGTGATCTCCTCTTTCTTGCAACTACCACCAATGCTAATACCTATTTCTCTAGATTCAAATACCTTATTTATGAATAAATTATTTATATAATAAATTGGTCTTTTGCATCCTTTTATCTTCTCTAGCCAAGACAACACTCACAATGAAATTGGAGAGATACATATATAGATACAATGATTCACCTTGTATTGGAGCTGCTAAGATCTTTATTGAAGTCAAATATTATGTTAACCTGCAAAATGCCTAATTACATTCCTCTTCCCAGTTTAGCTTCTTTAAGGACTTGAAAAATGACTTTTATCAAACGTTTTAGAGATAAACGTAGATAATACTGCAAGAAAACTCGTAAACTTTTGAAACTCTTTGATTTTTTTGGTGGCTCCATAATTAACAATGATTTTAGTTGTTCTGGATCAGTTTCAATTCCATTTCATTGATGATATACTTGAGAAGTTTTCTACTTCAAATTCTAGACAAACACTTTAGAATATTCAATTTAAGATTAAGTATCCTCATATTTTCAAATATTTGAGATAAGACTTCAATTGTTTTTATCTTTACTGTTGTTTTTTTACAATCATGTCTTCTATGTATGCCTTCATATTTTTTTGTCAGTTATTTCTCAAATATTCAGTTGACGAGCCCCTAGTAGGTTGATCCTTCATTTTAATCTAAAAGGCATAAATTTATAACACTACAAACCTCTTTATGTTTGAAAAAACAATATATTCTTCATCTTTTAAATGCATTCCAATTTGGTTATATCTGATTATACATCCATGAATGGCAAGAAATCGTGACCCGAGGCTGTATCCACTAACTGATCAATATAAGGAAAATGAAATGCATCCTTTGGATATGACTTATTGAGGTCTATTCTTAATTAGCATTGAATTATCAACCCGAGTTAGATATTTTGGATCCATGATGTGCCCCAGTTTCAATAATTTTCCACTTCGTTGACGATGACTTTTGCTTTCTGAGACAACAAATCCCTCTCCTATAACGAACCGACTTCATTTTTTTTGTCAATTGATAACTTGTGGTATATGATAAACGAACTAACCTCATTTACATCATTATTAATCCAAACGAAAACATAAAATTTTGTAGTCAACAATTCCATCCATCTAAACTTAAATTTTAACTCAATGATTCCCAACTTTAACAATCAACTTCCTATTACTTCTTCCACTATCTCAACCAAAGGCTCCCCACACTGAATATCTTATCTACGATCGTTAACCTCTTTCAGATTCAAAATTTTAGCCAGTTAATGGCCGTCCCGTATATTTAACTATTATTA
The DNA here is from genome assembly GCA_036936605.1 of Limnanthes douglasii subsp. nivea. NCBI lineage: Eukaryota > Viridiplantae > Streptophyta > Magnoliopsida > Brassicales > Limnanthaceae > Limnanthes > Limnanthes douglasii. The sequence goes on along the minus strand of JAUPFV010000001.1, from coordinate 247,618,483 downwards.
GGCCAACTTCTCAGGGTCTCGAGAAATTGCATAAAAACTCATGTCTATTCTCCGACTTCCTCTAACTATCCAAAGTATATTTCTAATAATATATTTTAGCCATTGATGAAATAAGCAGGTAGTTGCTTCAATCTTATAGAGTCATGGTCTACCCATAATCGCGTTGTATGAGCTACGAACATCATCTTTCATTAATAGTGCTCCCACAATTTTTTCAATATTACCATAACCAACAATCAGTGAAAGTTCAACCTCACCAACAAAACTAAAATACATAACTAACCAATTGTCTGTTAGTATATTTTTATAGAGGTACTATGACCATCTGATCATAATTGCTCTTAAAATAACATTAGCCGAGCTACCATTATGGATCAATACTGGTGTGACCATAACTCAAAATATATCTAAATTGATCATTAACACCTCTAAATGAGGAGTAAAAACTCATCTAAAATCATCATTGTTGAAAATAAAATATACAACCAGTTTTCTATAACAATGGTATGAAGATTCATCAACCAAAAAATACCTCTCTTATATCGAACCGGCTTCTAAAATACCACTAAAAATAGTATGTAATCATTATTGCTTTCCCTTATCCTCTATTTTTTGTTTCCATTCCTTCTTATATTTATCTTCATTTCTCTCTCTTTTCATGTTCTTGAAAAATTGGTCAAGCTCTCCACTATAATGATATACACTGAAATACATACAAGATTTCTCAATGCTTACAACCAAAATGACCCAGGAGGCTGGTACTTTGTTTTTCCTTTTGTCTTTTAAAACATTAATAAGATATTTTCATTCAAATGAGTGAACCTTCGATGTGGATTATTATTATACAAGCCCCTATATCGGCTTAACGGGGCTTGTACTATCTCATTATGTCAGACCTTATTAATTTTTCTTATGTCAAGTACAAATATCTTTGACTTTTAGGGTTTCAAATAAGAAGATGTCCCCTTCCTAAAATCTTAAACTCTGGTAAACTAATATGATCTTGCCAAAATATCTCCCATATTATCTACCAGAAATCTGACAAGATCCTTATATAGTTGTTTGTCCATGTTTAAAGACCTTTTTTGAATGATGCCATAACGATATCTTCTCTACACACCATCAGATAATTCATGTTCTGAATAAAGTTATGAATATAGATTTTTAATATCTCTCTATTTTTTATACATATTTATTAGAAAATCACTTTACTTTTTGTGCAATTTATTGTTAGTGAATATTTTTTGATATTCTCCAAAGACCCTTTTTAAATCCCGAATAGATCCTTTAGGAAAACAATTAATCCAGTCAAGTGCATTCACTTTAAATGTCATTAAAAACACTATATAAAGTAAAACATCAGTTGTATTAAACCTCATCATCATGTTTCTAGATTATTCTACATGGTGTTTGGGATCCCTGAACCATCATATGTATCCATTTAATAGGAACCAGAATTTTGGGGAAGTTTACCCTCAAGATATTTCCTATCAAATGGATACTCTTAAAGCATATTAGCTACTATATTCGGTCGCTTATAATTATACTCTATATTGTTTACCTTTCTATTTCTTTGATGCATATTTCTTGACTAATCCTTGTACGCTAGATTTTCCCGCTTTATTTTCTTTTGCTTGTCATTGCTACTCTAATAGTCACCTTTTTATCTTTCACCTTTCAAGTACAACTCGCCTTACTATCTCATCTGTTTAACTTCTGTTTTCCCTTATATTTTGACAAAACATTTTGTAACAAAAATTACAATACCACATTCAAATTTTCCATTCTCACTTTAGCTTTTAAGACTCTCTTAATTTAAAATTGATTAGCCCTAATTTTTCCTTATTCGATTCTTCAATTTGTAATTCTAAAATTTAAACGCCAAAGTTGGAAAACCTTGTTTGGAGAGGTTTTCCCATTGATTTGATGTGAAATTACCGTGTGCACAAGCTACCATACAAACTGTACCACTTTGAACTTGGTTAACCCTACCGTGTGCTTATATTGGTTAATTGCAATATGCCATTGTGACTATTAGAGTTCTCTGCTCTTGGTCGATCACATTTCACGCACTAGATACAATGCTAAAGGTTGTTCTTGCCTTGGATGACCATTGTTACTTGGAAATTTGGTCGTGATCCCCATAACAGTCATGAGAGTTTCAAAAATTAAATGAATTTGTGGTGTTTCTCTTTCAATTCTCGATCTAATAATCACTATTGGTAAATTGCTGAAACTTAATTTTTTTGAAAAGAAAAATTCCCATAGACGACGCCGAATTTGATAAGAGAAATCTTTCTTAAATATAAAGCCATGGTAATGAAGAATAATTGAGAAATAAAATAAATCTGATAATAATAAATTTCTTTTATTAAAAAATGATCTGCCACCAAATGAAGCCTTAAGTTCTTATTCATACTGTATACAAGATCCTATTTCCTGGTCACTATGCTACACTTGTTATAACGGCCTAACAAACAATATTCATAACCAATTGAATAATGACACGTGTTATTCAGTTGTAACTGCTTGAACGATCTTTCTATCCGCTTGCTTTGTCTCCTTTTATATATCTTATATGACCTCGTCTAATATCTTCTTTATGGCCCTTATCTAACATTTTTTATAAATTTCATTAAACATCTTCTTTATATATTTAATCTAACATATTCTTTATAACTCTCATCTAATATGTTTTTTAAAATTCTCGTCTAATAACTTTTTACGACCCTCATCTAGAACCTCCACCCTTGTCTAGCATATTCTTTATGTTCTTCATCTAACATTTTCTTTATGATCCTCATATATTAACTTCTTTAAACCTCCCTCTTGTATATGTTATGCCTCGTTCTTCATTTTCCTATTATAAAGATGCATGTACGGTGGTATGTGCTATTTATAAAATAATTTTAGCTATTTGCAAATGATAAGATCTATGCAGCCGATATTTGCTATCGTCATCGATGCTCTAGACAATGCTATATCTTTCAGTATGGCTTGCGGTCGTTTCATTGTAGACGTTTTTCGATAAAGTTAGCATGGATTATTTTTTCTGTCGTTCGAGTGGTGCTGTAAAATGTACCAACTGATGTTCCAAATGTAAATAATAGTGTTCTAAATATAGAGGCCGATATACTAAACTCTAAAGTGGTTACATTATCTAATGATATTCAAACCATAATTCTTCAATATGTTCAAAAAAGAAAGATCATTTTTGTAGAATTATACATGTATGTTTCTTTGGTTAAACTACTTCTCGATCAAAAGTACAATGTTATGTTATAAATATCTCTTGGGGATCACATACAATATCAGTCGAGTTATCCAATATTTTTATAAATTATTTTTTGCAAATGATATCTTTCACTATCAAATACCGCTCAAGTTACTTATAAAATTCCAAGCTCAATGACAAACTCTTATTCTCCCATAAGCTTAACGAACAACATGATGAATAGTATGTTCTAATGATCGTCTGTAATATGTAAAAGAATTCACCGATCATGTCCTTATATTATTTTAAATTCATAGGTACATAATAACCAATGTATTGATTGACTTACACAACCGCATATGGATGGTTCAGTTATGACCGCTTCAATAAGCTTATAATTATGCAATAATATCTCTTAAATTACTTACAAAATTGACCCAGATAACGCATGATTTGTTTTCCAATTGATAAGTATATGCGCCATAACATTTGATTGTTTCAACGGTTATTTATTAGTTTAATTTTGCATAGATAACCTGTTTAAATTTTCCCAATAAAATGCAAAATTCAATTGCTTTGACCTAATAAAGTATTTCCGGCTAAAGTGCGCCTATCGTTTGTAATTTAATATACAATACTTCATAACTCGAAGTTATTATGCATTTCGTAAAGGGAAAAACTATACAAAAAGCCAAGATAATAATTTGTAGGGCGTGGCTACAAAAAATGGCCAAATTTTACTTAACTGTTTTTAGTCGTTTGATGGATAGTAAGACTAAAAAAAAACTTATTTTTGCCAAAACATGGAGAAATGTTTTCATAAATTATTCCAAATGATTGATGGAAAAAGGCTCAGATTTCGCCCGCAACCACAAATAACAAAATTAGTATTTCTATAATAATATTTGTAAACCCTATTATACAATATTTTGTACCTAGAATATACCATATTTCGCTATTACGCATTTCACAAGTCCAATTATATTATATTTTGGAACTCAAATATATCATATTTTTCCAATTACATATTTCACAAATAATATAAAAACACTTGATTTTACCTTGTTTGTCAATTTCTATATAACCAATTTATAATTCTGTATTTTATAATAACTATATTATGTTTTATAGGTTTCATATTTGGGGTTTTAAGTAGTTAAGTATTTCACACAAACAACTATACTATATTTCACAACTTAATATATTATGTTTCACATATACTATGTTTTGCAAATGAATTACGCTATGTTTAAAAATTTAACAGTTCTCCATAATGCTAATACTATATTAACCTAAGAAGTATTATCCTATAAATATTGTGCATGAGTTTGTTTGTGTATACATGAACAAACTTATCTTTATACGGTGTAATCCACGAATCTAGCGCGTAATCGACCCATTTTTATGCTTCAAACTATTCGTTTATAACGAAAATGGTGGAATGCTAAACCTCATCGTTCAAAGGCTCTATACATTTTTAAAACTCTTTATTATTTTTTAAATTTCGTGTATATTGGAATTTACATTTTTATGGATATATCATTCATCTAACATGTGAGTCATAGATTAATTTTCGTAAATACTAAAGCAAATTCACGATCGGTTAGAATGACACAAGACAACTCATAATTGTTTTTTTTCTAAAATCATTCTTACGCATTCGAATACTTATTTGTACTTATCTTGTTTTTCATTCGGCGTGTATGAAAACCCTATACAAAACATCATATTGTTGGAAGTAATTTATATTATCTCGAACAACAACACCTCGTGTATAATATGATATGCACACGGGGAACATTTATAATAAATATATGCTCACCTATATGCAAAAAACAAGTTTATTATGAAATCAAATCCTTCATTCTGGGTTTATGTCAATGTAAGTAATTATATGTTTATAATTTAGACAATTAATATTACATCTGCAAATAATCAATTGTTGCAATCAATTTATTTTTTGGCAGAACTTGTACACGTTACGGATGTTGGACGTATTTTACAAATCAACAGTTTTAGACTATTGAATATAACACCGAAGACATACTCCTACAGAAGTTAAGATTTATCCCAATATTTTTTTGGTATTTTTCAACTTTGTAATGAACGCATGCCCAAACTATTGTCGAGTGAGTGGCTATGTGCATTTGAAATCACGTTAAATGACTAAATATTATCACCTTTAACCGACATACCTACCAATTTAATAAAATAACCTATTTTTAGAACTGCTTGATTTATGCTTTCGATTTTTCTTGTTAAAAACTTTCTAGTAATTTTAGATATCTCGTATTAATATACAAATATAGAATTTTACCTTTACGGATCAAACTGTGTGTTCCTAGCATAATTATAGAGTTGAGTTGTTTGTAGATATCTTTTACTAGACTAATGTAGTGGTAGGTCTGAAATTTATTACCATAATCCTTCATAAGTAATATTTCACAAACATTTCACGAAAACAATAAACAGAATTTACAAGTTTGTATGTGGTTGGATTTCGCAGCTTATATATACAAATTTTTGCAACATAGCAGTAACATATTTCACAACATATTTATTCTATGTTTCACAACTTATCCGTAATACATTCCCAACCTATTAATACTATGTTTCACAAAATGTCCATACTATGTTTCACAACTTATCTATAATATATTTTGCAGCTTAACCAAATAAATTTAACAAAAAATATTTATGAGGCTCGCGAAAAGCATTATTTTCTTGGTCAGTAATCAAACAAAGCATATGGGTTTCTTGTCCAAATAATTTTGTTTGGAAAAAAAAAATTAAAATAATTATAACTTTTCTATGGATGATTTGGTCTAAATCGACGTAATTTTTTCGTTTGTTCTGGATATATATATATATATATCAAAATTTAGTTATAAAATAAAAATAAATTGTCAACCATATTTTATTATTAATGTTCTAAAATTTATGTTTGAGAGATTCAATCCGGTCTTTGAATAAATATCTAATACTCAACAAAAATCAATCAAACAATAGTATTAACAAGTAAGTGTGACTCAATCTAAATCTTATGTTGATGCTACTAGATTGGTACAAAAAGAAGTTATACATGAAAACATTAAAAAATCGAGAAAAGCGTAAATTCAAATCAATATAATTCTTCAAACAAGATAAAGAAAAATTGTTATCAAATACAAAACAAAATGTTAATAGGGAGGTTTTCTAATGGAAGGTCCACTAGGGTCGTGATCTAGAATTTTTTTGATTCATTTGGATTCAAAAGGAAGTTAAGTTTTGCATTTTGGGATCCAAGGCACATTATGATTCAACTGGATCTTATGAATGATACTAGAAAATTGTAGAGGCGTAATGTGTACAAAATAAACCAATATATATTACAAATATTGAAATGGGCACCCTTCTTTCATCCAAAGATCGAATAACCTATAATTTCGGTGTGGGTTACTTTTCAAAACATACATGATTTTATGTACAATGAAAATACTATAAAAAGATATAGTTAAAGGCATTGGAAACCCATTAACGGTATGGGTTCCTTACGAAAATTGAGTAATGTATATTTATTGTAGGGCTTGGATTGAAATTGATGTATCAAAGGTTCTTCAAACTAAAATATTGATATATTTTGGTGAGGCCGAAGGATTTTGGCAAAAGATAAGATATGGTATAATGTCAAATTACTATAAAGATTCTATTCATATGGACATAAGAAAATAAAATGCATAAAAAACTTACCTCCAAAGGAGAACTAGGAAGTCAAAGTTCTAAATGGAAGTCTATATTGTTTAGAGATCCTGCTAATGAATACCTAATGTAAAGTCAATAATTGTTAATGAGAATAACCAAGGTAGTTTGGAAAATAAAAACATTGATACTACTTTGGATAACCAAGATAATGAAATTATAGTTAAGGATACAAGGATATATGAAGCAGATAATAGCTCTAAAATTTTACAAAATTCTCAAACTATTAATCTAATAATTAGCAAAGAAAAGCAGTTTGAAAAGCAAAACATCAAAACATCTAATAACTGGTAAATATGCAGATAATTACAAGTCATTATTAGTTGAGCTACCTAATACTAAGAAGCTAGAGGATCTTCAAGATATTATCCATAAATTAGTTACCGAGTTAGATAATAAGAAGCTGATGATTATTCATATGGAAGAAGAGAAAATAAATAATGTAAAATATTTGAATCCAATAATACAACACGAGTGGATGGTTTCATGAAAGAATGTTCCTCATGTAGTTTCTTCTACAACAATATGTTTAATTTCAGAAAGAAATCATCTAAATCTTGGAGTGAGTATAGACCAATAAGTCTATGTAATGTTTTCAACATGATTATATCAAAAATGTTAAATGAAAAAATCTCTATAATTCTACGTAAGATAATATCAAACGAACATAGTGGTTTCGTTATAAACAGGGATATCCAGTATAATATTTTTCTAACCAATGAGTTGGTTTATGATTTAAATAGAGAAAGTAAAATGAATAAGTATATATAGAGGCTTCACTAGGATTCTCTGATGGGTTTTGAGATAATAAAGTATGTAGGCTTCGTAAGGCGCTGTATGGGCTCAAACAATACCACCGAGTATGGTTTGGAGGATTTATTATGGTAATGAAGAAGTACGAGTACAAACAAAGTAAATATGACCATATGTTGTTTCTGAAAAAAGAGATAACATGATCACATGCTTAATAATCTATGTAGATGACATGATCATCACATGAAACAACACTAAAGAAATTGCAAGGCTAAAGAAGAACTTGCTTCCTTGAAATTATGTTCAAAAGAAATAAGCATTCATATATTGAAGCATACACCGATGCCGATTGGGCTGGTAGGAGAAACTTAGTGACATGGAGAACTTAGAAGCAGAAAGTGGTAGCACTTTCCAGTGTTGAACTAGAATTTAGGGAAAATTCTAAAAAAGTAACAAAAATCGTGTGGATAAAGAAATTAATGACTGAAATTGGATTTCCATAATCTCAAGTTAACTCAAGTGTGACAATAAAGTAGCAATAAGTGTCCCGAAAAATCATCTTCAACACGACAGAATGGAACATGTGGAAGTAAATCGACACTTTATAAATGAAAGAATTGAAGATTATACAATTGAACTTCATCTTGTAGGATCAAATAATCAACTAGTAGACATCGTGACTAAAGCTATAACATGACTACAATTTTGAGTAAATTGAGTATTGAAAATCTGACTTCAACCTAAGAGGAAATATGAAAGATTGTAAAAAATATTGACATTTTCAAGACGTTTGGAGTTTTCTGAAACATGTATTCTTCTTTGTTAAAAGCTTACACTAGACCAGTTCTTCTTTTATTGTTCGTCTTCCTATTCGAATTTTTAACAACCTTCCTATGGTTTTTAAGAGTGCTGAAAATGTTGTGTAAATGCTGTGTTTAAATCTGGTCTTAGAGATTAGATATTTTTATGTGCAGTCGATGCTCCACCAAATGAGTCATATAAGTAACTCCTTGCTAGATCATACTTAAGACCCTCCTGTTTTTTGGCAAAACAAGCAAATGTCCACTATTCTGGAATTTACGGAAATAAATAACCTTCAAAGTTGTATGTGTTTATGAGGCACTCTTTAATGTTCATTACAAACAACCCCAACTTATGATAAAGGAAAACGTTCTATTCTTGCAAAAAAAATAAAAATATTACCTCTTCATCGTCCTCACATATTCTGAAATATTGCATATTTCTAACAACATGTGCATTGAAATCTCTTCCGAATGTAAAAATGCAGCACAAACTCGATGTCAGATTATCGAGATTCAAGCTTTTCTTTTTTAACAAAACCCCTGAAGGTTTCTTTTCTTAATGCGATCTCTAAGCTTCAATTTTTTTTAAAACCTTCCAATACGTATTTTGTTATTTATTTTAGTGTAATTGGATCGACTAGTCGACCAATTTAATCATGATATATTATCAAACAAGTCGTAGAGTGCGGAGTGCACGCTTGTTAGATTACATAACGATTAGCGGGGTCAAGGGGCGGAGCATTCCATTGGGTATGCTGAGCATTCCATTGCATATAGGTTCTATGTGTTAGAATCTAATGACTATGTGTCGGTGAACACAGTTATCGAGTCAAGAGATGCAATATTTGATGAAGAGAGATTTACTTCTATACCTAGACCTAGAGATTTGATTCAAAACTCTTTGAATAGGAACTCAAGTGAAATTGAAAATATATCAAGTGGTACCAATTGTGTACCTGGACCTTCTGAACCAAGGAGAAGTACTAGAGCCAGAAAAGCTAAGTCGTACGGATCTGATTTTCAACTATATTTAGTTGAAGGGTCAAGAGATAAGATTGACTATCAATATCAATACTGTTTTGTTATTGAAGATGATCCAAGGACTTTTAGTGATGCTATGACATCAAGGGATGCTGCATTCTGGAAAGAAGCTATCCAGGATGAAATAGAGTCTATCATGCATAATAATACATGGGAGTTGGCTGATTTACCTCCTGGGTGCAAATCATTGGGAAATAGATGGATATTTAAACGAAAAATGAAAGTAGATGGTACTATTGAAAGGTATAAAGCTAGATTGGTTATCCAGGGATTTAGACAAAGAGAAGGCATTGACTTCTTTGATACTTATGCTCCGGTTGCTAGGATTTCCACTATTAGATTGATGATTGCACTTGCATTTGTATACAATCTTGTAATTCATCAAATGGATGTTAAAACAGCATTCTTGAATGGTGATTTGGATGAGGAGATTTATATGAAACAACCGGAAGGGTTTGTGATGCCTGGTTGTGAAAACAAGGTATGCAAGTTGAAAAAGTCTTTGTATGGCTTGAAACAAGCACCAAAAGATTGGCATCAAAAATTTGATAATGTGATATTGTCTAATGGATTTATTCTTAACCAAGCAGACAAGTGTGTATATAGCAAATTTGATAATTCTGGTAAAGGAGTTATGATTTGTCTATATGTGGATGATATGTTGATTTTTGGTACTGACCAAAATCAGGTTAATGAAACGAAGAATTTTTTATCATCTAACTTTGAGATGAAGGATTTGGGGGAAGCTGAAATGATTCTTGGTATAAGAATCAAGCGAAAGAACAATAGTATATCGATTTCTCAATCTCACTATATTGAGAAGATATTAAATAAATTTAATTTTAAAGATTGTTCTCCGGTAAGCACACCTATAGATCCTAGTCTTAAGCTTCTACCTAATAAAGGTATTGCTGTATCTCAACTTGAATACTCGAGAGCCATCGGGTGTCTTATGTATGCCATGACTAGCACTAGGCCGGATATTGCCTTTGTTGTTGGAAAACTTAGTAGGTATACTAGCAATCCTAGTTCGCATCATTGGCAAGCTTTAAATCGAGTATTCAAGTATTTGAAAGGAACCATGAATTATGGTTTAACTTATACCGGATTTCCTTCTGTACTTGAAGGATATTCAGACGCGAGTTATATTTCCAATATGGAAGATCATTCTTCCACAAGTGGATGGGTATTTCTACTTGGGGGAGGTGCTATCTCTTGGGCGTCTAAGAAACAAACTTGTATTACTGATTCAACAATGGAATCAGAGTTTGTGGCATTAGCAGCAGCGAGTAAAGAAGCTGAGTGGCTAAGAAATTTAATGTATGAAATTCCGTTGTGGCCCAAACCGATATCACCTATATCTATCAGATGTGATAGTGAGGCTGCCTTGGCCAATGTTTATAGACAAGTTTAGAAAGGCAGGTCTAGACACTTAGGTGTTAGACACAGTATGATTCGTGAGCGTATCACGTATGATGTTATATCAGTAGAGTTTGTGAGAACTCAATATAACTTAGCCGATCATTTAACCAAGGGGTTAAATAGAGATCTTGTGCACAAATCGGCTATTGGGATGGGATTAAAGTCCATTTGAAATCTCTCATGTTGAGATACCCAATTCCCATCTAATATGACATTAGGTGTTGAATTCAATGTGGAAAGCTTAACATCAAGATATTGGAACACATTTGTATATCATCCCAAGGTATGTGTTCAGAACTGCAAGTTGTGAAGGTTGAAGATTATCTTCTTAATAGCTCTTTTGAAAAATTGCATATGCAGGTGCAAGATGAAAAGAACTACCTATTTGAGCATGAAGTTTAGCCGCTTCAAGAAGCTAGGACTTGGCTTTGATATGCTTAAGAAGGATAAGGACACAAGGCTAGTAAAATATAGTGTCAAGTAAGAACAAGTGAGAATGTAAATTTATGTGTATATTATCTTCATGTATTCATTGTGAATAGTAAAGGTTCAATCCTTAGTGATACCTTGATATTCGAATATTTGGAATGTGTAATATACTAATGTGAAATTCAATCGTTACGATATTTCATTTATGCATAAATTTGATATTTGATATGATTGTGTTTAGTAGATCATGAATTACACTAAAATGGGGGAAGATTGTTATTTATTTTAGTGTAATTGGATCGACTAGTTGACCAATTTAATCATGATATATTATCAAACAAGTCGTAGAGTGCGGAGTGCACGCTTGTTAGATTACATCACGATTAGCGGGGTCCAAGGGGCGGAGCCCCTGGCTTGGTTAAATCGGCTATTGTTGCAAGTCAACAGAATTTCGAAATTCAAAATTTGACCGTTTTATTCAAATTTGAAATTATAGCCGTTTTATTACAAAATCAGTTAAGATACCCTAACTGCCCTAACTTCCAAACTGTTTTTGGTTGGTCGAAATTATAAATATGGGTTCTGTTGAAAAGAAGATTATATCATTTTCATCCTCTCTGTTCAAAGTATATATCTCTGATTTTATCCAATTGAAATTTTTGGAGAACCCCAAAAATATTTCAATAAGAAATTGTTTACAAGACTTCAGAGATTATCCGGAAAACGAAACACTATTTTCTACATTTTATTTAAATATTCTGGTCTTGTTGATGAAGATAGAGATGACGAACGGAGGAGAATCTGCGAAGGAGATGACAAGTAAATTCGCTAAGTTGGACAAGTTCGAAGGACATGATTTCAGACGATGGCAGAAAAATATGCATTTTCTGTTGACTACACTCAAGGTTGTGTATGTCTTGAGTACCCCCTGGCCAGAGATCACTGAGAATGAAACATTGGAACAAACGAGGAGGTGCAGCAAGTGGGAGAATGATGACTACATTTGCCGAGGCCATATATTAAACGGTATGTCTGATACTTTGTTTGATGTATACCAAAATGTCGAATCTGCAAAAGAATTATGGGATTCTATAGAATCAAAATACATGGCAGAAGATGCTTCTAGTAGGAAGTTCCTGGTTAGTAATTTTATAAATTACAAAATGGTTGACTCTAGACCTGTAATGGAACAGTATAATGAACTACTAAGAATTCTGGGTCAATTTGTTCAACACAATATGAAAATGGACGAATGTATTTCAGTTTCTTCTGTTATTGACAAATTGCCTCCTTCGTGGAAGGATTTTAAACACACACTGAAACACAACAAGGAAGAAATGACTCTAGTCGAACTTGGTAGTCATTTTAAGATTGAAGAGTCTCTAAGGGCTCAAGATGAATTAAGTAATCCCAAGGGTAAAAACCAAGTGGGAAACTCATCTGTAAATATGGCTGAAACCAGCGGATTCTTTAAGAATGGAAATACAGATAAGGGGAATAAACGAAAGTTTAAAGGAAACAACAAAAACAGTAATTTTAACAGCAAAAAGCCTAAAATAGCATGCTGGAAATGTGGCAAACCTGGTCACTTTAGAAGGGATTGTCGAGTTGGAAAAGGCAAAAATAATGTTGGTCCAAGTGGGAACAATACTGGTTCAAGTGGACACAATGCTGGTTCAAGTGGATCTAAGGATCCTGAAAAGAAACAAGGTCAGATTTTATTTTAGAATTCTAATTCTGGTCAAAATTATATATCTCTAATATCTGAAGCATTTTATGTGCAGGATGATGATGTTGCTTGGTGGGTTGATTCAGGAGCAACAAGTCATGTATGTAAAGATCTTCGATGGTTTAGTAATTTTCAACCGATTGAAGATGGACCTTCACTTAAGATGGGAAATGTTGCTACCAAACCAATCAAAGGACTAGGAAATGTTAAATTACTATTTACTTCTGGAAAGTACATATTATTGAACAATGTATTGTATGTTCCTGGGATTCGAAAGAATCTTTTGTCTGGTGTTGTTTTAAACAATTGTGGTTTCAAACAAGTGTACGAAAGTGGCAAATATGTTTTGTCAAAACATGGTGTATTTATGGGATTCAGATATTTATGTAATGGTATGTTTATGTTAAATATTAATGTTTCATTCGAAAATGATTCTGTTTGCATGACTTCTACTAGTGTGTGTAGAAATATAAATAAAACATAATTATGGCATGCTAGATTAGGACATGTTCATTATGAAAGAATAAAAGACATGTCTAAAATGAGCCTTATTCCTCCTGTTGATGCAAATAATGAAAAATGTAAAACTTGCATGTTAACTAAGATAACTAGAAAACCTTTCAATAATGTTAACCGAGTTTCCAAAATATTGGAACTAGTACATAGTGATTTATGTGATTTCCATGCTACACCTTCATTAGGAAATAAAAATTATGTTATTACTTTTATTGATGATGCATCTAGATATTGCTATATTTATTTGTTGCATGCTAAAAATGAAGCTCTTGATAAGTTTAAAATCTATAAGGAAGAAGTTGAGCTACATAAGAATGATTTGATTAAAAATCTACGTACGGATAGAGGAGGTGAATATTATGATCCTATATATTTTCAGTCTACGGGTATAATTCATCAAACCACGGCTCCTTATACACCACAACAAAATGGTATAGCTGAAAGGAAGAATAGGACTTTGAAAGAAATGGTTAATTCGATGTTGTCCTATTCGGGTTTGAGTGAAGGATTCTGGGGTGAGGCTATGTTAACAGCCTGTTATTTATTGAATCGTGTTCCTACTAAAAGGAATAAGATGACCCCGTATGAGCTTTGGTTTAAGAATCCTCCAACACTAAATTATCTGAGAATTTGGGGTTGTAGAGCTGTTGTAAGACTCACTGAACCTAAAAGGAAAAATTTGGGTGAAAGAGGTATAGATTGTATCTTCATTGGGTATGCTGAGCATTCCATTGCATATAGGTTCTATGTGTTAGAATCTAATGACTATGTGTCGGTGAACACAGTTATCGAGTCAAGAGATGCAATATTTGATGAAGAGAGATTTACTTCTATACCTAGACCTAGAGATTTGATTCAAAACTCTTTGAATAGGAACTCAAGTGAAATTGAAAATATATCAAGTGGTACCAATTGTGTACCTGGACCTTCTGAACCAAGGAGAAGTACTAGAGCCAGAAAAGCTAAGTCGTACGGATCTGATTTTCAACTATATTTAGTTGAAGGGTCAAGAGATAAGATTGACTATCAATATCAATACTGTTTTGTTATTGAAGATGATCCAAGGACTTTTAGTGATGCTATGGCATCAAGGGATGCTGCATTCTGGAAAGAAGCTATCCAGGATGAAATAGAGTCTATCATGCATAATAATACATGGGAGTTGGCTGATTTACCTCCTGGGTGCAAATCATTGGGAAATAGATGGATATTTAAACGAAAAATGAAAGTAGATGGTACTATTGAAAGGTATAAAGCTAGATTGGTTATCCAGGGATTTAGACAAAGAGAAGGCATTGACTTCTTTGATACTTATGCTCCGGTTGCTAGGATTTCCACTATTAGATTGATGATTGCACTTGCATCTGTATACAATCTTGTAATTCATCAAATGGATGTTAAAACAGCATTCTTGAATGGTGATTTGGATGAGGAGATTTATATGAAACAACCGGAAGGGTTTGTGATGCCTGGTTGTGAAAACAAGGTATGCAAGTTGAAAAAGTCTTTGTATGGCTTGAAACAAGCACCAAAAGATTGGCATCAAAAATTTGATAATGTGATATTGTCTAATGGATTTATTCTTAACCAAGCAGACAAGTGTGTATATAGCAAATTTGATAATTCTGGTAAAGGAGTTATTATTTGTCTATATGTGGATGATATGTTGATTTTTGGTACTGACCAAAATCAGGTTAATGAAACGAAGAATTTTTTATCATCTAACTTTGAGATGAAGGATTTGGGGGAAGCTGAAATGATTCTTGGTATAAGAATCAAGCGAAAGAACAATAGTATATCGATTTCTCAATCTCACTATATTGAGAAGATATTAAATAAATTTAATTTTAAATATTGTTCTCCGGTAAGCACACCTATAGATCCTAGTCTTAAGCTTCTACCTAATAAAGGTATTGATGTATCTCAACTTGAATACTCGAGAGCCATCGGGTGTCTTATGTATGCCATGACTAGCACTAGGCCGGATATTTCCTTTGTTGTTGGAAAACTTAGTAGGTATACTAGCAATCCTAGTTCGCATCATTGGCAAGCTTTAAATCGAGTATTCAAGTATTTGAAAGGAACCATGAATTATGGTTTAACTTATACCGGATTTCCTTCTGTACTTGAAGGATATTCAGACGCGAGTTATATTTCCAATATGGAAGATCATTCTTCCACAAGTGGATGGGTATTTCTACTTGGGGGAGGTGCTATCTCTTGGGCGTCTAAGAAACAAACTTGTATTACTGATTCAACAATAGAATCAGAGTTTGTGGCATTAGCAGCAGCGAGTAAAGAAGCTGAGTGGCTAAGAAATTTAATGTATGAAATTCCGTTGTGGCCCAAACCGATATCACCTATATCTATCAGATGTGATAGTGAGGCTGCCTTGGCCAATGTTTATAGACAAGTTTACAAAGGCAGGTCTAGACACTTAGGTGTTAGACACAGTATGATTCGTGAGCGTATCACGCATGATGTTATATCAGTAGAGTTTGTGAGAACTCAATATAACTTAGCCGATCATTTAACCAAGGGGTTAAATAGAGATCTTGTGCACAAATCGGCTATTGGGATGGGATTAAAGTCCATTTGAAATCTCTCATGTTGAGATACCCAATTCCCATCTAATATGACATTAGGTGTTGAATTCAATGTGGAAAGCTTAACATCAAGATATTGGAACACATTTGTATATCATCCCAAGGTATGTGTTCAGAACTGCAAGTTGTGAAGGTTGAAGATTATCTTCTTAATAGCTCTTTTGAAAAATTGCATATGCAGGTGCAAGATGAAAAGAACTACCTATTTGAGCATGAAGTTTAGCCGCTTCAAGAAGCTAGGACTTGGCTTTGATATGCTTAAGAAGGATAAGGACACAAGGCTAGTAAAATATAGTGTCAAGTAAGAACAAGTGAGAATGTAAATTTATGTGTATATTATTTTCATGTATTCATTGTGAATAGTAAAGGTTCAATCCTTAGTGATACCTTGATATTCGAATATTTGGAATGTGTAATATACTAATGTGAAATTCAATCGTTACGATATTTCATTTATGCATAAATTTGATATTTGATATGATTGTGTTTAGTAGATCATGAATTACACTAAAATGGGGGAAGATTGTTATTTATTTTAGTGTAATTGGATCGACTAGTCGACCAATTTAATCATGATATATTATCAAACAAGTCGTAGAGTGCGGAGTGCACGCTTGTTAGATTACATCACGATTAGCGGGGTCAAGGGGCGGAGCCCCTGGCTTGGTTAAATCGGCTATTGTTGCAAGTCAACAGAATTTCGAAATTCAAAATTTGACCGTTTTATTCAAATTTGAAATTATAGCCGTTTTATTACAAAATCAGTTAAGATACCCTAACTGCCCTAACTTCCAAACTGTTTTTGGTTGGTCGAAATTATAAATATGGGTTCTGTTGAAAAGAAGATTATATCATTTTCATCCTCTCTGTTCAAAGTATATATCTCTGATTTTATCCAATTGAAATTTTTGGAGAACCCCAAAAATATTTCAATAAGAAATTGTTTACAAGACTTTAGAGATTATCCGGAAAACGAAACACTATTTTCTACATATTTTTCATTCACTTTTGATGCTCAAAAGTTGTTTTGATTTAATATTTTTGTTAGCAAACCTTTTATATAGTTGTTCACAAATCCTTTTCACAATCTTAATAAATTTTATAACTTTCTATATTTTATAATGCGTGACGTTCATACATTGAACTTAACACATAATATTCATAAGATTTTTTAGATTCTTATGGAGTTTACATTCTTACCGTTCATTTAAAAAAAATTATATTCAAAATTAATTGCAACACTTCTTTAATTCTTTATAATATTAACTAAGTTCTTTTGTGCAGATGTGTATACCTGCTCATTTGTGCTACCCTATTTGATTTTGACCTCATTTTTCTCCACAACACCTCTATGAAGTGATGTTTGATTAAAATATGTATTGTACGATTGCGATGAATTAGGTTCTCTCTAATAAGAATTACGGATTTGTTGTCACACATGATCGAGATGACTTCTTCTTGGTTTTTTCCAACAACCTTTAACACGCACTTAAGGCATATTACATGTGGCGTTTCATTTTGATTTTCTCAATACAAGATAATTTTTTTGGGAAATAAATACTCCCTCTTCTTCTTGATAAATTTCAATTCATAAGTAATGATATAACAACCCGAGACCTCTCATCTCATTTCATTTATTAATCTCAGTCTTGAAGTTTGAGACTATTCTTTCATCATTTCTACTTATCACCATATCATCGACATAAAGAGAGATAATTAGAATTCCAAATGTACCTTGTTTGTTGCCATAAAAATCTATTTTTTCAAAACTTCTAGCTTTAAGATAATGCTCCATCTCCCCATACCATTTTTCAGGTGTTTGTTTGAGCCAATACATTTTTTCAGCTTGTACACCTACTTTTCTTCTTCCGGTGTCATAAATCCTTGATGTTGCTTTACAAACACCTCTTTGTTCAACATGACATTAAAAAAATATTGATTTATATCCAATTAATGTAATAAATAGTTCTTTTGAAGTACAATTGCAATGAGAACTCGAATTATCTCATGTTTTGTTACTTGGAGAAAACTTCTTCGAAGCCGACTCGGGTTGCTGAGAATAACTCTTAGAAACCAACCTTCCTTTCTTCTTGAGAACAGACCCATATGGGTTGAAATTTTCTTTGTATGTACACTTAACTTCAATCACGACATTCTTTTTTGGTTTCTCAACGAGCTTCCATGTTTTATCTTTTTAAATTAACTTGATATTTTTTTATTCATCTCTTGCCATCTTTCTATTTTATGGCTTCGACATGTTTTTTTCCTCAATGATGCATAAATTACACCGAATGTACACATCTCTTATAATCTTTATCTTTTTTGGGGCTGGGGCCTAGTGACTATGAACTTGCTCCACATAATCGACTTTCTTGTGGACTGTTTATGAGGGGATATCTCCTCTTAGAGGTAATTTTATTTTTCTTTTTCCTCTTCTAATGACTAGTCATATGGTACCGGGGTTCCTGAGCTCACTTTGGTAGAAGAAGGTGATTTTTTGCACTTCTATTTCTAATCTTAATATGAATTATCATCAAATATTACATCTCGGTTAATCACCAGCTCGTTCTTATTCAAATTAAAGAGTTTATATCCCTTTGAATTTTTAGATGTAACTTATGAGTATGCACTTTCATATGTTTTATGGTGATTTTTCCTTATTTGCTTTAGAATATGAGCATAATAGATACACCTAAAAAATCGTACATGGTTTATGGAAGGTTTAATTTCACTTCAAGCTTCAACTTGAGTTTGATCTTCCACTGCCTTTGTCGGACATCGGTCCAGCACACAGATCGTCATGCATATAGATTCAACTCAAACTAACAAGAGTAATTATTTCTCATAAAGGATTAAATTTGGCATGTCCTCCATAGGTTTATTCTTGACATATCCAAGCGTTAACTGAATTTCCAAACCAATATCTTCGCAGAACATTTCAAACTCGTTTGAGTTGTACTTGCCATCTCGGTTAGTCTTAATACTTTGATTAAATGTCTATTTTATCTTCATAGATAATGTTAATTTTTTTTAAGATAGAGGAAAAAATTGATTCCTCCCTCATTATATACAGTCACGCCATTTTAGAATAATCATGAATGGATGTTATAAAATATTTTTTACATCTGTGAGAGGTTGATGGAATTAGACCACATACATCGATGTAAAATAACTCCAATAATACTTTATCTCTTCATGTATTTTCTTTTGGAGATGCAGCTCAGTGTTGTTTTCCAAGTACACAACTTTCACATACATATTTTAATTATTGAATTAGTAGAATACGTACACCATGATCTTCTGATAAAGGTTCTTCATGCTTTGAAATTCAAGCTTCCAAGCCTTTTATGCCTAAACCACGAGTCAACAACCTCATCGGTTTTGAGAGCAGTATGTTTGTAAGAAAATATAAGAATAAAACTTTTATTTTTCTTCATTTGATCAAATATCTTGCAAGCGAGGTCTTCAAAATGATCTGCATATAATTATTTTAGAAGTTTTCCAACCCTTGATTTTTTTGTACTAAGTCTAGAACTATGAATACTTCTTGATTAAATTCTCTTATATTATTTTACTTCTAAGGTGATTGTTCACTTTCCCTTTGCACCAACTGAGGTACCATTCCTTATTTTTACCTCGGAATTGCAGGGTGAATCAAAATCCTTATATATGATTTATTGTTTGTCATATGATTTTTACATCTGCTATCAATGAATAATGCCTTGTTATTTTGTTCTTTGGCCACTTGAAATGCATAAAAACATGTGGTCTTCAAAAACGTTTATTTGCTGATTCTCTACCAACTTATAGTTTTTTTGGAGATGATCATACCTCTTAAACTTGTAACATTATGATTTATCTCAAAACCAACAATATTTTTTGTCTTGGCCGCTTTTCTAACATGTTCCACACCATGATTTTGTGGATACTTTGTTGCTTTATCTGGTAAAATTAGCTCTTGATCTCTAATAACACCGTTCACAACGACCTTTTCTTCTTGTTTTTCTTGTTCCACATAAGGATTCGTTAGTTGAGTTTTTATCCTGATTTATTTAGACAACATTGATCTTGTATTATAATGGACTCTCAAATGTTTTCTAAACGCAAATTAAGTCATTCCTCAAATAATTTATGAGAATCTTTGATTTTTTTGACACCTAAAATTTTAATATCTTTAGTCTGCTTTATGCTTTATGTGAGGACAATGGAATTATAAGTTTCTGATAAGATAATAACAATTTTCTCAACATATGATTGATTGAGTATTATTACTCCGCATATCGTCACTTGATTTATCACGTTTATGACTATGATGAAATAATTTTTAAAGAACTCAGAATCATGTATCTTCAAGATCTTAAACTCTATTCGGAACGATTAAAGAATTATGGTTTTAAATTAGAAACTTATTTTATATTACTTTTCAAGAATATCCCATACCTTCTCAGGTCTTGTAGAGTATATGATTCGTGGGAAAATACTTTTCATTACTCTAATCAAAAGAAGAGAATTTGTATCTTTTTGATATTTTCATTCAATTTGGTTGCATTACGCATAGATAAGTTTATCATATCGGGATATTCAAAACCATCCTTGACATAATCTAATTATCTCGTGAGATCAACAATGTATTCGTTCTCACACACGAGAAATCAGAATTTTCTCCAATTAATTATGGTACAAAAATGTATCTTGTAGTCTTTGCTCGAGGATGGTATTGTTGGGCTCTCATACCATTATACTGGCTCATGTTGAGCTCTGCCTTTCACGTGTATGATAGATGATGTTCATCTGCAACCATTAGCTTCTAAGTTTCCGAAGGTCTTTTTTTTGTATAAAGGGAAAATCCTTATTATTACTTTTCCAATATTTAGACCTAAAAAGAATAATATGATTGTACCTCTTTTTGATTAATGTCTCGTCAACGCATGTTGGGATATGACTCGTTTATTTTGTAAGATCACCCATAATATGGATTCAGAATTTCCAAAGGATGCAAGGTCATCATCTATTACGTTTTTAGCCCGTTTTATTTGTTCATAATATATTTGTTTAAATTATGAGGCTTTGATCAATGTGCAAGATAAAAAAAGGTCATTCGAAAAAGCTTGGTTGAGCTTGGTTGAGGTTGGTGAAATCCACATTGACTTTCTCACTAGAACTGGATTTCACATTCAAAAAGAGCAAATGAATTCAATTATATAACCTATATAGCTCAATCGATTAACGTTGATAGCCTCGACTTTCTCATGAGAGGATGGTTTGAGCTTTTATTTTATCACCCTAAAATTGTTGTGCATAGATAGTTTATGATATATTATCATGGTTGGTACTCTAGTTAAATCTTGCCCATGATTTCTTCAATTTTGATATTATGCTCTAACTAGGCTAATAGTTTCCTGAGATAATGCCTTACATGTATTCGGTTAGAATGCCAAAAAATATGTCTTACATGTAGGTGACACTCGCCATAGGATCATGGAATTTTTCCTAGCTCTTCTTCATTTTGACGAATTATTTCGTATATTAGCGCATGATTTAACTAGGATGTTGCTTCAAAAGAATGATATCTCGATCTTATAAAAAAATGTTTCTCCTTATTGAACCATGTTAAAACACTATCACGAGTCTTATGTTTTTTTTTCTTCTAAGAAATAATATCTATGCGTGCGAGTGTTTTTAATGCACTTATCATCTATCTGATGGTCTAAAGTTTATTTGTATAGTTTTTTTTGTCAAAATTTTCATATGTTACCTCATAACCGTAACTAGATTTGTTCCCTCATCAACAACTGATTAAGAAATTGAGTGATTTAATATGATGAAATTATAAATTTACTGTTTCGAACGTGATAAATTTATTTTCATAATTTTTTTAATAATTTTACGAGAAATTTATGGATACCAATTAATCAATTCTTACGGACAAATCTAATGTGAAGTGAAAATTTATCAGGCATATTACAAGCTGTACTAATATACTACTTTAGAGAGACTAAAGTTTTAATATAACAAATAAATATAGTGAGATCACAAATGATAACATAAAAGTGAGCTTTTTGAAATCTAGGTCGAAGATCTTAATAAAGTTTGGTTACATGGGTTCTGATTCAAAATATTTGAATAAAAAGCAAAATATATAGAATTTATATTTAGTGCTTATAATATCATAGTTTAATGTGATTATTCATCAACTCTCGAAAATAGTATTTTTTGCATGTTCGAACTTATATATGATGGGACTGCTAAGAGCTAACAATTAACTTTATCATTCATTCATTAATGTTGAGTTGAATTACATATTTGAACAATGTATTTAAATCAGATACACATTTCTCATGGAATCTAAAACTTTTCTAAACCAATAACGGAAAGATGTGTTTACAAACGTTTTTATATATTGCATTTAAAAAAGTTATAATTAAGTTGTGATTAATCTCACACCTCTGTACCAATTTTTAATTATAAAAAATATTTAGATTTATCATATATTTTTTATTTCATCTAAGATTTACAGTTGTTTTACAAAATTACACAACTAATTAAAGAGTATGATTAGATTACTTAAGTTAAATTCTAATTTTATTTGGATGCAACGAATATTTGTCTGAATTTGGTCTATGAATTAGGGTAGGGTGTCATCTTCAATCTGTTCAATTATGATATGATGTTTTTTAATTCCATATATTATAAACTTATTTAAAGATATATATATGCCTCGTTTAATATTGCTCATTTAGAATTTCTGAACTATATATCTCATCCAGTATAAACTTGTAAATATATGTTTTTATTTATTATTATAAATGTAATCTTACGAAAATATATTTATTTTACAAAATATCTTAAACATATAAAAATTCCCTTTATTTATTATTGTAAATGTAATCTGTGAAAATATATTTACTTTACAAAATATTTTAAACATATAAAAATTCCCTTTCGTTTTATAAATTTGTGGAATCGTAAGTATTGTTGAAGAGATATATGTTTGAATCTATAAATAATTTCAAACTAATTTTTTAACGTTTAGAGTACCACTATCACGATTCAGTTAAAAATTTGATTCATAATATTATAAAATTAAATCAAAGTCGACGAAACCATGCATACGAAAATGTAACGAAGGCCCAACATAAATCCATCCTATCACCGAGCCGATGAACTTATTATTTTCTTAGTGCAAACCACTAAAAAATCTTTTGAATAACCGCATAAAAAATCATCCCACCAATATATAAACAAAAAAAGAACAAAACCAAAATATATATAAAAAAGAACTAGAAGACAAGTAAGGGTTCAACTTTCTAATATACAAAGTAACAATAATGTGACAACTATCTAGGAAAGAGGAAAAGACGTGATCCACTTTTGGAAATCTTAGAAAATGTACACCACAATATCATTGATGATGGTAAATTAGTGGTTTATTCGGAGTGGAGCCTCCTCAATATCTAGAGACCATCTCATACACCAACAATCAATACCTCGGGTCGAGTATCCTTAGGCAGGCCCCTAGCTGCGACACATTGGGTAGTAGAAACTTTAGTCATAGATGAAGTGTCAACTGAGTACTTGGATCAAGTAGTATGAACCAATTCTGAAAAATAATCCATATCCATAATCATATATTCCTTCCAAAAGTGTCACATAGTAGAGGCCGTGGTATAACAAATAGGTAAAAATTTGGCCACGTTCACAAAACTTCATATTCTAACATCGATTTTGACATTAAATTTTTTCGAGGGATGATAGGACCCAATAGAGACACAATTATTGTTGTTACCGAAATCGATGGTGGCAAAATAAGAAGAATCGTCTCGATACTAGCAATTCAACCAATAAATTGTTAAGGAAAAACAATGATCAAATCTTGGAGATAATACCGTTAGCATCGTAAAAGTCCTTAAATCCAGTTTTATTGGATCATAAACCCTAGCATTTGGAGAACTACAATTAAATACACACTATGGGTAGAGCAAATGCAACAAGAAAGCGCAGTGCCCGTTATGGTAAAAGATGAACCTTCATCATATAGTGCCATATTGGAATAACCATTATCAACCAGATACACATCATCATATATATTGTGCATTAGTGTCTTTAGTATGTCAGAAGTAGAATGATTGGAGTGATCTAAATAAAAAAATGAACAATAAGATAATTTTACGCCCCTTCTCTAAAATCAAACATATAACAATTGGTCAACCCTCCATAGTATTAAATAATTTAGATAATCTTAGTGGAACCAGACGAGAATGAAAAAGTAGTTTTATTAGGAGCATGATAAGTTTTATATATTTGTCATGACATCTAAGAGTTCGTTTAGAAAAGTTTAATACTTTTACTATCCCAAAATTTAGATGTACATGCAATATATAATTGGAGTACCAAAACCTACAGAATGCCAATAGTTGTATATAAAGATTATTTTTAAGACAATAAAGCAAAATTATTGACCAGTTTCTCAAGAAAAAGTCAAATCAATCATAGCAAAAGTCATTCAACTGCGCTAATTCAGCAATATAAGAGAAGCTCTTTAAATTGTTTAGATAACAAATCTAGTGGTGGTAAAAAAAAAATTGAAAATGGTACATGTATGGAATTAAGTGATCTCAACGGAGTATTTCCAAATAAATCATTTAGGATTCCAAAAATTGATCAATTGGTAGATCTCACCTCAGGAAATATCATGTTATACTTATTGAATAATTATTCAGATACAATAATATATTTTAGGCATGGTGATGACAAATAACATATTTTGTTCATGCCCAAAAGAGAGCTATATTTCTACAAGGTTATGCCATTTGGTATTCAAACTGTAGGTGCAACATATCAAAGTAATACAGTTATATTCCTTTAAGGGTTGTATATCCTTGTAGAGGAGGTATATTTTTATAAGCCGAACATATTGATATGTTGATTATATGAGCATGTCTTAGGGTGCTGTAATGAGGATGACCTAAGAAGATGAGGTATACTTTGACATACTAAAAACGACTTGCCAACTAGTTCCATGGAATAAATATTTAAATGCGTTACAAATGATAGTTTAAGATGATAAGATTGACGACCGATGAAAACAATAAGGCAAATAGACGAAGATAAGTTGAGTTAAAAAAAATAGACATAGCATCGATAGGTTATAAGGCAATGGACGACCCACGTACAATAATCAAGTATTATAAAACAAAAGAGAATAAACAATGAATAGGCAAGATCCTATGTGACTAAAAGAGTATTCAATGATCTTTTAATTAAATATTAAATATTAAATATTACTCAAGGACCATAGGTAGTTAAAGGATAATTTAGTAATATATATGTAATATATGACTTGTACGGAGCTTGGAAAGACATGTATCATTCTTATCTAATTTAGAACTGGCTGTAGGAATCATTTCAGACATAATAATCTAAGGCAATGATGATTACTCATCAAATGATACTTATCTTTGTTTTTACATTATTTTTATACTGATTTAATTGTTATAAAATAGTCTAATTTTGATTGTAAGACAATGGTGATAACATTTGATTATTTTCAAAGATTATATAATAGTTTAATTTTGCATATGTAACCTGTTTAAATTTCCCAATAAAATACAAAATTCAATTGTTTTGACCTAATAAAGTATTTCAGGCTAAAGTGTGCCTATCCACTATAAAAACTTATATTTGTAATCTAATATACAATACTTCATAGTGGATAGAAACTTATATTTGTAATCTAATATACAATACTTCATAACTCGAATATATCATTTTTTGTTATTATGCATCTCGTAAAGGAAAAAACTATAAAAAAAGCCAAGATAATAATTCGTAGGGCGTGTCTACCAAAAATGGCCAAATTTTACTTAACTGTTTTTAGTCGTTTGATGGATAGTAAGACTAAACAAAAAAAACTTAATTTTTCCAAAATATAGAGAAATTTTTTCAGAAACATCTGAATACTTATTTGTACTTAAACTTGTTTTTCATTCGGCGTGTATGAAAACCCTATACAAAACATCATATTGTTGGAAGTAATTTATATTATCTCGAACAACAAAACCCCGTGTATAATATGATATGCACACGTGGAACATTTATAATAAATATATGCTCACCTATATGTAAAAAACAAGTTTATTATGAAATCAGATCCTTCGTTCTCGTTTATATCAATGTAAGTAATTAAATGTTTATAATTTAGACAATAAATATTGCATCTGCAAATAATCAATTGTTTCAATCAATCTAATTTTTGGCAGAACTTGTATACGTTACGGATGTTGGACATATTATACAGATCAATAGTTTTAGACTATTGAATATAACACCGGAGACATACTCCTACAGAGGTTAAAATTTATCCCAATATTGTTTTGGTATTTTTCAACTTTGTAATGAACGCATGCCCAAACTATTGTCCATTAAGTGGTTATGTGCATTGGAAATCACGTTTAATGACTAAATATTACCACCTTTAATAGACATACCTACTAATTTAATATAATAACCTATTTTTAGCACTGTTTGATGTATGCTTTCGATATTTCTTGTTAAAAACTTTCTTGTATTTTTAGATATCTTGCATTAGTATATAAATATAGAATTTTATCTTTACGGATCAAACTATGTGTTCCTAGCATAGTTATAGAGTTGAGTTGTTTGTTGATCTCTTTTACCTACCCGATCATCAAATCTAGACTAAAGTAGTGGTATGTCCGAAATTTTATTACTATAATCCTTCACCAGTCATATTTCACAAACATTTCACGAAAACAATAAACACAATTTACAAGTTTGTGTGTGGTTAGATTTCGTAACATAATTTACCAGTTTGTGTGTGGTTAGATTTCGCAGCTTATATACATAAGTTTTTGCAACATAGCAATAACATATTTATTCTATGTTTCGCAACTTATCCGTAATACATTTCCCAACCAATTAATACTATGATTCACAAAATGTCCATACTATGTTTCAGAGCTTATCTATAATACATTTAGTAGTTTAACCAAATAGATTTAACAAACAATATTTATGAGGCTCACGAAAAACATTATTTGCTTGGTCAGTAATCAAACAAAGCCTATGGTTTTCTAGTACAAATAATTTTGTTTGGAAAAAAAAGGAAATTTAAAATAATTATAACTTTTCTATGGATGATTTGATCTAAATCGACGTAATTGTTTCGTTTGTTCTGGATATATATATATATATATTTAGTTATAAAATAAAAATAAATTGTCAACTATATTTTTTTATTAATGTTCTAAAATTTATGTTTGAGAGATTCAACTACCTTTTCATTTGACATATAGTTATGAAAAACAATTTTGCAACATTAAGAGATTTTTTTCTCTTCCAAGAATGAGGTTCTTGATCTTCAAGTAATCAAAGACTGCTTGGTCTGGAAATATAAATAGATGTTTACTAGGCTTGCTTGGTCAGTCTCAGGATGTTGAAGCCTCATCTTAGCCACCACCCGATGATCTTTGCCAATCAAAACACACACAAAATCAAGATATCCACTTATTGGGAACAAATGACAATGACTTGAACAAGAGAAGATCTAGTCAAGGTGAGAAATAAATTATTCCAGCAAATGACTTCCCAAGCTTTCCTCAAAGGAAAAAAGAAAAATCCACAACTAATGAAACTATTGAACTCCTAACCTTGAGAGTCAATCCGGTCTTTGAATAAATATCTAATACTCAACAAAAATCAATCACACAATAGTATTAGCAAGTAAGTGTGACTCAATATAAATCTTATGCTGATGCTACTAGATTAATACAAAAAGAAGTTATAGATGAAAACATTAAAATTCGACAAAAGGGTAAATTCAAATCGATATATTTCTTGAAACAAGATAAAGAAAAATTATTATCAAATACAAAACAAATGTTAATAGGGAGGTTTTCTAATGGAAGGTCCACTAGGGTTGTGATCTAGATTTTTTTTTGATTTATTTGGATTTGAAAGGAAGTTAAGTTTTGCCTTTTGGGATCCAAGACACATTATGATTCAACTGGATCTTATGGAGGATACTAAAAAATTGTAGAGGCGTAATGTATATAAAATAAGCAATATATATTACAAATATTGAAATGGACACCCTTCTTTCATCCAAAGATCGAATAGCCTGTAATTTTGGTGTGGGTTACTTTTCAAAACATATATGATTTTATTTATAATGAAAATACTATAAAAATATATAGTTAAAGGCATTGGAAACCCATTAACGGTATGGGTTCCTTACAAAAATTGAGTAATGTATATTTATTATAGGGCTTGGATTGAAACTGATATATAAAAGATTCTTCAAACGAAAATATTGATATATTTTGGCGAGGCTGAAGGATTTTGGCAAAAGATAAGATATGGTATAATGTCTAATTACTATGAAGACTCTTTTCATATGGACATAAGAAAATAGAATGCATAAAAAACTTACCTCCAAAGGAAAACTAGGAAGTCAAAGTTCCAAATGGAAGTCTATATTGTTTAGAGATCCTACTAATGAATACCTAAGGTAAAATCAATAATTGTTAATTAGAATAACCAAGGTAGTTTGGAAAATAAAAACATTGATACTACTTTGGATAACCAAGATAATGAAATTATAGTTAAGGATCCAAGGATATATGAAGCAGATAATAGCTCTAAAAATTTGCAGATTCCTTAAACTATTAATCCAATAATTAGCAAAGAAAAGCAGTTAGAAAAGCAAAACATCAAAACATCTAATAATTGGTAAATATGCAGATGATTACAAGTCATTATTAGTTGAGCTACCTAATACTAAGAAGTTAGAGGATCTTCAAGATATTATCTATAAATTACTTATTGAGTTAGATAATAAGAAGCCGATGACTATTCATACAGAAGAAGAGAAAATAAATAATGTAAAATATTTAAATCTAACACTACAACACGAGTGGATGGTTTCATGAAAAATGTTCCTCATGTAGTTTATTCTACAACAATATGTTTAATTTTAGAAAGAAATCATCTAAATCTTAGAGTGAGTATAGACTAATAATTCTATATAATGTTTTCAACATGATTATATCAAAAATATTAAATGAAAGAATCTCTATAATTCTACGTAAGACAATATCAAAAGAACATAGTGGTTTCGTTATAAACAGGGATATCCAGTATAATATTTTTCTAACCAATGAGCTGGTTTATGATTTAAATAGAGAAAGTAAAGTGAATAAGTATATATAGAGGCTTCACTAGGATTCTCTAATGGGTTTTGAGATAATAAAGTATGTAGGCTTCGTAAGGCGCTGTATGGGCTCAAACAATACCACCGAATATGGTTTGGAGGATTTATTATGGTAATGAAGAAGTACGAGTACAAACAAAGTAAATATGACCATATGTTGTTTTTGAAAAAAGAGATAACATGATCACATGCTTAATAATCTATGTAGATGACATGATCATCACATGAAACAACACTAAAGAAATTGCAAGGCTAAAGAAGAACTTGCTTGCTTGAAATTATGTTCAAAATAAATAAGCATTCATATATTGAAGCATACACTGATGCCGATTGGGCTGGTAGGAGAAACTTAGTGACATGGAGAACTTAGAAGCAGAAAGTGGTAGCACTTTCGAGGGTTGAACTAGAATTTAGGGAAAATTCTAAAAAAGTAACAAAAATCGTGTGGATAAAGAAATCAATGACTGAAATTGGATTTCCATAATCTCAAGTTAACTCAAGTGTGACAATAAAGTAGCAATAAGTGTCCCGAAAAATCATCTTCAACACGACAGAATGGAACATGTGGAAGTAAATCGACACTTTATAAAGGAAAGAATTGAAGATTATACAATTGAACTTCATCTTGTAGGATCAAATAATCAACTAGTAGACATCGTGACTAAAGCTGTAACATGACTACAATTTTGAGTAAATTGAGTATTGAAAATCTGACTTCAACCTAAGAGGAAATATGAAAGATTGTAAAAAATATTGAATAATAAATATTATTCAATTTAGAAAAATATTTGAATAACAAATTTTTGTTTTGAAATTATTATTCAATTAAAACAAATATTATTATTATAAAAATGTATTTTATTAGGTAAAACATTATTGTATAATTAAAACATAATATACCAACATAAATATTTTACCTTATAAGACAAAATATAAAAAACAAAATCAACAATATCCTTTTTCTAACAACTATGAAATGTATACCATTAAAAGGGTCTGATATACCAAACATGATAAAAGGGATCCTGCTGGGGAGTCTGCAATAAAACGCAGAAGATCTCAACAATTCTCGTGTGTCCAGGAATCCAATGAGACGGTGCAGAAGGGGGGTGGCCATGATTTTTAAGTTTTCTTCTTCTTGGATCTCCTTCATCTGTCTTGTTGGATTCCTAGTTGCACCGTCTTCCGATTAAGAGTCAGATGTACAGTGGATGATTGATAGAATTTGACGTCGAAGACCGATCCTTTTTTTCTAAGCAAGCCTTTTTTTCCCAACGCTGTATTTTCTCGACTCCACCAACATGCTTTGAAGACATTGACTTACTGATGTTGTCCCCTTGAGGTTCTTAATACAGCCCCAACTTCGTATTTTAGACATGTCTACTTTATTTTAGGTTCTAAGAGTTTAATTTTCTGAGTTCTCAGGTGCACCCAGACGGATAGAAGACCAGTTTTCCATCTTGCTGTTTTGTCTCTTTCAGCTTATAATCAAAAGGTATTTTATCTTTTGCACTGCTTTCATATGAACTTTAGCTTCTGTTATCTACGTTCCTTTTATCTTCTGGTTCCTTAGTTCCTTAGTAATGTATAGATCCTACTTCAGAAGATGTTTATAATTTGAGTTCAACAGCAAATAACTGAAGATTTTTAGAGCTTAATCTACTTCATTCTGATTGATTCCTGTTGTGGTTTCTCATTTCAGTTTGCTGGATTCATTGTGCAACACAGTGCTTGTTCTTCAGTTCAGCATTGTACTGTATAGGAATCATTTAATATTGAAAATGTGTTTCGAAAGTTCGTGATTATGGTAAGATGGTTCGTGCTAGTAGGAACAGGGTAACCTGCAACTTATGTAGAAAAGATATAAGCGGCTTTTCCAGGCTCAATTGTCACTTTGGAGCCGTAGGTCCTGATGTAACTGCCGGCCTGCAGGCTCCCAAAACATAGGGCATGTGAAAGGTAACAAACCCTTGAAGCTTGAACATGGTGAAGCTCCAAGGGCTGTGTTAATGGGGTCTGAGTTTTTGGAGAAGAAAGAGAAGAGAAAGGCTAGAGGAGAAAGAGACGAGAAAGGAGAAGAGACTTAGGGTTTCATGTCTGAACCCTAAGTCGACCCGGGTCAAGACAAGTTGGACTGGGTCGTGTATTGAAACCCAATTAATGGGTTAGTGAGGCTGCTTGAAGTGTTGCTGGCCCAAACTCTACTGGCCCAAACTATATCACACGAAATAAGTGTAGTGGTCTACAATGTGACTGATTTCATTAAATGTAACAAGTTGTAACAATATAACAGATTGTGTAACTAACTAACAAACAAGTTGTTAGGTAACTCTACTATAAAGAGTTAATCTGTATTCTTGATTCAACTAACTGAAATACAAATCCTTTATCTCTCTCTCTCTATATTTCCTAACTCTAACTTGGTATCAGAGCATTGCAAGCCTTCAATGGCAAACTCTGATTCCCCTACCCATAGCAGTGAGTCTTTTGGCTCTGTGTTCCCCAACAACCTTCCTGGTGGTGCCAAGAGTGTTCACCTGCAAACGATAAACAACAGCAGTCAGATTAGGCTTGACATAAGCAATTACTTGCTGTGGAAAACCATGGTTCTGCCTATCATCAAAGGCAACAAGCTTGGAGGCTTTGTTACAGGGGATAAGCCCTGTCCTCCTAAGCTGATCAGTGATTCAGAAGGCAATACTGTCAACAATCCAGAATATGAGGATTGGACTGCCAAAGACCAACTGCTTCTTGGTTGGTTGTACTCAACAATGAGTACAGATGTTGCTGCTCAGTTAATGGAAGAGAGCACATCGAGAGAGCTGTGGGATGCAGCTAGCAAGCTCTCAGGCTCACACACAAGGGCCAGGATAACATACTACAAGTCTGAATTTCAAAGAACAAGGAAAGGTAACCTAACTATGACTGAATACCTAAGAAAAATGAAGAACATTGCTGACAATCTAGTGTTAGCTGGCTGTGGAGTCTCAATTGATGATTTGATCACTCAGGTTCTTGCTGGTTTAGATTCTGAGTATACTCCTATTGTGGTCAGTCTAACTGACAAGGATTCTATGGGGTGGCTAGATCTTCAAACTAGTCTGCTCACTTTTGAGAGTAGACTAGATCAACTGGTTAACATTCAAAACAACCTAGCAAACTTAAACCTAGCTACAGCTAATCTCACTCAAAAGACAGATTACAAAGCACAGAATAACAGTGGGAATCAGAAGAACTACACTGGGCAGTACAAAAGCTCTTACAGAAACAATAGGGGAAGAAACAACTCTCCTAACTACTCAAGAGGAAGGAATAACTATTATAGAGGGAGAGGGGGACGCTTCTCTCAAAATAAACCTACATGTCAAATCTGTAATAGATATGGACATGCTGCACCAGTGTGCTACTACAGGGATGATCCATCTGTCATGGGATCATCTTCTACTGAACAATCTAAGGGAGACAATGATCATGCTGCATATGTAACCACTCAAGACTCTACTAGTGATTCTACTTGGTATGCTGACAGTGGTGCTAGTCACCATGTCACAGGGAATCCTAACATGCTTGCTCAGAAAGGAGAGTACACAGGTAACAAAAGTGTTCTGGTTGGTAATGGTCACAGACTACCTATACATAACATAGGGGATTCTAGTTTACAATCTCTCAATAACATTCCTATTTCTCTCAAACATATCCTTCATGTACCTCAGATTAACAAGAATCTATTATCTGTGTCCCAACTTACAAATCATAATAATGTCTTTATTGAATTTCATCATGATTCTTGTCTTGTGAAGGACAAACTAACAGGGACAGTGCTTCTCAAAGGGACTACTGAGGGAGGTTTATACAAGCTGAAGAATGTTCCTAAGTCACAAGCAACTGGGGGTCTATCTACTAGTGTCAAACACAGTTCTTTTTCACCTAGTACTTTACTACCTTGTGTCATGTCTGTCTGTTCACCTAATTCCCTAAAAGATGGATGGCATAGGAAGCTTGGCCATCCATCCCTACATGTTCTTAATTCTGTTCTAAGACAATGTAACCTCACTTCTGTTATAAAAGAAAGTATTACCTTTTGTGAAGCTTGTCAGTATGGGAAGTCACATGCTTTACCATCCTCTGTGTCTCAATCTCATGCCAGTGGTGTCTTGGATCTCATACATACAGATGTATGGGGTCCCTCTCCCGTGGCTTCCACTCAAGGTCACAAGTATTATGTGATCTTTGTGGATGACCACACCAGGTATACCTGGCTATACCCTGTCAAACATAAAAGTGAAGTGTTCAGCATGTTTAAACAATTCAAGTGTCTTGTTGAAAAACAATTTGAAAGAAGCATTAAAGTTATTCAATGTGATGGTGGAGGAGAATTTCTGCCTTTATCCACTATAGCCAAGGATCAAGGGTTTATTGTGAGGAAATCATGCCCTCACACTTCAGCTCAAAATGGTAGAGCTGAACGTAAACACAGGCACATAGTGGAGACTGGTTTAACACTTTTGTCTCAAGCCAGTCTACCCTATAGATTCTGGGTTCAAGCCTTTCAAACATCAGTCTATCTTATCAATAGGCTTCCTACACCTATTCTATCAAACAGTTCACCTTTTGAAGTCTTGTTTCACAAAAAACCCAACTACCTATCTCTAAAAACCTTTGGGTGTGCATGTTTTCCTTGCCTCAGGTCTTATCAATCACATAAATTTCAATTCCATACTGTTAAGTGTGTTTTCTTGGGGGTCAGTCAGTTTCACAAGGGGTATATTTGTCTCAGTCCTAAAGGCAGGGTCTATATATCTAAAAATGTCATCTTCAATGAAACTGAGTTTCCCTTTAAACATCAGTTTCCTCATACTTCTACTCCTGAGTCTTCTGCTAAAGTGGTTCTAGAGTCTTGGTTACCCCATTTACCTCAGTCTCTTGTGAACTATGAACACTCAGTGTTACCAGCTACAACTCTCAGGGTCTCTCAAGAGGACACTGACTTGCAAACTATGTCTTCACAAGGTAAGTCTCACAACCTTCTTTCTAATACTGATCATACTTTACCTGATAATTCTATTCCTTCTCAGACATGTTTTGAGTCACCTAATCACAGTCCTAGACACATTCAAACACCCAACAACTCTCTCAATCATACCACTGATTCTCATCCAAGCCATCTGAATCAATCACATCCTAACCTTTCTATCTGTCTTCCTCTTGCCTCCACTAATAATCAAACCACTTTATCTTCTAAACCTACCTCTCATCCTATGGTAACCAGAAATCAAGATGGAACTAGAATACCTAAACATCCTTATATTGGTTCTGTGATCAAGACCGACTTGGATGCTGTTGAACCTAGCACTTATTCTAAGGCTGTGAAGTATGCACATTGGGTAACTGCTATGGACACAGAATACAAAGCCCTAATGCTCAACAAAACCTGGTCCTTAGTTCCCTGGAGTCCTAAACTCAGTGTTGTGGGGTGTAAATGGGTCTACAAGGTAAAGTATAACAGGGATGGTTCAGTTCAACGTCACAAGGCTAGACTAGTAGCCAAGGGGTTTCATCAAACCCCTGGCATTGACTACTCTGAGACATTCAGCCCTGTGATAAAGCCATCTACAGTCAGATTGGTTTTGACCCTAGCAGTTTCTAAAGACTGGGAAGTAAGGCAATTAGACATCAATAATGCCTTTCTAAATGGTTATTTGACTGAAGACGTTTACATGGTTCAACCACAAGGTTTTCAAGATCCTCAGAAGCCCACACATGTGTGCAAGCTCCATAAGGCCTTGTATGGTCTTAAACAAGCCCCAAGGGCCTGGTATTCCAGGTTGAAAGACACTCTTATCCAATGGGGTTTTGTCAACTCTAAATCTGACTGCTCCTTGTTCTATCTAGTCTCTAATACTACTATATTACTCATTTTGGTCTATGTTGATGACATTATTGTCACAGGAAATCAAACAGCAGGTCTGAAGGAGTTTATTCAGAAACTCAACAAAGTGTTTTCCCTAAAGGATATAGGACCACTCCATCTATTCCTTGGAATAGAAGTTCATCGTGATCCTACTGGGTTCTACTTAACACAGCAACAGTATATTAAAAACTTACTCAGTTCGCAGGGTCTCTCACTAGCCAAACCGTGTCCTACTCCAATGGCTGCTGGTCTCCATCTTGCTCATGATACTGGTACACCGCTTGCTGACCCTACACCATATCGCAGCCTATTAGGTGCATTACAGTATCTAATACATACGAGGCCTGATATTGCCTTTGCTGTTAACAAGCTCAGTCAATATCAGCAAGCCCCAACAACAATACATTGGCAAAATCTGAAAAGAGTTTTGAGATACTTAGCTGGGTCGTGCTGGATTGGGTTGCATCTGAAACCATCCTTCAACTTTCAACTTCAGGGTTTCACAGATGCGGACTGGGCCTCCTCCTCTGATGACCGGAAAAGCACTGGTGCCTACTGTGTGTACTTTGGCGACTCTCTCATATCCTGGTCTTCGAAGAAACAGAATGTAGTTGCTAGGTCCTCCACTGAGTCCGAGTACCGAGCTCTAGCAAATCTGTCAGCAGAGTTGATGTGGTTGCGATCCTTGCTGACAGAAATTCGATTTCCAATCGAAACTCCCTCTGTTATCTGGTGTGATAACTTAGGAGCGAGCTCCCTTGCCTCCAACCCAGTCTTCCATGCCCGAACAAAGCACATAGAAATTGATGTGCATTTTGTTCGGGATCAGGTGATGAAAGGGCTTCTTCAAGTCAGATTCGTGCCGTCTCATGACCAATTGGCTGATTGTCTCACAAAGGCTCTCACACACCATCGATTTCGTTTTCTAAGGGACAAACTTGGACTGATCCTATCACCCCTTCGTTTGAGGGGGGATGTGAAAGGTAACAAACCCTTGAAGCTTGAACATGGTGAAGCTCCAAGGGCTGTGTTAATGGGGTCTGAGTTTTTGGAGAAGAAAGAGAAGAGAAAGGCTAGAGGAGAAAGAGACGAGAAAGGAGAAGAGACTTAGGGTTTCATGTCTGAACCCTAAGTCGACCCGGGTCAAGACAAGTTGGACTGGGTCGTGTATTGAAACCCAATTAATGGGTTAGTGAGGCTGCTTGAAGTGTTGCTGGCCCAAACTCTACTGGCCCAAACTA
Organism: Limnanthes douglasii subsp. nivea; assembly: GCA_036936605.1. NCBI lineage: Eukaryota > Viridiplantae > Streptophyta > Magnoliopsida > Brassicales > Limnanthaceae > Limnanthes > Limnanthes douglasii. The sequence continues at coordinate 247,581,849 of JAUPFV010000001.1, read as the reverse complement.
TATCACACGAAATAAGTGTAGTGGTCTACAATGTGACTGATTTCATTAAATGTAACAAGTTGTAACAATATAACAGATTGTGTAACTAACTAACAAACAAGTTGTTAGGTAACTCTACTATAAAGAGTTAATCTGTATTCTTGATTCAACTAACTGAAATACAAATCCTTTATCTCTCTCTCTCTATATTTCCTAACTCTAACTGGGCAATGTTTTAAAAACATTTTGGCAGAGTCGAGAAATTGTAGGGTTAGGAAAAAGGCTTGTTTAGGAAAAATGGATGGGTCTTCGACATCAAATTCTATTAATCATCTACTATACATCACTCTGAATAGGAAGACACTGCAGCTGAGAATCCAACAAGACAGATGAAGGAGATCCAAGAATATGAGAAGAAAATAGAAAGATCATGAACCACCACTGGTTGCACTGTGTCATTGGATTCTGGACAAACGAGAATGATCCAGAACTATTAAGTTTTACCGCACTGTATGGAGCTAATGCTGGAGAAAATTGGAAAAATGGAAAACGTTAGAATAACAGACATTTTCAAGACGTTTCGAGTTTTCTGAAACATGTATTCTTCTTTGTTAAAAGCTTACAATAGACCAGTTCTTCTTTTATTGTTCGTCTTCCTATTCGAATTTTTAACAACCTTCCTATGGTTTTTAAGAGTGCTGAAAATGTTGTGTAAATGCTGTGTTTGGATCTGGTCTTAGAGATTAGATATTTTTATGTGCAGTCGATGCTCCACCAAATGAGTCATATAAGTAACTCCTTGCTAGATCATACTTAAGACCCTCCTGTTTTTTGGCGAAACAAGCAAATGTCCACGATTCTGGAATTTACGGAAATAAATAACCTTCAACGTTGTATGTGTTTATGAGACACTCTTTAATGTTCATCACAAACAACCCCAACTTATGATAAAGGAAAACGTTCTATTCTTGCAAAAAAAATAAAAATATTACCTCTTCATCGTCCTCACATATTCTGAAATATTGCATATTTCTAACAACATGTGCATTGAAATCTCTTCCGAATGTAAAAAGGCAGCACAAACTCGATGTCAGATTATCGAGATTCAAGCTTTTCTTTTTTAACAAAACCCCTGAAGGTTTCTTTTCTTAATGCGATCTCCAAGCTTCAATTTTTTTAAAACCTTCCATTACGTATTTTTCATTCACTTTTGACAGTGCAATCGTTAGGAGCAATAAACGGAATTTTCAAATTAAAGTCGGAGAGAATAAAAATATCTATATAATTCGGTGTTATATATTTTGATGTTCAAAAGTTGTTTTGATTTAATATTTTTGTTAGCGAACCTTTTTTTATAGTTGTTCACAAATCCTTTTCACAATCTTAATAAATTTTATAACTTTCTATATTTTATAATGCATGGTGTTCATACAATGAACTTAACACATACATTGAATCTAGATATTCATAAGATTTTTTAGATTCTCATGTAGTTTACATTCTTACCGTTCATTTTTAAAAAATTATATTCAAAATTAATTTCAACACTCCTTTAATTCTTTATAATATCAGTTAGAAGTTCTTTTGTGCAGATGTGTATACCTGCTCATTTGTGCTACCGTATTTGATTTTAACCTTGTCTTTCTCCACAACACCTCTGATGAAGTGATGTTTGATTAAAATATGTAATGTACGATTGCGATGAATTAGGTTCTCTCTAATAGGAATAACGGGTTTGTTGTCACACATGATCAAGATGACTTCTTCTTGTTTTTTTCCAACAACCTTTAACATGCACTTAAGGCATATTACATGTGGCGTTTCATTTAGATTTTCTCAATACGAGATACTTTTTTTGGGAAATAAATACTCCCCCTTCTTCTTGATAAATTTCAATTCATAAGTAATGATACAACAACACGAGACCTCTCATCTCATTTCATTTATTCATCTCAGTCTTGAAGTTTGAGACTATTCTTTCATCATTTCTACTTATCACCATATCATCGACATAAAGAGAGATAATTAGAATTCCAAATGTACCTTGTTTGTTGCCATAAAAATATATTTTTTCAAAACTTCTAGCTTTTAATGCTCCATCTCCCCATACCATTTTCAGGTGTTTGTTTGAGCCAATACATTTTTTCAGCTTGTACACCTACTTTTCTTCTTCCTGTGTCATAAATCTTTGATGTTGATTTACAAACACCTCTTTGTTCAACACGACATTAAAAAATATTGATTTACATCCAATTAATGTAATAAATAGTTCTTTTGAACTACAATTGCAATTAGAACTCGAATTATGTCATGTTTTGCTACTTGGAGAAAACTTCTTCGAAGCCAACTCGGGTTGTTGAGAATAACTCTTAGAAACCAACCTTCCTTTCTTCTTGAGAACAGACCCATCTGGGTTGAAATTTTCTTTGTATGTACACTTAACTCCAGTCACGACATTCTCTTTTAGTTTTCAACGAGATTCCATGTTTTATCTTTTTAAATTAACTTGATATTTTTTATTCATCTCTTGCCATCTTTCTATTTGATGTCTTCTACATTTTTTTTGCTCAATGATGCATAAATTACACCGAATGTACACATCTCTTATAATCTTTATCTTTTTTGGGGTTGGGGCCTAGTGACTATGAACTTGCTCCAGATAATGGACTTGCTTGTGGACTGTTTATGAGGGGATATCTCCTCTTAGAGGTAATTTTATTTTTCTTTTTCCTCTTCTAATGACTAGTCATATGGTACCGGGGTTCTTGAGCTCACTTTGGTAGAAGAAGGTGATTGTTTGCACTTCTATTTCTAATCTTAATATGAATTATCATCAAATATTACATCTCGGCTAATCACCAGCTCGTTCTTATTCAAATTAAAGGTTTATATGCCTTTGAATTTTTAGATATAACTTATGAGTATATCGTGATATTTCCTTATTTGCTTTAGAATATGAGCATAATAGATGCACCCAAAAACTCGTACATGGTTTATGGAAGGTTTTATTTCACTCCAAGCTTCAACTTGAGTTTGATCTTCCACTGCCTTTGTCGGACATCCGTCCAGCACACCAGTCGTCATGCCTATAGATTCAACTCAAACTAACATGAGTAATTATTTCTCATAAACGATTAAATTTGGCATGTCCTCCATGGGTTTATTCTTGACATATCCAAGCGTTAACTGAATTTCCAAACCAATATCTTCGCAGAACATTTCAAACTCGTTTGAGTTGTACTTGCCACCTCGGTTAGTCTTAATACTTTGATTAAATGTCTATTTTATCTTCATAGATAATGTTAATTTTTTTTAAGATAGAGGAAAAAATTGATTCCTCCCTCATTATATACAGCCACATCATTTTAGAATAATCATGAATGGATGTTATAAAATATTTTTTTACATCTGTGAGAGGTTGATGGCATTAGACCACATACATCGATGTAAAATAACTCCAATAATACTTTATCTCTTCATGTATTTTCTTCTGGAGATGCAGCTCGGTGATGTTTTCCGAGTACACAACTTTCACATACATATTTTAATTATTGAATTAGTAGAATACGTACACCATGATCTTCTGATAAAAGTTCTTCATGCTTTGAAATTCAAGCTTCCAAGCGTTTTATGCAAAAAGTACGAGTCAACAACCTCTTCGGTTTTAAGAGCAGTATGTTTATAAGAAAATATAAGAAGAAAACTTTTATTTTTCTCCATTTAATCAAATATCTTGCCAGCGAGGTCTTCAAAATGAACTGCATACAATTGCTTTAGAAGTTTTCCAACCCTTGATTTTTTTGTACTAAGTCTAGAACTATGAATACGTCTTGATTAAATTCTCTTCTATTTTTTTACTTCTAAGGTGATTGTTAACTTTCCCTTTGCACCAACTGAGTTACCATTCCTTATTTTTACCTCGGAATTGCAGGGTGAATCAAAATCCTTATATATGATTTATTGTTTGTCATATGATTTTTACATCCGCTATCAATGAATAATGCCTTGTTATTTTGTTCTTTGGCCACTTGAAATGCATAAAAAATACGTGGTCTTCAAAAACGTTTACTTGCTGATTCTCTACCAACTTATAGTTTTTTTGGAGATGATCATACCTCTTAAACTTGTAACATTATGGTTTATCTCAAAACCAACAATATTTTTTGTCTTGGCCGCTTTTCTAACATGTTCCACACCATGCTTTTGTGGATACTTTGTTGCTTTATGTGGTAAAATTAGCTCTTGATCTCTAATAGCACCGTTCACAACGACCTTTTCTTCTTGTTTTTCTTGTTCCACATAAGGATTCGTTAGTTGAGTTTTTATCCTGATTTATTTAGACAACATTGATCTTGTATTATAATGGACTCCCAAATGTTTTCTAAACGCAAATTAAGTCATTCCTCGAATAATTTATGAGAATCTTTGATTTTTTTGACACCTAAAATTTTAGTATCTTTAGTCTGCTTTATGCTTTATGTCACGATAATAGAATTATAAGTTTCTGATAAGATAATAACAATTTTCTCAACATATGATTGATTGAGTATTATTACTCCGCACATCGTCACTTGATTTATCACCTTTATGACTATGATGATATAATTTTTAAAGAACTCAAAATCATGTATCTTCAAGATCTCAAACTCTATTCGGAACGATTAAAGAATTATGGTTTTAAATTAGAAACTTATTTTATATTACTTTTCAAGAATATCCCATACCTTCTCAGGTCTGGTAGAGTATATGATTCTTGGGAAAATACTTTTCATTACTCTAATGAAAGAAGCGAATTTGTATCTTTTTGATATTTTCATTCAATTTGGTTGCATTACGCATAGATAAGTTTATCATATCGAGGTATTCGAAACCATCCTTGACATAGTCTAAAGTATCTCGTGAGATCACCAATGTATTCGTTCTCACACACGAGAAATTAGATTTTTCTCCAATTAATTATGGTACAAAAATGTATCTTGTAGTCTTTGCTCGAGGATGGTATTGTTGGGCTCTCATACCATTATACTGGCTCATGTTGAGCTCTGCCTTTCACGTGTATGATAGATGATATACATCTGCAACCATTAGCTTCTAAGTTTCCGAAGGTCTTTTTTTGTATAAAGGGAAAATCCTTATTATTACTTTATCCAATATTTAGACCTAAAAAAGAATAATAGGATTGTACCTCTTTCTGATTAATGTCTGGCCAACGCATGTTGGGATATGACTGGTTTATTTTGTAAGATCACCCATAATATGGATTAAGAATTTCCAAAGGATGCAAGGTCATCATCTATTACGTTTTTAGCCCGTTTTATTTGTTCTTAATATATTTGTTTAAATTATGAGGCTTTTATCAATGTGCAAGATAAAAAAAGGGTCATTCGAAAAAAGCTTTGTTGAGCTTGGTGAAATCCACACTGACTTTCTCACTAGAACTGGCTTTCGCATTCAAAAAGAGCAAATGAATTCTCTTATATAACCTATATAGTTCAATCGATTATCGTTGATAGCCTCGACTTTCTCATGGGAGGTTGGTTTGAGCTTTTATTTTATCACCCTAAAATTGTTGAGGATATATAGTTTATGATATATTATCATGGTTGGTACTCTAGTTAAATCTTGCCCATGATTTCTTCAATTTTGATATTATGCTCAAACTAGGCTAATAGTTTCCTGAGATGATGTCTTACATGTATTCGGTTAAAATGCCAAAGAATATGTCTTACATGTAGGTGACACTCGTCATATGATCATGGAATTTTTCCTAGCTCTTTTTCATTTTGACGAATTATTTCGTATATCAGCGCATGATTTAACTAGAATGTTGCTTCAAAAGAATGATATCTCGATCTTATAAAATAATGTTTCTCCTTATTGAACCATGTTAAAACACTATCACGAATCTTATGTTTTTTTTTCTTCTAAGAAATAATATCTATGTGTGTGAGTGTTTTTAATGCACTTATCATCCATCTGATGGTCTAAAGTTTATTTGTATAGTTTTTTTTTGTCAAAATTTTCATATGTTACCTCATAATCGTAACCAGATTTGTTCCCTCATCAACGACTGATTAAGAAGTTGAGTGATTTAATATGATAAAATTATAAATTTACTGCTTCGAACGTGGTAAATTTATTTTCATAATGTTTCTAATAATTTTAAGAGAAATTTATGGATACCGAACAATTGTTACAGACAAATCTAATTTGAAGTGAAAAATTTTCAGCCATATTACAAGTCGTACTAATATACTATATTAGAGAGACTAAAGTTTTAATATAAAAAATAAATATAGTGAGATCACAAATGATAACATAAAAGTGAGCTTTTTGAAATCTAGGTCGAAGATCTTAATAAAGTTTGGTTACATGGGTTCTGATTCAAAATATTTGAATAAAAAGCAAAATATATAGAATTTATATTTAGTGCTTATAATATCATAGTTTAATGTGATTATTCATCGACTCTTGAAAATAGTATTTTTTTCCATGTTCGAACTTATATATGATGGGACTGCTAAGAGCTAACAATTAACTTCATCATTCATTCATTAATGTTGAGTTAAATTACATATTTGAACAATGTATTTAAATCACATACACATTTCTCATGGAATCTAAAACTTTTCTAAACCAATAACGGAAAGATGTGTTTACAAACGTTTTTATATATTGCATTTAAAAATGTTATAATTAAGTTGTGATTAATCTCACACCTCGGTACCAATTTTTAGTTATAAAAAATATTTAGATTTATTATATATTTTTTATTTCATCTAAGATTTAGAGTTTTTTTACAAAATTACACAACTAATTAAAGAGTATGATTAGATTACTTAAATTCTAATTTTATTTGGATGCAACGAATATTTGTCTGAATTTGGTCTATGAATTAGGGTAGGGTATCATCTTCAATCTGTTCAATTATAATATGATGTTTTTTAATTCCATATATTATAAACTTATTTAAAGATATATATGCCTCGTTTAATATTGCTCATTTAGAATTTCTGAACTATATATCTCATCTAGTATAAACTTGTAAATATATGTTTTTATTTATTATTATAAATGTAATCTTAAGAAAATACATTTATTTTACAAAATATCTTAAACATATAAAAATTCCCTTTATTTATTATTGTAAATGTAATCTGTGAAAATATATTTACTTTACAAAATATTTTAAACATATAAAAATTCCCTTTCGTTTTATAAATTTGTGGAATCGTAAGTATCGATTAAGAGATATATGTTTGAATCTATAAATAATTTCAAACTAATTTTTTAACGTTTAGAGTACCACTATCACGATTCAGTTAAAAATTTGATTCATAATATTATAAAATTAAATCAAAGTCGACGAAACCATGCATACGAAAATGTAACGAAGGCCCAACATAAATCCATCCTATCACCGAGCCGATGAACTTATTATTTTCTTAGTGCAAACCACTAAAACATCTTTTGAATAACCGCATAAAAAATCATCCCACCAATATATAAACAAAAAAAAGAACAAAACCAAAATATATATAAAAAAGAACTAGAAGACAAGTAAGGGTTCAACTTTCTAATATACAAAGTAACAATAATATGACAACTATCTAGGGAAAAGAAAAAGACCCGATCCACTTTTGGAAATCTTAGAAAATGTACACCACAATATCATTGATGATGGTAAATTAGTGGTTTATTCGGAGTGGAGCCTCCTCAATATCTAGAGACCATCTCACACACCAACAATCAATACCTCGGGTCGAGTATCCTTAGGCAGGCCCCTAGCTGCGACACATTGGGTAGTAGAAACTTTAGTCATAGATGAAGTGTCAACTGAGTACTTGGATCAAGTAGTATGAACCAATTCTGAAAAATAATCCATATCCATAATCATATATTCCTTCCAAAAGTGTCACACACAGTAGAGGCCGTGGTATAACAAATAGGTAAAAATTTGGCCACGTTCACAAAACTTCATATTCTAACATCGATTTTGACATTAAATTTTTTCGAGGGATGATAGGACCCAATAGAGACACAATTATTATTGTTACCGAAATCAATGGTGCCAAAATAAGAAGAATCGTGCTCGATACTAGCATTTCAACCAATAAATTGTTAAGGAAAAACAATGACCAAATCTTGGAGATAATACCGTTAGCATCGTAAAAGTCCTTAAATCCAGTTTTATTGGATCATAAACCATAGCATTTGGAGAACTACAATTAAATACACACTATGGGTAGAGCAAATGCAACAAGAAAGCGCAGTGCCCGTTATGGTAAAAGATGAACCTTCATCATATAGTGCCATATTCGAATAACCAATATCAACCAGATACACATCATCATATATATTGTGCATTAGTGTCTTTAGTAGGTCAGAAGTAGAATGATTGGGGTGATCTAAATAAAAAAATGAACAATAAGATAATTTTACGCCCCTTCTCTAAAATCAAACATATAACAATTGGTCAACCCTCCATAGTATTAAATAATTTAGATGATCTTAGTGGAACCAGATGAGAATGAAAAAGTAGTTTTATTAGGAGCATGATAAGTTTTATATATTTGTCATGACATCTAAGAGTTCGTTTAGAAAAGTTCACTACTTTTACTATCCCAAAATTTAGATGTACATGCAATATATAATTGGAGTACCAAAACCTACAGAATGCCAATAGTTATATATAAAGATTATTTTTAAGACAGTAAAGCAAAATTATTGACCAGTTTCTCAAGAAAAAGTCAAATCAATCATAGCAAAAGTCATTCAACTGCGCTAATTCAGCAATATAAGAGAAGCTCTTTAAATTGTTTAGATAACAAATCTAGTGGTGGTAGAAAAAAAATTGAAAATGGTACATGTATGGAATTAAGTGATCTCAACGGAGCATTTCCAAATAAATCATTTAGGATTCCAAAAATTGATCAATTGGTAGATCTCACCTCAAGAAATATCATGTTATACTTATTGAATAATTATTCAGGTACAATAATATATTTTAGGCATGGTGATGACAAATAACATATTTTGTTCATGCCCAAAAGAGAGCTATATTTCTACAAGGTTATGCCATTTGGTATTCAAACTGTAGGTGCAACATATCAAAGTAATACAGTTATATTCCTTTAAGGGTTGTATATCCTTGTAGAGGAGGTACATTTTTATAAGCCGGACATATTGATATGTTGATTATATGAGCATGTCTTAGGGTGCTGTAATGAGGATGACCTAAGAAGATGAGGTATACTTTGACATACTAAAAACGACTTGCCAACTAGTTCCATGGAATAAATATTTAAATGCGTTACAAATGATAGTTTAAGATGATAAGATTGACGACCGATAAAAACAATAAGGTAAGTAGACGAAGATAAGTTGAGTTAAAAAAAATAGACATAGCATCGATAGGTTATAAGGCAATGGACGACCCACGTACAATAATCAAGTATTATAAAACAAAAGAGAATAAACAATGAATAGGCAAGATCCTATGTGACTAAAAGAGTATTCAATGATCTTTTAATTAAATATTAAATATTAAATATTACTCAAGGACCATAGGTAGTTAAAGGATAATTTAGTAATATATATGTAATATATGACTTGTACGGAGCTTGGAAAGACATGTATCATTCTTATCTAATTTAGAACTGGCTGTAGGAATCATTTTAGACATAATAATCTAAGGCAATGATGATTACTCATCAAATGATACTTATCTTTGTTTTTACATTATTTTTATACTGATTTAATTGTTATAAAATAGTTTAATTTTGATTGTAAGACAATGGTGATAACATTTGATTATTTTCAAAGATTATATAATAGTTTAATTTTGCATATGTAACCTGTTTAAATTTCCCAATAAAATACAAAATTCAATTGTTTTGACCTAATAAAGTATTTCAGGCTAAAGTGTGCCTATCCACTATAAAAACTTATATTTGTAATCTAATATACAATACTTCATAGTGGATAAAAACTTATATTTGTAATCTAATATACAATACTTCATAACTCGAATATATCATTTTTTGTTATTATGCATCTCGTAAAGGAAAAAACTATAAAAAAAAAGCCAAGATAATAATTCGTAGGGCGTGTCTACCAAAAATGGCCAAATTTTACTTAACTGTTTTTAGTCGTTTCATGGATAGTAAGACTAAACAAAAAAAACTTAATTTTTCCAAAATATAGAGAAATATCTTCATAAACATCCGAATACTTATTTGTACTTAAACTTGTTTTTCATTCGGTGTGTATGAAAACCCTATACAAAACATCATATTGTTGGAAGTAATTTATATTATCTCGAACAACAAAACCCCGTGTATAATATGATATGCACACGTGGAACATTTATAATAAATATATGCTCACCTATATGCAAAAAACAAGTTTATTATGAAATCAGATCCTTCGTTCTCGTTTATATCAATGTAAGTAATTAAATGTTTATAATTTAGACAATAAATATTGCATCTGCAAATAATCAATTGTTTCAATCAATCTAATTTTTGGCAGAACTTGTATACGTTACGGATGTTGTACATATTATACAGATCAATAGTTTTAGACTATTGAATATAACACCGGAGACATACTCCTACAGAGGTTAAAATTTATCCCAATATTGTTTTGGTATTTTTCAACTTTGTAATGAACGCATGCCCAAACTATTGTCCAGTAAGTGGTTATGTGCATTGGAAATCACGTTTAATGACTAAATATTACCACCTTTAATCGACATACCTACTAATTTAATATAATAACCTATTTTTAACACTGTTTGATTTATGCTTTCGATCTTTCTTGTTAAAAACTTTCTTGTATTTTTAGATATCTCGTATTCGTATATAAATATAGAATTTTATCTTTACGGATCAAACTATGTGTTCCTAGCATAGTTATAGAGTTGAGTTGTTTGTTGATCTCTTTTACCTACCCGATCATCAAATCTAGACTAAAGTAGTGGTAGGTCCGAAATTTTATTACCATAATCCTTCACCAGTCATATTTCACAAACATTTCACGAAAACAATAAACAGAATTTACAAGTTTGTGTGTGGTTAGATTTCGTAACATAATTTACAAGTTTGTGCGTGGTTAGATTTTGCAGCTTATATACATAAGTTTTTGCAACATAGCAATAACATATTTATTCTATGTTTCGCAACTTATCCATAATACATTTCCCAACCAATTAATACTATGATTCACAAAATGTCCATACTATGTTTCACAGCTTAGCTATAATACATTTAGTAGTTTAACCAAATAGATTTAACAAACAATATTTATGAGGCTCACGAAAAACATTATTTGCTTGGTCAGTAATCAAACAAAGCCTATGGTTTTCTAGTACAAATAATTTTGTTTGGAAAAAAAAGGAAATTTAAAATAATTATAACTTTTCTATGGATGATTTGATCTAAATCGACGTAATTGTTTCGTTTGTTCTGGATATATATATATATATATATTTAGTTATAAAATAAAAATAAATTTTCAACTATATTTTTTTATTAATGTTCTAAAATTTATGTTTGAGAGATTCAACTACCTTTTCATTTGACATATATTTATGAAATTTTTTATAATATCAGTTAGAAGTTCTTTTGTGCAGATGTGTATACCTGCTCATTTGTGCTACCGTATTTGATTTTAACCTTGTCTTTCTCCACAACACCTCTGATGAAGTGATGTTTGATTAAAATATGTATTGTACGATTGCGATGAATTAGGTTCTCTCTAATAGGAATAACGGGTTTGTTGTCACACATGATCAAGATGACTTCTTCTTGTTTTTTTCCAACAACCTTTAACATGCACTTAAGGCATATTACATGTGGCGTTTCATTTAGATTTTCTCAATACGAGATACTTTTTTTTGGGAAATAAATACTCCCCCTTCTTCTTGATAAATTTCAATTCATAAGTAATGATACGATTGCGATGAATTAGGTTCTCTCTAATAGGAATAACGGGTTTGTTGTCACACATGATCAAGATGACTTCTTCTTGTTTTTTTCCAACAACCTTTAACATGCACTTAAGGCATATTACATGTGGCGTTTCATTTAGATTTTCTCAATACGAGATACTTTTTTTTGGGAAATAAATACTCCCCCTTCTTCTTGATAAATTTCAATTCATAAGTAATGATACGATTGCGATGAATTAGGTTCTCTCTAATAGGAATAACGGGTTTGTTGTCACACATGATCAAGATGACTTCTTCTTGTTTTTTTCCAACAACCTTTAACATGCACTTAAGGCATATTACATGTGGCGTTTCATTTAGATTTTCTCAATACGAGATACTTTTTTTTGGGAAATAAATACTCCCCTTTCTTCTTGATAAATTTCAATTCATAAGTAATGATACAACAACACGAGACCTCTCATTTCATTTCATTTATTCATCTCAGTCTTGAAGTTTGAGACTATTCTTTCATCATTTCTACTTATCACCATATCATCGACATAAAGAGAGATAATTAGAATTCCAAATGTACCTTGTTTGTTGCCATAAAAATATATTTTTTCAAAACTTCTAGCTTTTAATGCTCCATCTCCCCATACCATTTTCAGGTGTTTGTTTGAGCCAATACATTTTTTCAGCTTGTACACCTACTTTTCTTCTTCCTGTGTCATAAATCTTTGATGTTGCTTTACAAACACCTCTTTGTTCAACACGACATTAAAAAATATTGATTTACATCCAATTAATGTAATAAATAGTTCTTTTGAACTACAATTGCAATGAGAACTCGAATTATGTCATGTTTTGCTACTTGGAGAAAACTTCTTCGAAGCCAACTCGGGTTGTTGAGAATAACTCTTAGAAACCAACCTTCCTTTCTTCTTGAGAACAGACCCATCTGGGTTGAAATTTTCTTTGTTTGTACACTTAACTCCAGTCACGACACTCTCTTTTAGTTTTCAACGAGATTCCATGTTTTATCTTTTTAAATTAACTTGATATTTTTTATTCATCTCTTGCCATCTTTCTATTTGATGGCTTCTACATTTTTTTTTGCTCAATGATGCATAAATTACACCGAATGTACACATCTATTATAATCTTTATCTTTTTTGGGGTTGGGGCCTAGTGACTATGAACTTGCTCCAGATAATGGACTTGCTTGTGGACTGTTTATGAGGGTATATCTCCTCTTAGAGGTAATTTTATTTTTCTTTTTCCTCTTCTAATGACTAGTCATATGGTACCGGGGTTCTTGAGCTCACTTTGGTAGAAGAAGGTGATTGTTTGCACTTCTATTTCTAATCTTAATATGAATTATCATCAAATATTACATCTCGGCTAATCACCAGCTCGTTCTTATTCAAATTAAAGGTTTATATGCCTTTGAATTTTTAGATATAACTTATGAGTATATCGTGATATTTCCTTATTTGCTTTAGAATATGAGCATAATAGATGCACCCAAAAACTCGTACATGGTTTATGGAAGGTTTTATTTCACTCCAAGCTTCAACTTGAGTTTGATCTTCCACTGCCTTTGTCGGACATCCGTCCAGCACACCAGTCGTCATGCCTATAGATTCAACTCAAACTAACATGAGTAATTATTTCTCATAAACGATTAAATTTGGCATGTCCTCCATGGGTTTATTCTTGACATATCCAAGCGTTAACTGAATTTCCAAACCAATATCTTCGCAGAACATTTCAAACTCGTTTGAGTTGTACTTGCCACCTCGGTTAGTCTTAATACTTTGATTAAATGTCTATTTTATCTTCATAGATAATGTTAATTTTTTTTAAGATAGAGGAAAAAATTGATTCCTCCCTCATTATATACAGCCACATCATTTTAGAATAATCATGAATGGATGTTATAAAATATTTTTTTACATCTGTGAGAGGTTGATGCCATTAGACCACATACATCGATGTAAAATAACTCCAATAATACTTTATCTCTTCATGTATTTTCTTCTGGAGATGCAGCTCGGTGATGTTTTCCGAGTACACAACTTTCACATACATATTTTAATTATTGAATTAGTAGAATACGTACACCATGATCTTCTGATAAAAGTTCTTCATGCTTTGAAATTCAAGCTTCCAAGCGTTTTATGCAAAAACTACGAGTCAACAACCTCTTCGGTTTTAAGAGCAGTATGTTTATAAGAAAATATAAGAAGAAAACTTTTATTTTTCTCCATTTAATCAAATATCTTGCCAGCGAGGTCTTCAAAATGAACTGCATACAATTGCTTTAGAAGTTTTCCAACCCTTGATTTTTTTGTACTAAGTCTAGAACTATGAATACGTCTTGATTAAATTCTCTTCTATTTTTTTACTTCTAAGGTGATTGTTAACTTTCCCTTTGCACCAACTGAGTTACCATTCCTTATTTTTACCTCGGAATTGCAGGGTGAATCAAAATCCTTATATATGATTTATTGTTTGTCATATGATTTTTACATCCGCTATCAATGAATAATGCCTTGTTATTTTGTTCTTTGGCCACTTGAAATGCATAAAAAATACGTGGTCTTCAAAAACGTTTACTTGCTGATTCTCTACCAACTTATAGTTTTTTTGGAGATGATCATACCTCTTAAACTTGTAACATTATGGTTTATCTCAAAACCAACAATATTTTTTGTCTTGGCCGCTTTTCTAACATGTTCCACACCATGCTTTTGTGGATACTTTGTTGCTTTATGTGGTAAAATTAGCTCTTGATCTCTAATAGCACCGTTCACAACGACCTTTTCTTCTTGTTTTTCTTGTTCCACATAAGGATTCATTCGTTGAGTTTTTATCCTGATTTATTTAGACAACATTGATCTTGTATTATAATGGACTCCCAAATGTTTTCTAAACGCAAATTAAGTCATTCCTCAAATAATTTATGAGAATCTTTGATTTTTTTGACACCTAAAATTTTAGTATCTTTAGTCTGCTTTATGATTTATGTCACGACAATAGAATTATAAGTTTCTGATAAGGTAATAACAATTTTCTCAACATATGATTGATTGAGTATTATTACTCCGCACATCGTCACTTGATTTATCACCTTTATGACTATGATGATATAATTTTTAAAGAACTCAAAATCATGTATCTTCAAGATCTTAAACTCTATTCGGAACGATTAAAGAATTATGGTTTTAAATTAGAAACTTATTTTATATTACTTTTCAAGAATATCCCATACCTTCTCAGGTCTGGTAGAGTATATGATTCTTGGGAAAATACTTTTCATTACTCTAATGAAAGAAGAGAATTTGTATCTTTTTGATATTTTCATTCAATTTGGTTGCATTACGCATAGATAAGTTTATCATATCGAGGTATTCGAAACCATCCTTGACATAGTCTAAAGTATCTCGTGAGATCACCAATGTATTCGTTCTCACACACGAGAAATCAGATTTTTCTCCAATTAATTATGGTACAAAAATGTATCTTGTAGTCTTTGCTCGAGGATGGTATTGTTGGGCTCTCATACCATTATACTGGCTCATGTTGAGCTCTGCCTTTCACGTGTATGATAGATGATATACATCTGCAACCATTAGCTTCTAAGTTTCCGAAGGTCTTTTTTTTGTATAAAGGGACAATCCTTATTATTACTTTATCCAATATTTAGACCTAAAAAAGAATAATAGGATTGTACCTCTTTCTGATTAATGTCTGGCCAACGCATGTTGGGATATGACTGGTTTATTTTGTAAGATCACCCATAATATGGATTAAGAATTTCCAAAGGATGCAAGGTCATCATCTATTACGTTTTTAGCCCGTTTTATTTGTTCTTAATATATTTGTTTAAATTATGAGGCTTTTATCAATGTGCAAGATAAAAAAAAGGTCATTCGAAAAAGCTTTGTTGAGCTTGGTGAAATCCACACTGACTTTCTCACTAGAACTGGCTTTCGCATTCAAAAAGAGCAAATGAATTCTCTTATATAACCTATATAGTTCAATCGATTATCGTTGATAGCCTCGACTTTCTCATGGGAGGTTGGTTTGAGCTTTTATTTTATCACCCTAAAATTGTTGAGGATATATAGTGTATGATATATTATCATGTTTGGTACTCTAGTTAAATCTTGCCCATGATTTCTTCAATTTTGATATTATGCTCAAACTAGGCTAATAGTTTCCTGAGATGATGCCTTACATGTATTCGGTTAAAGTGCCAAAGAATATGTCTTACATGTAGGTGACACTCGTCATATGATCATGGAATTTTTCCTAGCTCTTTTTCATTTTGACGAATTATTTCGTATATCAGCGCATGATTTAACTAGAATGTTGCTTCAAAAGAATGATATCTCGATCTTATAAAATAATGTTTCTCCTTATTGAACCATGTTAAAACACTATCACGAATCTTATGTTTTTTTTTCTTCTAAGAAATAATATCTATGTGTGTGAGTGTTTTTAATGCACTTATCATCCATCTGATGGTCTAAAGTTTATTTGTATAGTTTTTTTTGTCAAAATTTTCATATGTTACCTCATAATCGTAACCATATTTGTTCCCTCATCAACGACTGATTAAGAAGTTGAGTGATTTAATATGATAAAATTATAAATTTACTGTTTCGAACGTGGTAAATTTATTTTCATAATGTTTTTAATAATTTTAAGAGAAATTTATGGATACCGAACAATTCTTACAGACAAATCTAATGTGAAGTGAAAATTTATCAGCCATATTACAAGTCGTACTAATATACTATATTAGAGAGACTAAAGTTTTAATATAAAAAATAAATATAGTGAGATCACAAATGATAACATAAAAGTGAGCTTTTTGAAATCTAGGTCGAAGATCTTAATAAAGTTTGGTTACATGGGTTCTGATTCAAAATATTTGAATAAAAAGCAAAATATATAGAATTTATATTTAGTGCTTATAATATCATAGTTTAATGTGATTATTCATCGACTCTTGAAAATAGTATTTTTTTCCATGTTCGAACTTATATATGATGGGACTGCTAAGAGCTAACAATTAACTTCATCATTCATTCATTAATGTTGAGTTAAATTACATATTTGAACAATGTATTTAAATCACATACACATTTCTCATGGAATCTAAAACTTTTCTAAACCAATAACGGAAAGATGTGTTTACAAACGTTTTTATATATTGCATTTAAAAATGTTATAATTAAGTTGTGATTAATCTCACACCTCGGTACCAATTTTTAGTTATAAAAAATATTTAGATTTATTATATATTTTTTATTTCATCTAAGATTTAGAGTTTTTTTACAAAATTACACAACTAATTAAAGAGTATGATTAGATTACTTAAATTCTAATTTTATTTGGATGCAACGAATATTTGTCTGAATTTGGTCTATGAATTAGGGTAGGGTATCATCTTCAATCTGTTCAATTATAATATGATGTTTTTTAATTCCATATATTATAAACTTATTTAAAGATATATATGCCTCGTTTAATATTGCTCATTTAGAATTTCTGAACTATATATCTCATCTAGTATAAACTTGTAAATATATGTTTTTATTTATTATTATAAATGTAATCTTAAGAAAATACATTTATTTTACAAAATATCTTAAACATATAAAAATTCCCTTTATTTATTATTGTAAATGTAATCTGTGAAAATATATTTACTTTACAAAATATTTTAAACATATAAAAATTCCCTTTCGTTTTATAAATTTGTGGAATCGTAAGTATCGATTAAGAGATATATGTTTGAATCTATAAATAATTTCAAACTAATTTTTTAACGTTTAGAGTACCACTATCACGATTCAGTTAAAAATTTGATTCATAATATTATAAAATTAAATCAAAGTCGACGAAACCATGCATACGAAAATGTAACGAAGGCCCAACATAAATCCATCCTATCACCGAGCCGATGAACTTATTATTTTCTTAGTGCAAACCACTAAAACATCTTTTGAATAACCGCATAAAAAATCATCCCACCAATATATAAACAAAAAAAAGAACAAAACCAAAATATATATAAAAAAGAACTAGAAGACAAGTAAGGGTTCAACTTTCTAATATACAAAGTAACAATAATATGACAACTATCTAGGGAAAAGAAAAAGACCCGATCCACTTTTGGAAATCTTAGAAAATGTACACCACAATATCATTGATGATGGTAAATTAGTGGTTTATTCGGAGTGGAGCCTCCTCAATATCTAGAGACCATCTCACACACCAACAATCAATACCTCGGGTCGAGTATCCTTAGGCAGGCCCCTAGCTGCGACACATTGGGTAGTAGAAACTTTAGTCATAGATGAAGTGTCAACTGAGTACTTGTATCTACTCCAATTCTGAAAAATAATCTATATCCATAATCATATATTCCTTCCAAAAGTGTTACACAATAGAGGCCGTGGTATAAAAAATAGGTAAAAATTTGGCCACGTTCACAAAATTTCATATTCTAACATCGATTTTGACATTAAATTTTTTCGAGGGATGATAGGACCCAATAGAGACACAATTATTATTGTTACCGAAATCGATGGTGGCAAAATAAGAAGAATCGTGCTCGATACTAGCATTTCAACCAATAAATTGTTAAGGAAAAACAATGACCAAATCTTGGAGATAATACCGTTAGCATCGTAAAAGTCCTTAAATCCAGTTTTATTGGATCATAAACCCTAGCATTTGGAGAACTACAATTAAATACACACTATGGGTAGAGCAAATGCAACAAGAAAGCGCAGTGCCCGTTATGGTAAAAGATGAACCTTCATCATATAGTGCCATATTCGAATAACCATTATCAACCAGATACACATCATCATATATATTGTGCATTAGTGAGTATGTCAGAAGTAGAATGATTGGAGTGATCTAAATAAAAAAATAAACAATAAGATAATTTTACGCCCCTTCTCTAAAATCAAACATATAACAATTGGTCAACCCTCCATAGTATTAAATAATTTAGATGATCTTAGTGGAACCAGACGAGAATGAAAAAGTAGTTTTATTAGGAGCATGATAAGTTTTATATATTTGTCATGACATCTAAGAGTTCGTTTAGAAAGGTTTACTACTTTTACTATCCCAAAATTTAGATGTACATGCAATATATAATTGGAGTACCAAAACCTACAGAATGCCAATAGTTGTATATAAAGATTATTTTTAAGACAATAAAGCAAAATTATTGACCAGTTTCTCAAGAAAAAGTCAAATTAATCATAGCAAAAGTCATTCAACTGCGCTAATTCAGCAATATAAGAGAAGCTCTTTAAATTGTTTAGATAACAAATCTAGTGGTGGTAGAAAAAAAATTGAAAATGGTACATGTATGGAATTAAGTGATCTCAACGGAGTATTTCCAAATAAATCATTTAGGATTCCAAAAATTGATCAATTGGTAGATCTCACCTCATAAAATATCATGTTATACTTATTCAGGTACAATCATATATTTTAGGCATAGTGATGACACGTAACATATTTTGTACATGACTAAAAAAGAGCTATATTTCTGAAAGGTCATGCCTTTTGGTATTTAAACTGTAGGTGCAACATATCAAAGTAATACAGTTATATTCGTTTAAGGGTTATATATCCTTATAGAGGAGGTAAATTTGTATAAGCCGGACATATTGATATGGTGATTATATTAGCATGTCTTAGGGTGCTGTAATGAGGATGACCTAAGAAGATGAGGTATACTTTGACATACTAAAAACGACAGACCAACTAATTAAATAGAATAAATATTTAAAGGCGTTACAAATGATAGTTCAAGATGATAAGATTGACGACCGATGAAAACAACAAGGTAAATAGAGGAAGATAAGTTGAGTTAAACAAAAAATAGACAAGGCATTGATAATTGATAAGTTATAAGGTAATGGACGATCCATGTAAAATAATCAAGTATTATAAAACATAAGAGAATAAACAATGAATAAGCAAGATCCTATGTGACTAAAAGAGTATTCAATGATCTTTTAATTAAATATTAAATATTAAATATTACTCAAGCACCTTAGGTAGTTAAAGGATAATTTAGTAATATATATATATAACATATGACTTGTACGGAGCTAGAAAGACACGTGTCATTCGTATCTAATTTATCACTGTCCGTGGGAATCATATCGCACATAATCAATCTAAGAGAATGGTGATAACTGATCAAATGATACTTATCTTTGATTTTATATTACTTTTATATTAATTTAATTCTTAATTTTAGTTAATTACTTATAAATACTTTGATTTGGTTATTTTTTATTTATAAATGAAACGAGAGTAAAAAAAAAGTTAAAATTACAAGATGGGATTATAATTTGAAGATAAAAGTCAATAACTTGAAGATAAATACATAAAAACATAGAAGAAACAAGACCAATTTTGACAGATATTGAACACATTTCAACATATTTTCTAACCTGATCCATTTCATAAACTGACACGTTGAATGAATTTGAACACATTTGAAGGAACTAAATAACATTTGAACAAAATAGATAAACATTTGATCGATACAAACACAAAACCTAACATTTATACATTACAGAGAATCCTGCTCATTTTCAACCTTCAATATCTTTGAGTTACTTCAACGCTTCATTATATTGTTAGTTATAGAGTGAAATGATTCTAGGGTTGAATGAAACCAAAGTGGATATTGAAAGGATTTTAGATCTGGAGGTTGAAAGTCATGAAGAGGCAAGAGTGATAACAAATTGAGAATTAGGGTTTGATTGAAATGGAAATGAAAACAAATCGATTTTGAGACCCGATTCATAGATTTTCAATTAAAATAAAATTAAGCACACCATTAAGGTTATCGTCTTATAAATTTTGAACCATTTGTCCATGTAAGCAAATTTTCCAGTTATTAACCATATGGGTTAGTGATAATGGTAAGAAGGGCATTAAATGCATCTGGACCATAAGTCGTGGTTGACTCAAAGTCCAAGGACTATGCGTGACACTCGTTCTAAATTGACTTTAATGACATGTGGCTACATTTGAGAAGAGACCACGTGCTATGGACTAAATTTATAGATTTTTCCAAATCTAAGGACCCAAAAGGGTAATTTTGAAATCAATGAACTACATGAAAGAAAACAGAATAGTTGATCGACTACTCCGTGATTTAAGCATCTATAGTAGGCTTTCTACTCTCTTTTTTCATGTACGTAACAATCGTTTGTAGTTTTTTCAATAACTGTTGCTTAACCCTATAAAAAAATGTTTCATGAATAATTATTTTTCTCAAAATAGAGAGAAATATGGATGAACCTAACTCGTAAAACCTTAACAAAGATGCGTTTCCAAAACCTAACTAAATCTCACTTGGAAAATGTAAATTTGATATATCTAATTAAATACGTACCTGATCCACCGTTTTGACCTTATTTTCAACTAACATCTCCGTTTCCTTTTGTTCCTCTGTATTCACTAATGAGCTTCATAATCTACTACCACATGTTGATAATGAACTACATTCTCTAACCTATATTTACATGAGGAGTTTCTTCATATACCTTTATGTTTACAGGAGGAGCATCATCATCTACCTTTTATTCCTCTTTTCTACAACTATTTTCACCCTTTTTATTTTGTTAAGCATGTTGCACAACATCCATATCAATATGAGGTATTTTGTGTGAATATTGAAGGTAATGATCTTCGATCTCTTTTCTTTTGCAACCTATATTCTCGACGTACCTTTTCACCTATGACATTTTGCTCATTAGGAAACCCCATTGGTGATAAGGGAAATCCTTCTCACATATAAAGCCAATGTAATAGAGAATAATCGAGAAGGAACATAATTTTTATGATTATAAATTTATTATATTTGAAAATAATTAGCCTCCAATGGAGCCTTAAGTCCTTATTTATATTATTTACCAGTCACTATGCTACACATGTTATAACGGCCGAACAAAGAATCTTGATAACCTATTAAGTAATGACACATGTTATTCAGTTGTAACTGTTTGAACGACCTTTCTATCCATTTGTTTTATCTTCTTTTATATTTATTATATGACCTTGTCCAATATCTTATGTATGATCATCCTCTAACATCTTGTTTATAACCCTCGTCCAATATGTTCTGTATATTCCTCATCTAACATCTTATTTATGACCCTCACCTAATATATTTTTTTATAACCTCGTCTAACAC
This sequence comes from Limnanthes douglasii subsp. nivea, assembly GCA_036936605.1. Classification (NCBI taxonomy): domain Eukaryota; kingdom Viridiplantae; phylum Streptophyta; class Magnoliopsida; order Brassicales; family Limnanthaceae; genus Limnanthes; species Limnanthes douglasii. The sequence goes on along the minus strand of JAUPFV010000001.1, from coordinate 247,559,677 downwards.
CTTCTTTATAACCTTCGTATAACATCTTTTTTATATCTCTCGTCTATTATCTTATTTATGACCTCCTCCAATATCTTGTTTAGGACCTTGGTCTTGTATATGTTATGCCTCGTTTCTCATTTCGCTCTTATTACTTGCTTCTTATCATTTTGTTAGCATTTAATATAAATTTACTTCGTCATTATAAGAAATATATAATATCATATAAAATCTAACCTTATCACGAGTCCTCATAGTCTTCAAAGTAACTTTTTGTAAAACAATTTGTTTGAAAACTACTAAATATTATCTAGACGAGGTATCATCGATAAAATTTAAAAATTATTTATTCGATTTGTTTTATTTTAAAAAGTTGACGTGCACTAGATTTTTAACATCTCAGATTTATACTGCTACATGTCAAAATTTAAATATTTAACCTCTACAAATTCAGACAGGTTTAAAAACCGTTTTATTTCTCAAAATAAAATTTCAATCATTTTACTTTTTAAATATATCGATTATTTTTTTAATCTTTGATCTCCTTAAGCTATCGACTAAGATTATTGACGAATACATTCCCATATTTATACTGAAAATCTATTAATTTTATTTTTTGTTCTCCTTTAGCCTTTCTCTCTTTAAATTTATCTATTTATGTACTTCCTCTATTAAAGTTCTAGAGTCCCCAACCTTGCTTTTGTCTTTAATTTTTCTCACCATGTATTTTATACATTGATTCCTCTCTTTGAACTTGTTCATATATGTTTTGATTATTACTCATTAAATGATTCTTCGGAAAAATCCTTAATTTTGTACCAGAAATTGCTGCTTCAAATTTTACCATTAGAACTGAAATATTGCTCTATTTATTTCTTCTTATAAAACCATATTCAAACTATATTTTATCTTCATTATCTTGACTAAAAACAAATAAAACTAATGAACATAATTAATTTAAAACTACATTGATGCAAGACCAATAACAAAGAAGTAAAATAAGGATAATATAAACCTCAATTCAAGGATAAATAGATAGGTGTTACCCAATCCAAAAAAGACAAAAACGGAAAATTCATTAAAAAATATTTACTTCAATGAAAAATATCTTAACATCAAGGTATAAGATGTTTTATATAAAATATATTCAAAAATCATAATACAATATTCTAAAAAACAAAATAGATATATCAATGTCATTGATGATGGTAAACTAGTGGTTTATTCAGAGTGGAGCCTCCTCAATATCTAGAGACCATCTCACACACCAACAATCAACACCTCAGGTCGAGTATCCTTAGGCAGGGCGCCTAGCTGTGACACATTGGGTAGTAGAAACCTTAGTCATAGATGAAGTCTCAAATGAGTACTTGGATCAAGTAGTATGAACCAATTCTAAAAAATAATCCCTATCCATAATCATATATTCCTTCCAAAAGTGTCACATAGTAGAGCCCGTGGTATAACAAATAGGTAAAAATTTGGCCACGTCACAAAACTTCATATTCTAACATCGATTTTGACATTAAATTTTTTTGAGGGATCATAGGACCCCATAGAGACACAATTATTATTGCTTCCGAAATTGATGGTGGCAAAATAAGAAGAATTGTGCTCGATACTAGCATTTCAACCAATACATTGTTAAAGAAAAACAATGACCAAATCTTGGAGATAATACCATTAGCATCCTAAAAGTCCTTAAAACCAGTTTTATTAGATCATAAACCCTAGCATTTGGAGAACTACAAATAAATACAAACTATGGGTAGAGCAAATGCAACAAGAAAGCGCAGTGCCCAGTTATGGTAAAAGATGAACCTTCATCATACAGTGCCATATTCGAATAACCAATATCAACAAGATACACATCATCATATATATTGTGCATTAGTGTCTTTAGTATGTCAGAAGTAGAATGATTGGAGTGATCCAAATAAAGAAATGAACAATAAGATAATTTTACGCCCCTTCTCTAAAATCAAACATATAACGATTGGTCAATCCTCCATAGTATTAGATAATTTAGATGATCTTAGTGGAACCAGATGAGAATGAAAAAGTAGTTTTATTAGGAGCATGATAAGTTTTATATATTTGTCATGACATCTAAGAATTCGTTTAGAAAAGTTCACTACTTTTACTATCCCAAAATTTAGATGTATATGCAATATATAACTGGAGTACAAAAACCTACAAAATGCCAATAGTTGTATATAAAGATTATTTTTAAGACAATAAAGCAAAATTATTGACCAGTTTCTCAAGAAAAAGTCAAATCAATCATAGCAAAAGTCATTCAACTGAGCTAATTCGGCAATATAAGAGAAGCTCTTTAACTTGTTTAGATTACAAATCTAGTGGTGGTAGAAAAAAAATTGAAAATGGCACATGTATGGAATTTACTGATCTCAACGGAGCATTCCCAAATGAATCATTTAGGATTCCAAAAATTGATCAATTGGTAGATCTCACCTCAGGAAATATCATGTTATACTTATTGGATAATTATTCAGATACAATAATATATTTTAGGCATGATGATGACAAATAACATATTTTGTTCATGACCGAAAGAGAACTATATTTCTACAAGGTCATGCCTTTTGGTATTCAAACTATAGGTGCAACATATCAAAGTAATACAGTTATATTCCTTTAAGGGTTATATATCCTTGTAGAGGAGGTAAATATTTATAAGCCGGACATATTGATATGGTAATTATATGGGCATGCCTTAGGGTGCTGTAATGAGGATGACCTAAGAAGATGAGGTATACTTTGACATACTAAAAACGACTTGCCAACTAGTTCCATGGAATAAATATTTAAAGGCGTTACAAATGATAGTTCAAGATGATAAGATTGACGACCGGTGAAACCAATAAGGTAAATAGACGAAGATAAGTTGAGTTAAAAAAAAAATAAACAAAGCATCGATAATTGATAAGTTATAAGGAAATCAACGACCCACGTACAATAATCAAGTATTATAAAACATAAGAGAATAAACAATGAATAAGCAAGATCCTACGTGACTAAAAGAGTATTCAATGATCTTTTAATTAAATATTAAATATTAAATATTACTCAAGCACCATAGGTAGTTAAAAGATAATTTAGTAATATATATGTAACATATGACTTGTACGGAGCTAGAAAGACATGTATCATTCTTATCTAATTTAGAACTGTATGTAGGAATCATTTTGCACATAATAATCTGGGACAATGGTGATAAGTCATCAAATGATACTTATCTCTGATTTTATATTATTTTTATAATGATTTAATTGTTATAAAATAGTTTCATTTTGATGGTAAGACAATGGTGATAATATTTGATTATTTTCAAGGATTATATAATAGTTTAATTTTGCATATGTAACCTGTTTAAATTTGCCAATAAAATACAAAATTTAATTGTTTTGACCTAATAAAGTATTTCAGGCTAAAGTGTGCCTATCCACTATAAAAACTTATATTTTTAATCTAATATACAATACTTCATAACTCGAATATATCATTTTTTGTTATTATGCATTTCGTAAAGGAAAAAACTATACAAAAAGCCAAGATAAAAATTCGTAGAGCGTGTCTACCAAAAATGGCCAAATTTTTCTTAACTGTTTTTAGCCGTTTGATGGATAGTAAGACTAAACAAAAAAAACTTATTTTTGCCAAAATATGGAGAAATATTTTCATAAATTATACCAAATGATCGATGGAAAAAGGCTCAGATTTCGCCCGCAACCACAAATAACAAATTTAGTATTTTTATAGCTTGTAATATTTGTAAACCCTATTATACAATATTTTGTAACTAGAATGTACTATATTTCGCTATTACGAATTTCACAAGTCCAATTATATTATATTTTGCAACTGGAATATACCATATTTTTCCAATTACGTATTCCACAAATAATATGAAAACACTTGATTTTACCTTGTTTGTCAATTTGTATATAACTTATTTTATAATTGTGTATTTTATAATGACTATATTATGTTTTATAGGTTTAATATTGGGGTTTAAGTAGTTAAGAATTTCACACAAACAATTATACTATACTTCACAACTTGATATATTATGTTTCACATATAATATGTTTTGTAAATGAACTACACTATGTTTAAAAATTTAACATTTCTCCATAACACTAATACTATATTAAAATAAGAAGTATTATCCTATAAATATTGTGCATGAGTTTGTTTGTGTATACATGAACAAATTTATCTTTATACGGTGTAATCCACGAGTCTAGCACGTAATCGACCCATTTTTATGCTTCAAACAATTCGTTTATAACGAAAATGGTGGAATGCTAAACCTCATCGTTCATAGGCTCTTTACATTTTTTAAACTCTTTATTATTCTTTAAATTTCGTGTATGTTTGAATTTACGTTCTTATGGATATATTAGTCATATAGCATGTGAGTCGCAGATTAATTTTCGTAAATACTAAAGCAAATTCACAATCGGTTAATATGACACAAGATAACTCATAATTGTTTTTTTTCTAAAATCATTCTTAAACATCTAATTACTTATTTGTACTAATCTTGTTTTTCATTCGGCGTGTATGAAAACCCTATACAAAACATCATATTGTTGGAGGTAATTTACATTATCTCGAACAAAAAAACCCCGTGTATAATATGATATGCACACGGGAAACATTTATAATAAATATATGCTCACCTATATGCAAAAAACAAGTTTATTATGAAATCAGATACTTCGTTCTGGTTTATATCAATGTAAGTAATTATATGTTTATAATTTAGACAATAAATATTGCATCTACAAATAATCAATTGTTTCAATTAATCTAATTTTTGGCAGAACTTGTATACGTTACGGATGTTGGACGTATTATACAGATCAACAGTTTTAGACTATTGAATATAACACCGGAGACATACTCCTACAGAGGTTAAAATTTATCCCAATATTGTTTTGGTATTTTTCAACTTTGTAATGAACGCATGCCAAAACTATTGTCCAGTACGTGGTTATGTGCATTGGAAATCACGTTTAATGACTAAATATTATCACCTTTAACCGACATACCTACTAATTTAATATAATAACCTATTTTTAGCACTGCTTGATTTATGCTTTCGATCTTTCTTGTTAAAAACTTTCTTGTATTTTTAGATATCTCGCATTAGTATATAAATATAGAATTTTATCTTTACGGATCAAACAGTGTGTTCCTACCATAGTTATAGAGTTGAGTTGTTTGTTGATCTCTTTTACCTACCCGATCATCGAATCTAGACTAAAGTAGTGGTAAGTCCGAAATTTATTACCATAATCCTTCACCAGTAATATTTCACAAACATTTCACGAAAACAATAAACAGAATTTACAAGTTTGTGTGTGGTTAGATTTCGCAGCTTATATACATAAGTTTTTGCAACATAACAATAACATATTTATTCCATGTTTCGCAACTTATTCGTAATACATTTCCCTACCTATTAATACTATGGTTCACAAAATGTCCATACTATGTTTCACAGCTTATCTATAATATATTTAGTAGTTTAACCAAATAGATTTAACAAAAAATATTTATGAGGCTCATGAAAAACATTATTTGCTTGGTCAGTAATCAAACAAAGCCTATGGTTTTCTAGTAGAAATAATTTTATGTGGAAAAAAAAGGAATTTAAAATAATTATAACTTTTCTATGGATGATTTGATCTAAATCGACGTAATTGTTTCGTTTGTTCTGGATATATATATCAAAATTTAGTTATAAAATAAAAATAAATTGTCAACTATATTTTTTTATTAATGTTCTAAAATTTATGTTTGAGAGATTCAACTACCTTTTCATTTGACATATATTTATGAAAAACAATTTTGCAACATTAAGAGATTTTTTTCTCTTCCAAGAATGGCGTTCTTGATCTTCAAGTAATCAAAGACTGCTTGGTCTGGAAATATAGATAGATGTTTACTAGGCTTGCTTGGCCAGTCTCAGGATGTTGAAGCCTCATCTTAGCCACCACCCGGTGATCTTTGCCAATCAAAACACACAAAAAATCAAAATATCCACTTATCGGAACAAATGACAATGACTTGAACAAGAGAAGATCTAGTCAAGGTGAGAAATAAATTATTTCAGCAAATGACTTCCCAAGCTTGACTCAAAGGAAAGAAGAAAAATCCACAACGAATGAAACTATTGAACTCCTAACCTTGAGAATCAATCCGGTCTTTGAATAAATATCTAATACTCAACAAAAATCAATCAGACAATAGTATCAACAAGTAAGTGTGACTCAATATAAATCTTATGCTGATGCTAAGATTAGTACAAAAAGAAGTTATAGATGAAAATATTAAAATTCGACAAAAGGGTAAATTCAAATCGATATAGTTCTTGAAACAAGATAAAGAAAAATTGTTATCAAATACAAAACAAATGTTAATAGGGAGGTTTTCTAATAGAAGGTCCACTAGGGTTGTGATCTAGATTTTTTTGATTCATTTGGATTTGAAAGGAAGTTAAGTTTTGCCTTTTGGGATCCAAGACACATTATGATTCAACTGGATCTTATGGAGGATACTAAAAAATTGTAGAAGCGTAATGTATATAAAATAAGCAATATATATTACAAATATTGAAATGGACACCCTTCTTTCATCCAAAGATCGAATAGCCTATAATTTCGGTGTGGGTTACTTTTCAAAACATACATGATTTTATTTATAATGAAAATACTATAAAAATACATAGTTAAAGGCATTGGAAACCCATTAACGGTATGGGTTCCTTACAAAAATTGAGTAATGTATATTTATTGTAGGGCTTGGATTAAAATTGATATATCAAGGATTTTGGCAAAAGATAAGATATGGTATAATGTCTAATTACTATGAAGACTCTTTTCATATGGACAGAAAATAGAATGCATAAAAAACTTACCTCCAAAGGAAAACTAAGAAGTCAAAGTTCTAAATGGAAGTCTATATTGTTTAGAGATCCTACTAATGAATACCTAAGGTAAAGTCAATAATTGTTAATGAGAATAACCAAGGTAGTTTGGAAAATAAAAACATTGATACTACTTTGGATAACCAAGATAATGAAATTATAGTTAAGGATCCAAGGATATATGAAGCAGATAATAGCTCTAAAAATTTACAGATTCCTTAAACTATTAATCCAATAATTAGCAAAGAAAAGCAGTTAGAAAAGCAAAACATCAAAACATCTAATAATTGGTAAATATGCAGATGATTACAAGTCATTATTAGTTGAGCTACCTAATACTAAGAAGTGAGAGGATCTTCAAGATATTATCCATAAATTAGTTATTGAGTTAGATAATAAGAAGCTGATGACTATTCATCCAGAAGAAGAGAAAATAAATAATGTAAAATATTTAAATCTAATAGTACAACACGAGTGAATGGTTTCATGAAAAAATGTTTCTCATGTAGTTTATTCTACAAAAATATGTTTAATTTTAGAAAGAAATCATCTAAATTTTGGAGTGAGTATAGACTAATAATTCTATATAATGTTTTCAAAATGATTATATCAAAATATTAAATGAAATAATCTCTATAATTCTTTGTAAGATAATATCAAAAGAACATAGTGGTTTCGTTATAAACAGGGATATCCAGTATAATATTTTTCTAACCAATGAGTTAGTTTACGATTTAAATAGAGAAAGTAAAGTGAATAAGTATATATAGAGGCTTTACTAGGATTCTCTGATGGGTTTTGAAATAATAAAGTATGTAGGCTTCATAAGGCGTTGTATGGGCTCAAACAGTACCCACGAGTATGGTTTGGAGGATTTACAATGGTAATGTAGAAGTACGAGTACAAACAAAGTAAATATGATCATATGTTGTTTCTGAAAAAAAGAGATAACATGATCACTTGCTTAACAATCTATGTAGATGACATGATCATCACATGAAACAACACTAAAGAAATCGCAAGGCTAAAAAAGAACTTGCTGGCTTGGAATTATGTTCAAAAGAAATAAGCATTCATATATTGAAGTATACACTGATGCCGATTGGGCTGGTAACCTAGATGATCCCCAGGTTACTTTACGTTAGTTAGGAGAAACTCAGGGACCTGGAGAAGTAAGAAGCAAAATGTGGTAGCACTTTCGAGTGTTGAGGTAGAATTTCGGGGAAATTCTAAAAAAAGTAACAGAACCTTGTGGATAAAGAAATTAATGACTCAAATTGGATTTCCATAATCTCAAGTTAACTCAAGTGTGACAATAAAGTAGCAATAAGTGTCCCGGAAAATCATCTTCAACACGACAAAATTGAACATGTGGAAGTAAATAAAGGAAAGAATTGAAGATTATACAATTGAACTACATTTTATAAGATCAAATAATCAACTAGTAGACATCGTGACTAAAGATGTAACATGACGAATCTTCACTTGAGTATTGGAAATCAACTATTCAACCTAAAAGGAAGGATGAAAGATTATAAAAAATATTGAATAATAATTGTAGTTTTAAGAATATTATTATTCAATTAAAAAAAATATTTGAATAACAAATTTTTGTTTTGAAAATATTATTCAATTAAACCAGATGTTATTATTATGAAAATGTATTTTATTAGGTAAAATATTATTCTATAATTAAAACATAGTATACCAACATAAATATCTTAGCTTATAAAACAAAAAAAAGTCAATAATATTTTTTTCTAACAACTATGACATTTATACCATTAAAAGGGTCCGATATACCAAACATGTCAAGATAAAGGGATCCTGCATAAAACTTAGAAGATCTCAACAATTGTAGTGTGTCCAGGAATCCACGGTGCGGCAAGGGGTGGCAGTGATCTTTTTATTTTCTTCTCATATTCTTGGATCTCATTCATCTGTCTTGTTGGGTTCCCAGCTGCACCGTCTTCCGATTAAAAGTCAGATGTATAGTGAATGATTGATAGAATTTGATATCGAAGACCCATCCCTCTTTCCTAAGCAAGCCTTTTTCCCAACACTATATTTTCTCGACTCCGCCAACATGCTTTGAAGACATTGACTTACTAATGTTGTCCCTTTGAGGTTCTTAATACAACAGCCCCAACTTCATCTTTTAGACAGATCTACTTTATTTTAGGATCTAAGAGCATATACAAAGAAGTTCTCAGGTGCACCCAGACAGACAGAAAGAAGTTCAGTTTTCCATCTTGCTGTTTCGTCTCTCGCAGCTTATAATCAAAAGGTATTTTATCTTTTGCACTGCTTTCATATGATCTTTAGCGTCTGTTATTTACGTTCCTTTTATTTTCTGGTTCCCTAGTTCCTTAGTAATGTATAGATCCTACTTCAGAAGATGTTTATAATTTGAGTACCATAGCAAATAACTGAAGATTTTTAGAGCTTAATCTACTTCATTCTGATTGATTCCTATTGTGGTTTCTCATTTCAGTTTGCTGGATTCATTGTGCAACACAGTGATTATGGTAAGATGGTTCGTGCTAGTAGGAACAGGGTAACCTGCAACTTATGTAGAAAAGAAATAAGCGGCTTTTCCAGGCTCAAGTGTCACTTTGGAGCCGTAGGTCCTGATGTAACTGCCGGCCTGCAGGCTCCCAAAACATAGGGCAATGTTTTAAAAACATTTTGGCAGAGTCGAGAAATTGTAGGGTTAGGAAAAAGGCTTTTTTAGGAAAAATGGATCGGTCTTCGACATCAAATTCTATTAATCATCTACTATACATCACTCTGAATCGGAAGACACTGCAGCTGAGAATCCAACAAGACTGATGAAGGAGATCCAAGAATATGAGAAGAAAATAGAAAGATCATGAACCACCACTGGTTGCACTGTGTCATTGGATTCTGTACAAACGAGAATGATCCATAACTATTAAGTTTTATCGCACTGTATGGAGCTAATGCTTGAGAAAATTGGAAAAATGGAAAACGTTAGAATAACGCTAAACAAAGCGAAAAATCTAACAAAATACTAAAAAAGCCTAGTAAATCCATCCAAGATAAGGTCTGCAACATCTTTCTTTACTATAGAGAACATCATTCTACCAAAGGAAAAGATCTTGGCCATGTTTGTTGGGAAGAACTTGGCATGTGCTAACGAAATGGAAGGACATGCGGTAACTAATCTGAAGGAAGATTCTTCCTTCTGTAAAGAGCGGGAGGCTATTGTGAAAGCATCAAAGCCGCTTATCAATCTTTTGTGTTCGTTTAATATCATCAACGAACCAAAAGTTGGGCAAATTTGTGAGCCTATGGATGAAGTAAAAATAACAATAAGGGGAAATATTGGTAACAAGAATTTTGGTAATGAATTCTAGCCGAGAAGATGCTAGGACAACCAAAAACTGAATTCGATTGACAATATTTAGAAGATTCTTCATTTGTTGAGTATAATTTGCAGTTGCAGCATTCAAAATGGAGTTTAAATGGAAACATCCTGGCTGACAAAATAGACCCAAATGACGATTGGGTTAATAAGAAGGGGGGAATTGCGCAATCAGTATTCCTGATCCGTAAGAAAGCTCACTTATTACATCTTTAGATAAAATTGAGTAAACCCTTTTAAGTTATCTATAAATGCGTTACTCAAATGTTTTTCTTATTTAAAATAAAAATCTTAATTTTCGTTAGAAACTGTTTGTGCTTAATGTTTATCCGTGTAGAAATGAGAGTGTTTATTTTGACAGTAATGAAAAAGCAGATATGCCTCAGGGTGATGATAAAGCTGGTGGAACACCAAGTATGATTTCTGGCCGGTCGTAAACGTGATGGTGGGACTTCAGTTTGTGAAGCGAAGTTGATATCCTGTTGTTCACCAACCGAGAAACAATAGTTCAGAAGAGTCATTCTGATATGGAGATCATTCTTCACTAGTCTGAACTAGGTTTTAGGGTCCTTGTGATTTATCTGGTTCTAACAAGCAGACAAATTCGATGTCACATTATCGAGATTCAAGCTTTTCTTGTTTAACAAAACCGTTGAAGGTTTTTCTTAATGCGATCGCTAAGCTTCAATTTTTTTTTTAAAACCTTCCGGTATGTATTTTTCATCACTTTTCTCAATTACGTGAATAAATAGGGAAACATCAATCATTAGGAGCAATAAAAGGAATTTTCAAATTAAAATTGGAGAGAATAAAAGTATTCATATAATTCGGTATTATATATTTTAATGCTCAAAAGTTTTTTTGATTTAATATTTTTGTTATTGAACCTTTTATATAGTTGTTTACAAATCCTTTTCGCACTCCTAATGAATTTTATAACTTTCTATATTTTTCTATATTTTATAACGGCATGAGGTTCATACATTGAACTTGAATAAATACATTGAATCTAGTTATTCATAAGATTCTTTAAGACATACATAGAATCTAGTTATTCATCAGATTTTTTAGATTCTTCTAGAGTTTACAATCTTACCGTTCATCTTTAAAAAATTATATTCAAAATTTATTCCAATACCTTTCAATTTTTTATAATATCAGTTAGAAGTTTTTTTGTGTAGATGTGTATACCGGCTCATTTGTTCTATAGTATTTGATTTTCATCTTATTTTTCTCCATAATGGCGATGAATTAGGCTCTCTCTAATACAAATTACGGATTTGTTGTCACACATGATCGAGATGACTTCTTCTTGCTTTTTTCCAACAACCTTTAACATGCACTTTAGGCATATTACATGTGGCGTTGCTAATGCAGCTCATCACAGTCTCTCATTTACATTTTCTCAATACGAGAATACTTCTTTTGGGAAATAAATACTCCATCTTCTTCTTGATAAATTGCAATTCATAAGTAATGATACAACAACCTGAAACCTCTCATCTCATTTCATTTATTCATCTCAGTCTTAAAGTTTGATATTATTCTTTCATCATATCTAGTTATCACCATATCATCGACATAAACAGAGATAATTAGAATTCTAAATGTACTTTGTTTCGAAAAAATCGATTTTTTCAAAACTTCTAGCTTTAAGATAATGCTCTCTCTCCCCATACCATTTTCAGGTGTTTGTTTGAGCTCGTACAATACATTTTTTCAGCTTGTACATTGTATGAGAAAAACCTAAAACACCAAAATGCCAAGATAGTAATATTATTAATTCGAGAAGATTTCTTAACATACCCTTGCTATGTCTTTTATCCCTTATATATACTACTTTTGGCTGTTATTTCCTTATTAATTACAAATACTTAATGGGTCGAGCCCCACATTAAGTCGATTGCTATATATTCTCCTTAATCAGCGATCCCTGAATATTCAACTGTTGACTATTTATCTTTGATTAGTGGTCTTTAATATAGTCTATTATGCTGAATTCATTAATGTTAGTTGACATAAACAATTAGTTTTGTGACTTGCTGAGTAGAGCAGCCTTTCCCATTTTGCTCGGTCGGCTTTGATGCTGTACTTTCTGCCCGGTCGGCTCTGGTGTTAACTCGTCCTCGATCGAGTGAGGTTTCTGATTGCGCGCAACAAAATCCCTATCGACTTGTATCAGGTGTGCCTACTTTTAATCGTTCTCTGCTCGACTAGACGCTAAACACGGCTTAACTCTCGTATCTTCCTTGTTTGGCGTATCCATTTTGGCCAAGCGTGCCTATCTCTGATCATGCCCTGCCCGATTTAGATCAAGTGCGCATGATCTTATATCTTTCGTGTTTGGATTGGATGCTTTGTCTGCTCTTCTAGACTTTCCTTAACTTTCCTTTTGTTCTGCTATGCTTTGGTCCGCTCGGCTTTGTCCTACTCTGCTCTGCTCTGCTTTGTCCTGCTCTGCTTTGACGTTTATCTGTGAGATTGGCTGTGAGTATCTACTCCCTTATCAGGGTTCCCCTAGTCCAAAAAGTAAGTATGAAATAGTTACAGATTGGAATAAAAAAGAAAAGAAAATGAAAAAAGGTATGGGTGACGTGTCACTCTCTGATTTGATAGTGTGTGTCGATTTGGTTTGATTTTCTGACAAGTTACAGTAGAAAGGTGTCCTAGGCGTATGAGTTCTCGATGCATGATTCGATAGGTGTCATCATTATGGGGATGGTTGGGTAAAAGAACCGTTTCTTGGGTATTTACAAGTTTTTAAATAAAATCTAAGACTTTACTCTGCGCAAATGTTTTAGAAAATTGCTTAAGAGAGACTTGGAGAGGAAAAGAGAAATTTTCTTTGCGATTTAGTAGCGCTTTGATTCACTGTTAAGGAAGGCTACCAGTGACGCAATCAGATAATGGAGTACAGGTACTTAATCTCTGTTTGGATTTTTACTGTAAGTTAGGTTATACAATCTAGGGAAAGAAAAGTTTAAATAGCGGTAGAGGCTTGTAGAGTTCTTAGAATGTATGCTTTGTTGGACCAACTACTGGGTTTACTGAGAGTAAGACCACGTATTATTCGGGGAAACCTTATTCTGATAACCATTGTTGGGTAATTGCAGTCAGTTTGTACATGGGGATAAAGAAAACTATGAAGAAGAAAACTGTGGGAGTGAAATCGGAGTATGCGGATATGGATGTATTAGAGGAGTATTTCGCTAAAATCACCCCAAAGTATGGATATCTGACTGAGAAGTCCCTAATGGAGTTTAGGAGTAGGTATGGGTTTCCTGATGACGTGACTATTAGGACGCCTCATGCAGGGGATCAACTTTATATCGCTGAAGAGGGGGAGACCTGCTTGTATACAACTTTATTTGATTGGGGCCTACAGCTCCCCTTACCCCCGCTTATTAGAGATTATTTTAGTTTTATTGGGATTCATCCCACCCAGCTAACATCGAATGGTTGGAGTTTAATGTTGAGTATCGTCTTGAGCTCTCATTATTTCAAAAGACCTCTGTGTTTGGCTGATGTACTAGCTGGGATAGAGGTGTCCAAATTGGCGCGGTCACCATTTTTCTACCTGCAGTTAAATGGAGCGAAACACATAGTTGACATTCCCAATTCTGATAAGACTTGGAAGCATAGGTTTATTTACGTGTTTGGTAATTGGGAGCATGAGAGTGTTACATTGAATCTTTAGTTAGAGAGAGTTGGAAGTCTAAGTGTAAGGTTTTGTAAATGTTTAAGTATGTAGATTGGTTTTTAGAGTTTGCTATAACTTGCGATGTGTTGGTGCAGGTGAAGGGAAGTACCACGAGTAGTGCAAAGACGGCCGTCCGAAAGAGTCAGTGAACATTTTGGAAAAAAATTCTGCCGCAGCGTACGCTGTTTGGGGAGGTGAGCCGACACAAGTCTTCTGTGTGGTGAATTATTTGAAGGCCGACTTGTGGCGCATTGTTGAACTTTCAGTGGCAGAGGACGGGAGAGTAACGATGAGTGGTAGTGATGAGGAGGCAACTTTGGAGAGGCTCCGAGCGTTAATGGAGCAGCGGTATGAAGAGGGAGACTTTTAATGGTTGGGTCTAACGGTACCGGCGGGACGAAAAGGACGAGAAACGAGCGAGTCGTCTTTTACGCTCGAAAAGGCACATAAGGGTGAGAAGGGTAGAGATGCAGAACAATGAGGTAAAGCGGGCTATCGTGGCCGAAGGGGTGGAAGGCAGTGGTAAGACGGCGAGGTCGTGAGAGAAATATTCAGAGGTAGCGGTGAGTCCGCTAAAAAGGAAAAAAAAAGGGGTAATTAATTCCCCTCCTTTTTCCCAACGGAAGATGAGTTTGGTCGATGAGGATGAGGTGGATGGAGCAGTGGGGGCACAAGTGAATGATGCTGATGATGTTGTGCGGACAGAGGAGAAAGAGATACCTTCTTGAAAATCCCCAGAGGTAGTTGTCATTAACGATAAGGTGCTGGAGCCAGAAGGGTGGGGCGAAGGGAAAAAAGGCTCCACCCCACGTAACGGAAAGGATGAAGAATTTCGTGCACGACCTTGGATCAGGGGCCTCCTTAGTAAATATTGTGGTGCCTGAATACCTTCATACGAAGAGGTCAAGAGAGGCTGAGGATGCGGCTCAGCAAATCCCACATCAATCTGAGCCGATGCCAGAGCCATCAGTGAAGATGGTGATGCTTGCGGACTCTCAAATGATCATTGATCAGATCCGGCACGGTTCTGATCTGTCATTCTATAATACGCTGCCTATGAGTGAAATTCTACAACGGCAATTGGAGCTGGCTTTGGAGGTAAGTAATGTGGTATAGAATTTTTAAGTTAGGTAGCTTGTTTTGATTTGTGTGCATTGGGGAAAGAAATTGTTTTAATATCGTGTGTTGTGTAGATGCAATATAACTCACATGCCTTTTTGTACTGGCGTATGTCCTCGGTCGACGTCCAGACGATGGAGAGGTGGAAACCGGAGTGCGAGGTCTGACTACTGAGCTGGCTCGATTAAAAAATGCGTATGGAGTGGCTAAACAACGAGCGGAGAAAGCGCCAAACGAACACGAGGAGCTATTACGCCAACTTGGAAAGACGTGCGCGGAGAAAGATGCAGGGAGTAAGCATTTCCTGGAGACGTTGACGAGCACCATACTGTTGACTGCCGAGAATAATGAGCTGCTAAAGAAGAACGAGGCACTCATTACGCAGAACTCACAACTGATATAGCAAAATGTTCGCCAGGAAAGCAAAGTGGAGGAGCATGCCGCCACAGTGGCCTACCTCTCGGTAGAGCTGGCTGATATGAAAGTACAGTTAGCTGA
Organism: Limnanthes douglasii subsp. nivea; assembly: GCA_036936605.1. Lineage (NCBI taxonomy): Eukaryota > Viridiplantae > Streptophyta > Magnoliopsida > Brassicales > Limnanthaceae > Limnanthes > Limnanthes douglasii. The sequence continues at coordinate 247,544,032 of JAUPFV010000001.1, read as the reverse complement.
GCTTCGGCAGGAAAAAGAGGAGAGGCGTGGTGAAGTAGTTGAGCTCAATAAGAAAGTTGATGCTGACGTTGAAGCTAGGGAGCGCCACGTGATGCAAGTGGCTCTGGGGAAAGTTCACAAGGACAAGGTGAAATTGGTGGCGGAGCTAAAGGCCTTGAACCCAGGAATGGATCTAGGGCCTTATTAGAAATTGCTCACGGTAGTGGAGACGTGAAAAGTAGGCGTTGCGGATGCATCAGCGAGCCGTGCCAAAACATAGCATAAGAATAATTTGTAAAGACTTATTTATCTTTGTTAAAAAACCTTTTGATGCCTTCTTTGTTAATTTAACTGGTAGTTTGATGCATCAGCAATTGTATGGCGTGTGTTTATATTCTTTAGCTGTTCAGATTGAGAACTTTTTCTACAAGATTGACCACAATGGGGCTCATTATGTAACTTATGACTAATAAAATGGACATAGTTGAGTCCACGACGCGACCGGTTCGGCCAATTTCGTAACCCATTGGGCTTGGAGTAGTTCGTGGTTATTAATACTTGAGTGCGGTATTGAGCACAATATGGGCCGTTAACATAGCCCAATAGGCATGGCCAACCGGCCCGTTTATCATATTAATTAGATCTTGTCTAATTATGGCATAGTATGACCCTTATTTCCTAGACCTTTAGGTGTGGTCGGTGACCCTATGGCGGAGTAACAAAAAATAAATATAAACACAAGTTGGCGAAAAACGATAAAATGTATTGATTATAGATATGTAGATGCCTCATTAAAAAACCCTTCCGCGCCGTCAGAAGGGAAAAAGAGTGCATCCAAAATTTTACATCACAATATGATATAACTTAAGGTGACTGATATTCCATGGGTGTTTAAGGGCATTGCCCTCGGCATCAGCAAGACGGAATGCTCCATCATGGCCTTTAGCAATTATGGTGTAGGGCCCATCCCAATTAGGGCCAAGTTTCCCGAGTTTTTGGTTACCAGATCCTTGGAAAAACTTTTTCATAACGAGCTCGCCGATGTTGAAGGTCTGTGGCCGAAGCTTGGAGTTAAAATGGCCACGCATCAGACTTCTTTAGTGCTATGCTCTTATGTGCGCCTGATCTCGCCGTTCTTTAATTAAATCAATGTCTGTTGCTCGACCGACGTCATTGTTTTCTTCTGAATACGTAATGATACGATGAGAGGGGATCATCATTTCAGCTGGTACGACGGCCTCGGATCCATAGACCAGGGAGAAAGGAGTCGCGCCTATAGTGGCCCTAGGGGTTGTTCGATAAGCTCACAACACGTCAGCCAGTTTATCCGGCTAGCTTCTTTTGGCCCCGACCAGGTTTTCCTTAATACCGTCGAGGATTGTATGTTTAGTGACCTCAACTTTCCTGTTCTCCGGTGGGTAGTAGGGGTAGCGAAATGTTGGGCGATGACGAATTTGTCGCAAAAGGTCGAGAATGTCTTGTTTTGAAATTGAGGCCCATTATCCACCATTAGAACATGTGGTATACCGAAGCGTGTTAGGATTTTGTGGTGTATGAAGTCACATACCTCTTGAGATCGGGTGTGCGCCAGTTCCTTGGCTTCTACCCATTTTGTAAAGTAATCTACCGCGACGATTAAAAGTTGACATTTTCCCGTGGCCATCGGCAGAAGTTCAACAAGATCGATTCCCCATTTATCAAAAGGGCAGGGAATTGGGGTCGTTGTCATCGGATCGCCTGGCTTGTGGGCAGTGTTAGCATATTGTTGAGACACGTGGCATTGTTGGACGAGGAGCTCGGCATCGGTGACAAGTTCGGGCCAATAAAATCCTGCAAGAAGGAAACGGTGGATAAGGCTGTGATGACCGTAGTGCGCCCCAAAATCTCTTGCAAACAATTCATGAAGTACTGATACAGCTTCCTCTTTATCTAGAAAACGGACGAGCGGCCTGGTGGTACTCTATCGGTATAATGTGCTATCAAGCAGACAATATTTGGTTGCTTTGACCTCGAAAGTACGGGCGAGAGCCTTTTCTTGCGGTCGCGTGCCTTGGGTAAGGTACTCAATGAAGGGGTTGGGCCAATCATGGGTATTATCGATCGAACATACCTGAGATGTTTGGGTAAAATGGGTGATACTTGGAAGTTCCTGAGTTATAAGGAGAGGGTGGTCAGCTATAGCGGCCGCTTTGGCCAATGCATCGGCGACAGAGTTGGTGAGGCGGGTACTTGTTCATACTAGACAGAATGGAACTCCGCTTCAATATTCTTGAGGATCGCGAGATAGGTCTTAGTGGCTTTCTCCTTAGCGTAAAAAATACCCATAGCATGGTTGATCACTAGCTGGTAGTCCGAGCGTACGTGAAGGTTGGAAGAGTCGCATATTTGTGCCAAACGCATCCCTCCAATGACAGCTTCATACTCTGCGTCATTATTGGTTGCTAAGAAGTTAAATCGGATAGTTTGCTTAATTTTCTCCCCGACTGGAGTTTGTAAACGGATGCCAACGTTTCCGTCTGAGTTAGAGGACGTACCATCGACTTCTAAGATCCAAGAACTCCCCTCCATATAGGTATCAAGGTCTTCGTCGACTGGTCGGGGGGTCGAAATTTTGGTTAAGAAATCGGCCACAGCTTGGCCCTTGATCGCTAGGCGAGGTTCGAACCGGATATCGTACTCTCCGAGTTCAATGGACCATTTGGTTAACTGCATCGAAATGTTGAAGTTGTGTAGTATAGTGCGCAGAGGAAATGATGTACGGACAGTGATAGTATGAATTTGGAAATATGGTCCTATCTTGCGCGCTGCTATTACCAGCCCCAAAACAAGTTTCTCGAGATCCATATAGCGCGTCTCGGCATCGGCTAATAACTTACTAGTGTAGTAAACTGGGAGTTGAAGCTTTCTTGTTTCCTTGACTAAAACCACGCTAACGGCATGGGCAGAGACAAACAAATACATGTACAAAGAATCATCTGGTCCCGGAGCGGTAAGTATTTCGGGAGAGGTAAGGTATACTTTTAAAGCGGTGAAGGTGGCGTCACATTCGTTATTCCAAAAAAAAATCTTCGCTCCCCGTAGCACTACAAACAAAGGATGGATTTGGTCGGAAGCCTTTGATATGAAACATGACAAGGCCGCGAGACGTCCGGTTAGGCATCAGACTTCTTTGATGTTTGATGGGGGCGCCATTTGTAATAACGCCTATAGTTGCGCGAGATCGGCCTCTATGCCTTTCTTGCTGACTGTGTAACCTAAAAATTTCTTGTTTGGTCACTAAAGGAGCATTTTATTAGGTTTCGTTTGAGGTTATACGTACGTAAGATTGTAAAGACGTCCTGCAACGCTCTTAGATGGCGGTCGATGTCGTTGGATTTGATCATCATGTCGTCTCTCTTAGATGGCGGTCGATGTTGTTGGTTTTGACGAGTCGCTGGTAGGTGGCACCCGCGTTCTTTAAGCCGAAATGCATAACAATATAGCAGTAAAGGCCCCGCTAAATTTGGAAAGTAGTGATCTCCTCGTCTCTGGGGAGCATCTAGATTTGGTTGTACCCGGAATATGCGTCCATGAATGACTTCTAATCACATCCGGATTCAAAATCTACCAACTGGTCGATGCGTGGCGAAGGGTAAGCATCTTTTGGGCAAGCTTTATTTAAATCGGTGGAGTCTACACACATACGTCAGTGGACACTTTTCTTTTTTACTAGTACCGGGTTATCGATCCACACTGGATATCGGACGCGGAGAATGTGGCCGAGCCTAAGTAGTTTGGTGACCTCTGAGGCGATGGATGCCTGTTTTTCGCTCGAAAAGATCGATGCTTTTGTCACATGGGTCTTGCTTTAGCTCATGACATATGATAATCGGGTCAATTCCTGTAACATCCTGAGCAGTCCATGCAAAAACATCTAAATTTCTACATAATAAATTTCTAAAGTTTTAAATTTCCTGTATCATCTAATTCCTGTAACTTGGCACAGACATGGATCAACAGGCATGGTATTGTATCCTGTATCGGGTGCGATCGTAAATGGTGAAGATAGACTCTGTGAGTTGAGTGAATCATCGCGCTGAGTTTTCGTAAGCTACCGGGCGTTGATTGGTTGTGATGCTCGTAGATTCCCGTCTGGTTCTGTCGCTTCCTCTCGAAGATGTTTTCCTGTACCCATCGGCGCCTCTTGGGGATTCCCTGTGATGCCCATCATCAATCCTTCCACTGCTCTCTTCAGTAGTTTTGATTTTTGGAGCGGCTTCTCCCAATGGCAGTGGGACCTTGGTGGCGTCATCTGCCTTAATGAATTGGTCCGCTCGGGCCAAAAGGTCGCCTATTTTATCCCAAAGGAAACAAATTAGAACAGCATATAGTTTACCGTGCTTGTCCATCCCTCGCTTGAGGGAAGCTACTGCCATGTTTTCTGCTAGGTTGGGGAGTTTGTTCATGGCATGCACGAATCTTCAGATGTAACCCTTGAGGGGTTCCCCCCTCTTTTGGTATAGGTCTATGATAGAGTCAGGATCTTGGCATAATTCCTTGTTGCCCATAAAACGGTTCCTGAAAGCACTACAGAGTCCTGCGAAATCGTTTATGGAGCCTTTAGGGAGGCGGCTGAATCAATCCATCGCATTGCCCTTAAGGGTCATGGAAAGAGCCCAGCACAGCATTGCATCGTCTATGTTAAAAGCGAGCATCATGTTTTTGAATTATTACATGTTCCTTTCGGTGTCCCCGAAAGCGGTCGAATTTCCTTGGGATTTGGGCGGCGAGGATGTTTTTGGTAAACGACGACTCTTTGAGAACGTAAGCAGCCATAATTTGGCGTACGTGATCGTACTGATCGCTTATTCCTCCCTTGCCGTCCTTGGGTATGGTCAACTTCTGGCGTTGTTGTCCACCGTTGTCTCTCATTCCTTCACTAAGCTTGTCCCTTTTGGAGGATCCTTCTCGCACTGCTACTTGACATACTTCCACGACTGATTTTGGGGGACGCTGGTGGTCGTCCGAACGCATCTTTGCTGTCAGTATGTTAACAGCTTCCTGCAGCTCCGCCATGGTCACCTTGTTTGCTAAATCCCTGACTTCCTAGTCGCGACTGCTTGCATCGTCAAAATTTGTTCCTCCAACCGTTGAAACTCAGTTGTGTCCTCTGGAAGGCTAGGTTGTAGAAGGCGGTCGGCCAGGTTAGTGACCAACTCTGCGATGGTTGGTGCCACTAGTGATTCCACCAGAATTGGAACAATTTCTACTTGGCTTCTTTCAGGCTGCCCTGGTTGGGTGGGGTGGTAGTGTTGACCCTCCGACAGGATCGGTCAATTGGTTAGGGTTGGTCATGGTGATGCATCTCTCGTTGGATTCAATATCAATCCCAGATCAGGTTACTATCATTGGAAAAAAACTTTTTTTGATCGTTCTCAAAGACGACGCCATTAATGTTATGGGAAAACCCTAAAACACCAAAATGCCAAGATAATAATATTATTAATTCGAGAAGATTTCTGAACATACTCTTACAATGTCTTTTATCCCTTATATATATACTACTTTTAGCCGTTATTTCCTTATTAATTACAAATACTTGATGGGTCGAGATCCACATTACGTCGATTGCTATATATTCTCCTTAATCAACGATCCCTGATTATTCAATTGTTGACTATTTATCCTTGATTAGTGGTTTTTAATACAGTCTACAATGCTGACTTCATTAATGCTTGTTGATGTAAACGGTTAGTTTTGTGACTTGCCGAGAAGAGCAGCCTTTCCTATTTCGCTCGGTCGGCTTTGGTGCTGTCTTGTTTGCCCGGTCGGCTCTGGTGCTAACTAGTCCTCGATCGAGTGAGGTTCGTGATTGGGCGCACCAAAATCCCTATCGACTTGTGCTGGGCGTGCCTACTTTTAATCGTGCTCTGCTCGACTAGGCGCTGGGCGCGGCTTAGCTTTCGTATCTTCCTTGTTTGGCGTACCCGCTTTGGCCGGACGTGTCTATCTCTCATCATGCCCTGCCAGACTTAGATCAAGTGCATTTGGTCTTATATCTTTCCTACTCGAATTGGATGTTTTTTCTGCTCTTGTAGACTTTCCTTAACTTTCCCATTGTTCTGATCTGCTTTGTTCCGCTCAGCTTTGTCCTGCTCAGCTTTGTCCTACTCTCCTTAACTTTGCTCTGCTTTGACGTTTATCTTCGATACTGGCTGTGGGTATCTACTCCCTTATCATTATACCTACTTTTCTTCTTTCGGTGTCATAAATCTTTGATGTTTCTTTACAAACACCTCTTTGTTCAACACGACATTAAAAAATATTGATTTACATCCGATTAATGTAATAAATAGTTCTTTTGAAATACAATTGCAATGAGAACTCGAATTATGTCATGTTTTGCTGCTTGGAGAGAAAGTCTTTGAAGCCGACTCGGGTTGCTGAGAATAACTCTTAGAAACCAACCTTCCTTTCTTCTTGAGAAGAGAACCATCCGAGTTGAAAGTTTCTTTGTATGTACACTTAACTCCAATCACGACATTCTCTTTTGGTTTCTCAACGAGCTTCAATGTTATATCTTTCTCAATTAACTAGATATTGTTTTATTCATCTCTTTCCATCTTTCTATTTGATGGCTTCTATAAAAAAATTGCTCAATGATGCATAAATTAGACCGAAAATACACATCTTTTAGAATCTTTATCTGTTTTGGGGTTGGGGTCTAGTGACTATGAACTTGCTCCACATAACGGACTTGATTGTGGACTGTTTATGAGGGGATATCTCCCCTTAGAGGTAATTTTATTATTCTTTTTCCTCTTTTAATAACTAGTCATATGGTACTGGGGTGCATGAGCTGACTTTGGTAGAAGAAGGTGATTGTTTGCACTTATATTTCTAATCTTAATATGAATTATCATCAAATATTGCATCTCGGCTAATCACCAGGTCGTTCTTATTCAAATTAAAGAGTTTATATCCCTTTGAATTTTCAGATGTAACTTACGAGTATGCACTTTCATATGTTTTATCATGATTTTTCCTTAGTTGCTTTAGAATATAAGCATAATATATGCACCTAAAAACTTGTAGATGGTTTATGGAAGGTTTTATTTCACTCCAAGCTTCAACTTGACTTTGATCTTCCACTGCCTTTGTTGGACATCGGTCCAACACACAGATCGTCATGCATATAGATTCAACTCAAACTAACATGAGTAATTCTTTATTATAAAGGATTAAATTTGACATGTCCTCCATGGTTTTATTCTTGATATATCCAAGCGTTAACTGAATGTCCAAACCAATATCTTCACAGAACATTTCAATCTCGTTTGAGTTGTACTCGCCACCTCGGTTAGTCTTAATTCTTTGATTAAGTGTCTATTTTATATTCATAGATAATGTTAATGTTTTTTAAGATAAAGGAAAAAAATTCCTCCCTCATTATATGCACCCAAGTCATTTTGGAATAATCATGAATGGATGTTATAAAATATTTTTTTACATCCGTGAGATGTTGATGGCATTAGACCACATACATCGATGTAAAATAACTCCAACAATTCTTTATCTCTTCATGCATTTTCTTCTGGAAATACAGCTCGGTGATATTTTCCGAGTACACGACCTTCACATACATATTTTAATAATTGAATTAGTTGAAACTGTAGACCATGATCTTCTGATAAAGGTTCTTCACGCTTTGAAATTCAAGCTTCCAAACCTTTTATGCCAAAACCACGAGTCAACAACCTCCTCGGTTTTGAGAGGAGTATATTTGTTAGAAAATATAAGAAAACTTTAATTTTTCTCCATTTTATCAAATATTTTGCAAGTGAGGTCTTCAAAATGATCTGCATATTCTTGTTTTAGAAGTTTTACAACCCTTGAAATGTTTTGTACTAAGTCTAGAACTATGAATACGTCTTGATTAAATTCTCTTCTATTTTTTACTTCTACGGTGATTGTTAACTTTCCCTTTGCACCAACTGAGGTATTATTCGTTATTTTTCCCTCAGAATTGTATGGCGAATCAAAATCCTTATACATGATTTATTGTTTGTCATATGATTTTTATATCCGCTATCAATGAATAATACCTTGTTTTTTTGTTCTTTAGCCACTTGAAATGCATAAAAACACGCGGTCTTCAAAAACGTTTACTTGCTGATTTTCTACCAACTTATAGTTTTTTTTGGAGATGATCATACCTCTTAAACTTGTAACATTATGGTTTATCTCAAAACCAACAATATTGCTTGTCATGACCACTTTTCCAACAAGTTCCACACCATGATTTTGTGGATACTTCGTTGCTTTATCTGGTAAAATTAGCTCTTGATCTCTAATAACATCGTTTACAACGACCTTTTATTCTTGTTGTTCTTGTTCCACATAAGGATTCGTGAGTTGATTTTTTATCCTCATTTATTTAGACAGCATTGATCTTGTATTGAAATGCACTCTCAAATGGTTCTAAACGCAAATTAAATCATTCGTGAAATAATTTCAGAGAATCCATGAATTTTTTTACCCTTAAAATTTTAGTATCTTTAGTATGCTTTGTGTCATGATAATAGAATTATAAGTCTCCGATAAGATAATATTAATTTTTTCAACATTTGTTTGATTGAGAATTATTACTCCAGATGTCTTCACTTTATTTATCACGTTTATGACTATGATGATATAATATTTAAACAACTCAGAATCATGTATCTTCAAGTTCTCAAACTCCATTCGCAACGATTAAAAAATTATGGTTTTAAATTAGAAAATTATTTTATATTACTTTTCAAGAATATCTCATGCCTTCTTAGGTCTTGTAGAGTATATGATGCCTTAAATCAAAATAAGTGAATTTTGTATCATTTTGAATTTTCATTCAATTTGGTTGTATTACACGTAGATAAGTTTATCGTATTGTGGTATTCGAAACCATCCTTGACATAATCTAAAATATCTCGTGAGATCAATAATGTTCTCTTTCTTACACACGAGAAATCATAATTTTCTCCATCAAATTACGGTACAAAATGTCTCTTGTAGTCTTTGCTCGAGGATGATATTATTGGGATCTCAAACCATTATACTAGCTCATATTGAGCTATGCATTTCATGTGTATAATAGATGATGTCCATCTGCAACCATTAGCTTCTAAGTTCCCGAAGCATTTTTTTTATGAAGGGAAAATCTTTATTATCACTTTATCGAATCTTTAGACCTAAAGAAAGACTCATAGGATAGTACATCGTTCTCATTAATGTTTGGCCAACTCATGTCGGGATATGACTGGTTTTTTTTAAGACCACCCATAATAGGGATTCAGAATTTCCAAAGGATGCAAGGGCATCGTCTATTATATTTTTAGCCCGTTTTATTTGTTCATAATATAGTTGTTTAAATTTTGAGGCTTTGATCATTGTGAAAGATAAAGAAAGGGTCAGTAGAAAAAGATTGGTTGAGGTTGGTGAAATCCACACCGACTTTCTCAGTAGAACTGGATTTCTCATTCAAACAGAGAAAATAAATTCTCTTATATAATTTATCTAGCTCACTCGATTAACGTTGATAATATCAAAAGATCATAGTGGTTTCGTTATAAACAGGGATATCCAGTATAATATTCTTCTAACCAATGAGTTGGTTTATGGTTTAAATAGAGAAAGTAAAGTGAATAAGTATATATAGAGGCTTTACTAGGATTCTCTGATGGGTTTTGAAATAATAAAGTATGTAGGCTTCGTAAGGCGTTGTATGGGCTCAAAAAGTACCCACAAGTATGGTTTGGAGGATGTACTATGGTAATGAAGAAGTACGAGTACAAACAAATTAAATATGATCATATGTTGTTTCTGAAAAAAAGAGATAACATGATCACTTGCTTAATAATCTATGTAGATGACATGATCATCACATGAAACAACAGTAAAGAAATTGCAAGGCTAAAGAAGAACTTGCTCGCTTTGAATTATGTTAAAAAGAAATAAGCATTCATATATTGAAGCATCCACTGATGTCGATTGGGCTGGTAACTCAGATGATCACCAGGTTACTTTACGTTAGTTAGGAGAAACTTAGTGACATGGAGAAGTAAGAAGCAGAAAGTGGTAGAACTTTTGAGAGTTGAGGTAGAATTTCAGGGAAATTCTAAAAAAAAGTAATAGAAATCTTTTGGATTAAGAAATTAATGACTGGAATTGGATTTCCATAATCTCAAGTTAACTCAAGTGTGACAATAAAGTAGCAATAAGTGTCCCGGAAAATCATCTTCAGCACGACAGAATTGAACATGTGGAAGTAAATCGACACTTTATAAAGGAAATAATTGAAGATTATACAATTGAACTACATTTTATAAGATCAAATAATCAACTAGTAGACATCGTGACTAAAGGTGCAACATGACGAATCTTCACTACAATTTTGAGTAAATTGAGTATTGGAAATCGACTATTCAACCTAAAAGGAAGGATGAAAGATTATAAAAAATATTGAATAATAATTGTAGTTTTAAGAATATTATTATTCAATTAAGAAAAATATTTGAATAACAAATTTTTGTTTTGAAAATATTATTCAATTAAACCAGATATTATTATTATGAAAATGTATTTTATTAGGTAAAAATATTATTCTATAAATAAAACATAGTATACCAACATAAATATTTTACCTTATAAAACAAAAAAAGTCAATAATATTTTTTTCAAACAACTATGACATTTATACCATTAAAAGGGTCCGATATACCAAACATGTCAAGATAAAGGGATCCTGCATAAAACTTAGAAGATCTGAACAATTGTAGTGTGTCCAGGAATCCACGGTGCGGCAAGGGTGGCAGTGATCTTTTTATTTTCTTCTCATATTCTTGGATCTCATTCATCTGTCTTGTTGGGTTCCCAGCTGCACCGTCTTCCGATTAAAAGTCAGATGTATAGTGAATGATTGATAGAATTTGATATCGAAGACCCATCCCTCTTTCCTAAGCAAGCCTTTTTCCCAACACTATATTTTCTCGACTCCGCCAACATGCTTTGAAGACATTGACTTACTAATGTTGTCCCTTTGAGGTTCTTAATACAACAGCCCCAACTTCATCTTTTAGAAAGATCTACTTTATTTTAGGATCTAAGAGCATATACAAAGAAGTTCTCAGGTGCACCCAGACAGACAGAAAGAAGTTCAGTTTTCCATCTTGCTGTTTCGTCTCTCGCAGCTTATAATCAAAAGGTATTTTATCTTTTGCACTGCTTTCATATGATCTTTAGCGTCTGTTATTTACGTTCCTTTTATTTTCTGGTTCCCTAGTTCCTTAGTAATGTATAGATCCTACTTCAGAAGATGTTTATAATTTGAGTACCATAGCAAATAACTGAAGATTTTTAGAGCTTAATCTACTTCATTCTGATTGATTCCTATTGTGGTTTCTCATTTCAGTTTGCTGGATTCATTGTGCAACACAGTGCTTGTTCTTCAGTTCAGCATTGTACTGTATAGGAATCATTTAGTATTGAAAATGTCTTGGGATAGTTCGTGATTGTGTTAAGATGGTTCGTGCTAGTAGGAACAGGGTAACCTGCAACTTATGTAGAAAAGAAATAAGCGGCTTTTCCAGGCTGAAGTGTCACTTTGGAGCCGTAGGTCCTGATGTAACTGCCGGCCTGCAGGCTCCCAAAACATAGGGCAATGTTTTAAAAACATTTTGGCAGAGTCGAGAAATTGTAGGGTTAGGCAAAACGGATCGGTCTTCGACATCAAATTCTATTAATCATCTACTATACATCACTCTGAATCGGAAGACACTGCAGCTGAGAATCCAACAAGACAGATGAAGGAGATCAAAGAATATGAGAAGAAAATAGAAAGATCATGAACCACCACTGGTTGCACTCTGTCATTGGATTCTGGACAAACGAGAATGATCCAGAACTATTAAGTTTTATCGCACTGTATGGAGCTAATGCCTGAGAAAATTGGAAAAATGGAAAACGTTAGAATAACACGCTAAACAAAGCGAAAAATCTAACAAAATACTAAAAAAGCCTAGTAAGTCCATCCAAGATAAGGTCTGCAACATCTTTCTTTACTGTAGAGAACATCATTCTACCAAAGGAAAAAATCTTGGCCATGTTTGTTGGGAAGGACTTGGCATGTGCTAACGAAATGGAAGGACATGCGGTAACTAATCTGAAGGAAGATTCTTCCTTCTGTAAAGAGCGGGAGGCTATTGTGAAAGCATCAAAGCCGCTTATCAATCTTTTGTGTTCGTTTAATAGGCTAAAAAGCACCCGTGGTCCCCCATGTTTACCACTTGTATCAACTTGGTCCCCTTCCTTCGATCATGCATAGAACGCATCCTTATCCTTTTTTAAATTTGCATTTTTAGTCCCTCCGCACATGTGAAGCCTGTGAGCTTGACACGTGGCATCAGTTTTTATTGCAAGAATGGTCCCCCAATTTTTTTTCCAAAATTGCCCCTTCCCATTCCATCTCAGCAGCATAGTCAGCCTCCACGTCAGCTTCACCATTTACCTTCAGTTTTTACCGTTTAACTTAAAAACTTACCATTTACCTTAACTTAACAAACCAAACCCAAAATGCCTATAGAACTCAGCCCAACCCATAGCAAAATAACCCGATATACCAAACATGGCCAAGTTGATATTTAGAACTGAAGCTGTCTTGTTGTTCACCAACCAACAGACAATATTTTAGAAGAGTCATTCTGATATAGAGATCATTCTTCACTTGTCTGCACTAGGTTCTAGGGTCCTTGTGATTATCTGGTTCTAACAAGCAGACAAATGTCTTGGGGTTTCAAACATTTGGAAGACGCTCCGAGTTTCCTGAAACAAGTATTCTTTTTTGTTAAAGGCTTACAATAGACCAATTCTTCTTTTATTGTTCGTCTTTCTATTCGAATTTTTAAGAACCTTTGTATGGTTTTTAAGATAAAGAAAACGTTCTATTCTTGCAAAAAAATAAAAATATTACCTCTTCATCATCCTCACGTATGTTGAAATATTGCATATTTTTAACAACATGTGCATTGAAATCTCTTCCGAATGTAAAAGGGCAGCACAAATTAGATGTCAGATTATCGAGATTCAAGCTTTTCTTTTTTAACAAAACCGTTGAAGTTTTTTCTTAATGCGATGGCTAAGCTTCAATTTTTTTTTAAAACCTTCCGGTATGTATTTTTCATCACTTTTCTCAATTACGTGAATAAATAGGGAAACATCAATCATTTGGAGCAATAAACGGAATTTTCAAACTAAAATAGGAGAGAATAAAAGTATTTATATAATTCGGTATTATATATTTTGATGCTCAAAAATTGTTTTGATTTAATATTTTTGTTATTGAACTTTTTATATAGTTGTTTACACTCTTAATAAATTTTATAACTTTCTATATTTTTCTATATTTTATAACGGCTTGAGGTTCATACATTGAACTTGAACAAATACATTGAATTTAGTTATTCATAAGATTTTTTTAGACATACATTGAATCTAGTTATTTATAAGATTTTTTAGATTCTTCTAGGGTTTACAATCTTACCGTTCATCTTTAAAAAATTATATTCAAAATTTATTCCAATACCTTTCAATTCTTTATAATATCAGTTAGAAGTTCTTTTGTGTAGATGTGTATACCAGCTCATTTGTTCTATAGTATTTGATTTTAATCTTGTTTTTCTCCACAATTGCGATGAATTAGGTTCTCTCTAATACGAATTACCGATTTGTTGTCACACATGATCGAGATGACTTCTTCTTGTTTTTTTCCAACAACCTTTAACATGCACTTTAGGCATATTACATGTGGCGTTGCTAATGCAGCTCATCACAGTCTCTCATTTAGATTTTCTCAATACGAGAATAATTTTTTTGGGAAATAAATACTCCATCTTCTTCTTGATAAATTGCAATTCATAAGTAATGATACAACAAACCAAGACCTCTCATTTCATTTCATTTATTCATCTCAATTTTGAAGTTTGAGATTATTCTTTCATCATATCTAGTTATCACCATATCATCGACATAAACAGAGATAATTAGAATTCCAAATGTACTTTGTTTCGAAAAAATCGATTTTTTCAAAACTTTTAGCTTTAAGATAATGCTCCATCTCCCCATACCATTTTCAGGTGTTTGTTTGAGCTCGTACAATACATTTTTTCAGCTTGTACATTGTATGGGAAAAACCAAAAACACCAAAATACCAAGATAGTAATATTATTAATCCGAGAAGATTTCTGAACATACCCTTGCAACAAAATCCCTATCGACTTGTGTCAGGTGTTCCTACTTTTAATCGTTCTCTGCTCGACTAGACGCTAAACGCGGCTTAGCTTTCGTATCTTCCTTGCTTGGCGTATCCATTTTGGCCAAGCATGCCTATCTCTGGTCATGCCCTGCCAGATTTAGATCAAGTGCGCCCGATCTTATATCTTTTGTGTTCGGACTGGACGCTTTGTCTCCTCTTCTAGACTTTCATTAACTTTCCTTTTGTTTTGTTATGCTTTGGTCCGTTCGGCTTTGTCCTACTCTGCTTTGCTCTGCTTTATCCTGCTCTGCTTCGACATTTATCTGTGAGATTGGTTGTGGGTATCTACTCCCTTATCAGGGTTCCCCCTAGTCCAAAAAGTAAGTATGAAATAGTTACAGATTGGAATAAAAAAGAAAAGAAAATGAAAAAAGGTGTGGGTGACGTGTCACTCTCTGATTTGATAGTGTGTGTCGATTTGGTTTGATTTTGTGACAAGTTACAGAAGAAAGGTGTCCTAGGCGTATGAGTTCTCGATGCATGATTCGACAGGTGTCATCGTTATGGGGACGGTTGGGTAAAAGAACCGTTTCTTGGGTATTTACAAGTTTTTAAATAAAATCTAAGACTTTACTCTGCGCAGATTTTTTAGAAAATTGCATGAGAGAGACTTGGAGATGAAAAGAGAAATTTTCTTCGTGATTTAGTAGCGCTTTGACTCACTGTTAAGGAAGGCTACCGGTGACGCAATCAGATAATGGAGTACAGGTACATAATCTCTGTTTGGATTTTTACTGTAAGTTAGGTTAGACAATCTAGGGAAAGAAAAGTTTAAATAACGGTAGAGGCTTGTAGAGTTCTTAGAATGTATGCTTTGTTGGACCAACTACTGGGTTTACTGAGAGTAAGACCACGTATTATTCGGGGAAACCCTATTTTGAAAACCACTGTTGGGTAATTGCAGTTAGTTTGTACATGGGGCTAAAGAAAACTATGAAGAAGAAAACCGTGGGAGTAAAATTGGAGTATGAGGAGATGGATGTATTAGAGGAGTATTTCTCTAAAATCACCCCAAAGTATGGGTATCTGACTGAGAAGTCCCTAATGGAGTTTATGAGTAGGAATAGGTTTCCCGATGACGTGACCAATAGGACGCCTCAGGCAGGGGATCAACTTTATATCGCTGAAGAGGGGGAGACCTGCTTGTATACAACTTCATTTGATTGGGGCCTACGACTCCCCTTACCCCGCTTATTAGATATTGTTTTAGTTTTATTGGGATTTATCCCACCCAGCTAACGGCGAATGGTTAGAGTTTAATGTTGAATATCGTCTTGAGCTCTCATTATTTCAAAAGACCTCTGTGTTTGGCTGATGTACTAGTTGGGATAGAGGTGTCCAAATTGGCGCGGTCACCGTTTTTCTACCTGCAGTTAAATGGAGCGAAACAGATAGTTGACATTCCCAATTCTGATAAGACTTGGAAGCATAGGTTTATTTACGTGTTTGGTAATTGGGAGCATGAGAGTGTTATATTGAATCTTTAGTTAGAGAGACGTTGGAAGTCTAAGTGTAAGGTTTTGTAAATGTTTAAGTATTTAGATTGGTTTTTAAAGTTTGCTATAACTTGCGATGTGTTGGTGTAGGTGAAGGGAAGTACCACGAGTGGTGCAAAAAAGTCCGTCTAAAGGGTCAGTGAACCTTTTGGAAAAATTGTCTGCCGCAGCGTAGGTTGTTTGGGGAGGCGAGCCGACACAAGTCTTCTGTGTGGTGAATTATTTGAAGGCCGGCTTGTGGCGTATTCTTGAACTTTCAGTGGCAGAGGACGGGAGAGTAACGATGAGTGGTAGTGATGAGGAGGAAACTTTGGAGAGGCTCTGAGCGGTTATGGAGCAGCGGTATGAAGAGGGAAACTTTTCCGGGCTGGGTCTAACGGTACCGGCGGGACGAAAAGAACAAGAAATGAGCGGGTCGTCTTTTACGCTCGAAAGGGCACAAAAGGGTGATGAGGGTAGAGATGCAGAGCAATGAGGTAAAGCGGGCTATCGTAGCCGAAGGGGTGGAAGGAAGTGGTAAGACAGCGAGGCCGCGGGAGAAATATTCAGAGGTAGCGGTGAGTCCGCTAAAAAGGAAAAATAAAGGGGTAATTAATTCCCCTCCTTTTTCCCAACGGAAGATGAGTTTAGTGAATGAGGATGAGGTGGATGGAGCAGTGGGGGCACAAGTGAATGATGCTGATGATGTTGTGCAGACAGAGGAGAAAGAGATACCTTCTTGAAAATCCCCAGAGGTAGTTGTCGTTGACGATAAGGTGCTGGAGCCGGAGAGTGGGGCGAAGGGAAAAAAGGCTCCACCCCACGTAACGCAAATGATAAAGAATTTCGTGCACGACCTTGGATCATGGGCCTCTTTAGTAAATATTTTGGTGCCTGAATACCTTCATACGTAGAGGTCAGGAGAGGCTGAGGATGGGGTCAGCAAATCCCACATCAATCTGAGCCGATGCTAGAGCCATCAGTGAAGATGGTGATGCTTGCGGACTCTCAAATGATCATTGATCAGGTCCGGCACGATTCTGATCTGTCATTCTATAATACGCTGCCTATGAGTGAAATTCTACAGCGGCAATTGGAGCTGGCTTTGGAGGTAAGTAATGTGGTATTGAATTTTTAAGTTAGGTAGCTTGTTTTGATTTGTGTGCATTGTGGAAAGAAATTGTTTTAATATCGTGTGTTGTGTAGATGCAATATAACTCACATGCTCTTTTGTACTGGCGTATGTCCTCGGTCGACGTCCGGACGATGGAGAGGTGGAAATCGGAGTCTATGTTTTCGGCTTGGTGCGAGGTCTGACTACTGAGCTAGATCGATTCAAAAATGCGTATGGAGTGGCTAAACAGCGAGCGGAGAAAGCGCAAAACGAAAACGAGGAGTTATTACGCCAACTTGACAAGGCGTGCGCGGAGTGAGATGCAGGGAGTAAGCATTTCCTGGAGACGTTGACGAGCACCATATTGTTGACTGCCCAGAATAATGAGCTGCTAAATAAGAACGAAGCATTCATTACGCAGAACTCGCAACTGATATAGTAAAATGTTCGCCAGATAAGCAAAGTGGAGGAGCAGGCCGCCACAGTGGCCGACCTCTCGGTAGATCTAGCTGATATGAAAGTACAGTTAGCTGAGCTTCAGCAGGAAAAAAAAGTAGAGGCATGGTGAAGTAGTTGAGCTCAATAAGAAAGTTGATGCTGACGTTGAAGCTAGGGAGCGCCAGGTGATGCAAGTGGCTCTGGGTAAAGTTCACAAGGACAAGATGAAACTGGTGGCGGAGCTAAAGGCCTTGAACCCATAAATGGATCTAGGGCCTTATCAGAAATTTCTCACGGTAGTGGAGACGGGAAAAGTAGGCGTTGCGGATGCATCAGCGAGCCATGCCAAAATAAGCATAAGAATAATTTGTAACGACTTATTTATCTTTGTTAAAAAACCTTTGGATGCCTTCTTTCTTAATTTAACTGGTAGTTTGATGCATCAGCAATTGTATGGCGTGTGTTAATATTCTTGAGCTATTCAGATTGAGAACTTTTTCTGCAAGATCGACCACAATGGGGCTCATTATGTAACTTATGACTAATAAAATAGACATAGTTGAGTCCACGACGCGACCGGTTCGGCCAATTTCGTATCCCATTAGGCTTGGAGTAGTTCGTGGTTATTAATATATGAGTGCGGTATTGAGCACAATATGGGTCGTTAACATAGCCCAGTAGGCATTGCCAATCGGCCTGTTTGTCATATTAATTAAATCTTGTCTAAGTATGGCACAATATGACCCTTATTTTCTAGCCCTTTAGGTGTGGTCGGTGACCCTATGGCGGAGTTACAAAAAATAAATATAAACACAAGTTGGCGAAAAACGATAAATGTATTGATGCTAGATATGTAGATGCCTCATTAAAAAACCCTTCCGCGCCGTCAGAAGGGAAAAAGCGCGCATCCAAAATTTTACATCACAGTATGATATAACTTAAGGTGACTGATATTCTATGGGTGTTTAATGGCATTGCCCTCGGCATCACCAAGGCGGAATGCTCCATCATGGCCTTTAGCAATTATGGTGTAGGGCCCATCCCATTTAGGGCCAAGTTTCCCGAATTTTTGGTTACCAGATCCTTGGAAAACCTTTTTCATAACGAGCTCGCCGATGTTGAAGGTCTGTGGCCGAAGCTTGGAGTTAAAATAGCCACGCATCAGACTTCTGTAGTGCTCTGCTCTTATGTGCGCCTGATCTCGCCGTTCTTTAATTAAATCAATGTATGTTGCTCGACCGACGTCATTGTTTTCTTCTGAATAAGTAATGATGCGATGAGAGGGGATCATCATTTTAGCTGGTACGACGGCCTCGCATCCATAGACCAGGGAGAAAGGAGTCGCGCCTGTAGTGGCCCTAGGGGTTGTTCGATAAGCTCATGACACGTCAACCAGTTTATCCGGCCAGCTTCTTTTGGCCCCGACTAGGTTTTCCTTAATACCGTCGAGGATTGTACGGTTGGTGACCTCAAATTTCCTGTTCTCCTGTGGGTAGTAGGGGGTGGAAAAATGTTGGGCGATGCCGAATTTGTCACAAAAGGTCGAGAATGTCTTGTTTTAAAATTGAGGCCCATTATCCATCATTAGAACATGTGGTATACCGAAGCGTGTTAGGATTTTGTGGTGTATAAAGTCACATACCTCTTGAGATCGGGTGTGCGCCGGTTCCTTGGGTTCTACCCATTTTGTAAAGTAATCTACCGCGACGATTAAAAAATGACATTTGCCTGTGGCCATCGGCAGAGGTTCAACAAGATCGATTCCCCATTTATCAAAAGGGTAGGGAATTGGGGTCGTTGTCATCGGATTGCCTGGCTTGTGGGAAGTGTTAGCATATTTTTGAGACGCATGGCATTGTTGGACGAGGAGCTTGGCATCGGTGGCAAGTTCGGGCCAATAAAATCCTGCAAGAAGGAAACGACGGATAAGGCTGTGATGACCGCAGTGCACCCCAAAATCTCTTGCAAGAAATTCATGAAGTACTGATGCAGCTTCCTCTTTATCTAGAAAACAGAGTAGCGGTCTGGTGGTACTCTTTCGGTATAATGTGTTATCAAGCAGACAATATTTGGTTGCTTTGACCTGGAAAGTACGGGCGAGAGCCTTTTCTTGCGATTGCGTGCCTTGGGTGAGGTACTCAATGAAGGGGTTGGGCCAATCATGGGTATTATCGATCGAACATACCTGAGATGTTTGGGTAAAATGGGTGGTACTTGGAAGTTCCTGAGTTATAAGGAGAGGGTGGTCAGCTACAACCGCGCTTTGGCCAATGCATC
This sequence comes from Limnanthes douglasii subsp. nivea, assembly GCA_036936605.1. Lineage (NCBI taxonomy): Eukaryota > Viridiplantae > Streptophyta > Magnoliopsida > Brassicales > Limnanthaceae > Limnanthes > Limnanthes douglasii. The sequence goes on along the minus strand of JAUPFV010000001.1, from coordinate 247,524,423 downwards.
GGCGGCAGAGTTGGTGAGGCGGGTACTTGTTCGTACTGGACAGAATGGAACTCCGCTTCAATTTTCTTGAGGATCGCGAGATAGGTCTTAGTGGCTTTCTCCTTAGTGTAAAAAATACCCATAGCCTGGTTGATCACTAGCCGGTAGTCCAAGCGTACGTGAAGGTTGGAAGCGTCGCAGATTTGTGCCAAACGCATCCCTCCAATGACAGCTTCATACACTTGCGTCATTATTGGTTGCTAGGAAGTTAAATCGGATAGTTTGCTTAATTTTTTCCCCGGCTGGAGTTCGTAAACAGATGCCAACGTTGCCGTCTGAGTTATAGGACGCACCATCGACTTCTAAGATCCAAGAACTCCCTTTTATATAGGTATCAAGGTCTTCGTCGACTAGTCGGGGGGTCGAAAATTTGGTTAAGAAATCGGCCACCGCTTGGCCCTTGATCGCTAGGCGAGGTTCGAACCAGATATCATACTCTCCGAGTTCAATGGACCATTTGGTTAACCGCCTCGAAATGTTGAAGTTGTGTAGTATAGTGCGCAGAGGAAAGGATGTACGGACAGTGATAGTATGAATTTGGAAATATGGTCGTATCTTGCGTGCTGCTATTACCAGCCCCAAAGCGAGTTTCGTGAGATCCATATAGTGCGTCTCGGCATCGGCTAATAACTTACTAATGTAGTAAACCGGGAGTTGAAGCTTGCTTGTTTCCTTGACTAAAACCACGCTAATGGCATGGGCAGAGACAAACAAATACATGTACAAAGAATCATCTGGTCCCGGAGCAGTAAGTATTTCGGGAGAGGTAGGGTATAATTTTAAAGCGGTGAAGGCGGCGTCACATTCGTTATTCCAAAAAAAATTCTTCACTCCCCGTAGCAATACAAAGAAAGGATGGATTTGGTCGGAAGCCTTTGATATGAAACATGACAAGGCCACGAGGCGTCCGGTTAGGCATCAGACTTCTTTGATGTTTGATGGGGGCGCCATTTATAATAACGTCTATAGTTGCGCGGGATCGGCCTCTATGCCTTTCTTGCTGACTGCGCAACCTTAAAATTTGCTTGTTCGATCACTAAATGAGCATTTTATTGGGTTTAGTTTGAGGTTATACGTACGTAAGATTGCAAAGACATCCTGTAACGCTCTTATATGGTGGTCAATGTCGTTGGTTTTGATCATCATGTCGTCTCTCTTAGATGGCGGTCGATGTCGTTGGTTTTGACGAGTCGCTGTTAGGTGGCACCCGCGTTCTTTAAGCTGAAATGCATAACAATATAGCACTAAAGGCCCCGCTCAGTTTGGAAAGTATTGTGCTCCTCGTCTCTCGGGAGCATCCGGATTTGGTTGTACCCGGAATATGCGTCCATGAATGACTTGTAATCACAGCCGGATGCAGAATCTACCAACTGGTCGATGCGTGGCGAAGGGTAAGCATCTTTTGGGCAAGCTTTATTTAAATCGGTGGAGTCTACGCACATACGTCAGTCGACACTTTTCTTTTTTACCAGTACCGGGTTAGCGATCCACACGGGATATCGGACGCAGTGAATGTTGCCGAGCCCAAGTAGTTTGGTGACCTCCGAGGCGATGGCTGCCTGCTTTTTGCTCAAAAAAGATCGGTGCTTCTGTCGCACGGGTCTTGCTTTAGCTCATGACATATGATAGTCGGGTCAATTCCTGTAACATCTTGAGCAGTCCATGCAAAAACATCTAAATTTCTATATAATAAATTTCTAAATTTCTAAATTTCCTATAGCATGTAATTCCTGTAACTTTGCGCAGACATGGATCGACGGGCCTGGTATCGTATCCTGTATCGGATGCGATCGTAAATGGTGAAGATAGACTCTGTGAGTTAAGTCAATCATCGCGCTGGGTTTTTGTAAGGTATCGGGCGTTGATTGGTTGTGATGCTCGTAGATTCCTGTCTGGTTTTGTCGCTTCCTCTCGAAGATGTCTTCCTGTAACCATCGGCGCCTCTTGGGGATTCCCTGTGATGCCCATCATCAATCCTTCCACTGCTCTCTTCAGTAGTTTTGATTGCTGGAGCGGCTTCTCCCAATGGCAGTGGGACCTTGGTAGCGTCATCTGCCTTAATGAATTGGTCCGCTCGGGCCAAAAGGTCGCATATTTTATCCCAAGGGAAACAAATTAGATCAGCATATAGTTTACCTTGCTTGTCCAGCCCTCGCTTGAGGCAAGCTACCACCATGTTTTCTGCTAGGTTGGGGAATTTGTTCATGGCATGCAAGAATATTCAGATGTAACCCTTGAGGGGTTCCCCCCTCTTTTGGTAAAGGTCCATGATAGAGTCAGGATCTTGGCATAATTCCTTGTTGCCCATAAAACGATTCCTGAAAGCACTCCAGAGTCCTGCCAAATCGTTTATGGAGCCTTTAGGGAGGCTGCTGAAACAATCCATCGCGTTGCCCTTAAGGATCATAGAAAAAGCCCTGCACAGCATTGCATCGTCTGGGTTAAAAGCGAGCATCATGTTTCTGAATTATTACATGTTCCTTTCGGTGTCCCCGAAAGCGGACGAATTTCCTTGGGAGTTGGGCGGCGAGGATGTTTTTGGTAAACGGTGACTCTTTGAGAACGTAAGCAGCCATAATTTGGCATACGTGATCGTATTGATCGCTTATTCCTCCCTTGCCGTCCTTGGGTGTGGTCAGCTTCTGGCGTTTTTGCCCAGCGTTGTCTCTCATTCCTTCACTAAGCTTGTCCTTTTTGGAGGATCCTTCTCACACTGCTACTTGACATACTTCCACGACTGATTTCGGGGACGTTGGTGGTCGTCCGAACGCAGCTTTGTTGTCAGTATGTTAACAGCTTCCTGCAGCTCCGCCATGGTCACCTTGTTTGCTAAATCCCTGACTTCCTAGTCGCGACTGCTTGCATCGTCAAAATTTTTTCCTCCAACTGTTGAAACTCAGTTGTGTCCTCTGGAAGGCTAGGTTGTAGAAGGCGGTCGACCAGGTTGGTGACCAATTCTGCGATGGTTGGTGCCACTAGTGAGTCCACCAGAATTGGAACAATTCTCTACTTGGCTTCTTTGAGGCTGCCCTGGTTGGGTGGGGTGGTAGTGTTGACCCTCCGGCGGGATCGGTCAATTGTTTAGGGTTGGCCATGGTGATGTGTCTCTCGTTGGTTTCAATATCAATCCCAGATCAGGTTACTATCATTGGAAAAAAACTTATTTTGATCGTTCCCAAAGACGGCGCCAAAAATGTTATGGGAAAACCCTAAAACACCAAAATGACAAGATAGTAATATTATTAATTCGAGAAGATTTCTGAACATACTCTTACCGTGTCTTTTATCCCTTATATATACTACTTTTAGCCGTTATTTCCTTATTAATTACAAATATTTGATGGGTCGAGACCCACATTACGTCGATTGCTATATATTCTCCTTAATCAACGATCCCTGATTATTCAACTGTTGACTATTTATCCTTGATTAGTGGTTTTTAATACAGTCTACTATGTTGACTTCATTAATGCTTGTTGATGTAAACGGTTAGTTTTGTGACTTGCCTAGAAGAGCAACCTTTCCCATTTCGCTCGGTCGGCATTGGTGCTGTCTTGTTTGCCCGGTCGGCTCTGGTGCTAACTAGTCCTCGATCAAGTGAGGTTTGTGATTGGGTGCACCAAAATCCATATCGACTTGTGTTGGGCGTGCCTACTTTTAATCGTGCTATGCTCGACTAGACGTTGAGCGCGACTTAGCTTTCGTATCTTCCTTGTTTGGCGTACCCGCTTTGGCCGGACGTGCCTATCTCTCATCATGCCCTGCTAGACTTAGATCAAGTGCGTCTGGTCTTATATCTTTCCTACTCGGATTGGATGTTTTTTCTGCTCTTGTAGACTTTCCTTAACTTTCCCATTGTTCTTCTCTGCTTTGTTCCGCTCAGCTTTGTCCTGCTCAGCTTTCTCCTACTCTGCTTAACTCTGCTCTGCTTCGACGTTTATCTTCGATACTGGGTGTGGGTATCTACTCCCTTATCAGTATACCTACTTTTCTTCTTTCGGTGTCATAAATATTTGATGTTTCTTTACAAACACCTCTTTGTTCAACACGACATTACAAAAATATTGATTTACATCCGATTAATGTAATAAATAGTTCTTTTGAACTATAATTGCAATGAGAACTCGAATTATGTCATGTTTTGCTACTTGGAGAGAATGTCTTCGAAGCCGACTCGGGTTGTTGAGAATAACTCTTAGAAACCAACCTTCCTTTCTTCTTGAGAAGAGACCCATCCGAGTTGAAATTTTCTTTGTATGTAAACTTAACTCCAATCACGATATTCTCTTTTGGTTTCTCAACGAGCTTCAATATTATATCTTTCTTAATTAACTTGATATTGTTTTATTCATCTCTTTCCATCTTTCTATTTGATGGCTTCTATAAAAAAATTGCTCAATGATGCATAAATTAGACCGAAAATACACATCTCTTAGAATCTTTATCTGTTTTGGGGTTGGGGTCTAGTGACTATGAAGTTGCTCCACATAACGGACTTGCTTGTGGACTGTTTATGAGGGGATATCTCCCCTTATAGGTAATTTTATTATTCTTTTTCCTCTTTTAATGACTGATCATATGGTACTGGGGGGCCTGAGCTGACTTTGGTAGAAGAAGGTGCTTGTTTGGACTTATATTTCTAATCTTAATATGAATTATCATCAAATATTACATCTCGGCTAATCACCAGCACGTGCTTATTCAAATTAAAGAGTTTATATCCCTTTGAATTTTCAGATGTAACTTACGAGTATGCACTTTCATATGTTTTATCATGATTTTTCCTTAGTTGCTTTAGAATATGAGCATAATAGATGCACCTAAAAACTCTTAGATGGTTTATGGAAGCTTTTATTTCACTCCAAGCTTCAAGTTGAGTTTGATCTTCCACTTCCTTTGTTGGACATCGGTCCAACACACAGATCGTCATGCGTATAGATTCAACTCAAACTAACATGACTAATTCTTTATTATAAAGGATTAAATTTGACATGTCCTCCATGGTTTTATTCTTGATATATCCAAGCGTTAACTGAATGTCCAAACTAATATCTTCACAGAATATTTCAAATCCGTTTGAGTTGTACTCGCCACCTCGGTTAGTCTTAATTCTTTGATTAAGTGTCTATTTTATATTCATAGATAATGTTAATGTTTTTTTATGATAAAGGAAAAAAATTCCTCCCTCATTATATGCACACAAGTTATTTTGGAATAATCATGAATGGATGTTATAAAATATTGTTTACATCTGTGAGATGTTGATGGCATTAGACCACATACATCGATGTAAAATAACTCCAACAATTCTTTATCTCTTCATGCATTTTCTTCTGGAAATGCAACTCGGTGATGTTTTCCGAGTACACAACCTTCACATACATATTTTAATTATTGAATTAGTAGAATCGGTAGACCATGATCTTCTGATGAAGGTTCTTCACGCTTTGAAATTCAAGATTCCAAACCTTTTATGCCAAAACCACGAGTCAACAACCTCCTCGGTTTTGAAAGCAGTATATTTGTAAGAAAACATAAGAAAACTTTAATTTTTCTCCATTTTATCAAATATTTTGCAAGCGAGGTCTTCAAAATGATCTACATATCCTTGTTTTAGAAGTTTTCCAACCCTTGAAAGTTTTTGTACTAAGTCTAGAACTATGAATACGTCTTGATTAAATTCTCTTCTATTTTTTTACTTCTACGGTGATTGTTAACTTTCGTTTTGCACCAACTGAGGTATTATTCGTTATTTTTACCTCGGAATTGTAGGGTGAATCGAAATCCTTATATATGATTTATTTTTTCTCATATGATTTTTATATCTGCTATCAATGAATAATACCTTGTTTTTTTGTTCTTTAGCCACTCGAAATGCATAAAAACATGTGGTCTTCAAAAAAGTTTACTTGCTGAGTTTCTACCAACTTATAGTTTTTTTTTGGAGATGATCATACCTCTTAAACTTGTAATATTATGGTTTATCTCAAAACCAACAATATTTCTTGTCATGACCACTTTTCCAACAAGTTCCACACCATGATTTTGTGGATACTTTGTTGCTTCATCTGGTAAAACTAGCTCTTGATCTCTAATAACATCGTTCACAAAAACCTTTTATTCTTGTTGTTCTTGTTCCACAGAAGGATTCGTGAGTTGATTTTTTATCCTCATTTATTTAGACAACATTGATCTTTTATTAAAATGCACTCTCAAATGTTTCTAAACGCAAATTAAATCATTCCTCAAATAATTTCAGAGAATCTGTGAATTTTTTGACCCTTAAAATTTTAGTATCTTTAGTATGCTTTGTGTCATGACAATAGAATTATAAGTCTCCGATAAGATAATATTAATTTTCTCAACATTTGTTTGATTGAGAATTACTCCAGATATCTTCACTTTCTTTGTCACGTTTATGACTATGATGATATAATATTTAAACAACTTAGAATCATGTATCTTCAAGTTCTCAACCTCCATTCGCAACGATTAAAAAATTATGGTTTTAAATTAGAAAATTATTTTATATTACTTTTCAAGAATATCTCATGCCTTCTTAGGTCTTGTAGAGTATATGATGCCTTAAATCAAAATAAGATAATTTTGCATCATTTTGAATTTTCATTCAATTTGGTTGTATTACACGTAGATAAGTTTATCGTATTGTGGTATTCGAAACCATTCTTGACATAATCTAAAATATCTTGTGAGATCAATAATGTTCTCGTTCTCACACACGAGAAATCATAATTTTCTCCATCAAATTACGGTACAAAATGTCTCTTGTAGTCTTTGCTCGAGGATGATATTGTTGGGCTCTCAAACCATTATACTGGCTCATGTTGAGCTATGCATTTCATGTGTATAATAGATGATGTCCAGATGCAACCATTAGCTTCTAAGTTCCCGAAGTATTTTTTTATGAAGGAAAAGTATTTATTATCACTTTATCGAATCTTTAGACCTAAAGAAAGACTCATAGGATAATACATCTTTCTCATTAATGTTTGGCCAACTCATGTCGGGATATGACTCGTTTTTTTTAAGACCACCCATAATAGGGATTCATAATTTCCAAAGGATGTAAGGGCATCGTCTATTATATTTTTAGCATGTTTTATTTGTTCATAATATAATTGTTTAAATTTTGAGGCTTTGATTATTGTGCAAGTTAAAAAAAGGGTCAGTCGAAAAAGCTTGGTTGAGGTTGGTGAAATCCACACCGACTTTCTCATTAGAACTGGATTTCTCATTCAAACAGAGAAAATAAATTCTCTTATATAACTTATCTAGTTCACTCGATTAACGTTGATAATATCAAAAGAACATAGTGGTTTTGTTATAAACAGGGATATCCAGTATAATATTCTTCTAACCAATGAGTTGGTTTATGCTTTAAATAGAGAAAGTAAAGTGAATAAGTATATATAGAGGCTTTACTAGGATTCTCTGATGGGGTTTGAAATAATAAAGTATGTAGGCTTCGTAAGGCGTTGTATGGGCTCAAACAGTACCCACGAGTATGGTTTGGAGGATTTACTATGGTAATGAAGACGTACGAGTACAAACAAATTAAATATGATCATATGCTGTTTTGGAAAAAAAGAGATAACATGATCACTTGCTTAATAATCAATGTAGACGACATGATCATCACATGAAACAACAATAAAGAAATTGCAAGGCTAAAGAAGAACTTGCTCGCTTTGAATTATATTAAAAAGAAATAAGCATTCATATATTGAAGCATCCACTCAGTATATTTAGGATATACTTAATGTTTTTTTACTTAATGTCAGTTTCGTAATTAAATGGATGTTCGAGGGTATTTCTTTCTTAAAAAGTCAAACTAAAGTCAACTGCGTGTTTTGGGTACACTTAAACCAGTTTTTGGTATATATATCCATACTCTTAAACTTAAGCTCATAAAATAATCGAGAGTGCATTTCAAAATAAGATAAATGTTGTATAAATAAATAAAGAGAAAAACTCAACTCACGAATCCTTCTATAGTACAAAAACACGAGGGAAGGGTCGTTGTAAACGATGTTATGGAAGAAAAATACTGTTGGTTTTGAGATAAACTACAATAATACAAGTGTAAGAGGTATGGTCATCTCCCAAAAAAACTATGAGTTGGCATAAATACTTTGACACTTGAATTTCAAAGCTTGAAGAACCTTTATTAGAAGATCTTGGTATATGGATTTCTACTAATTGAAGAACTAAAATATGTATGTGAAGGTTGTCTAGTTGAAAAACATCACCGAGCTGCATTTCTAAAAGAAAATATATGAAGATATAAAAATTTATTGGAGTTATTTCACACCAATGTATGTGGTCCAATGCCACCAACATCTCATAAATGTAACTAATATTTTATAACATCTATTCATGATTATTCCAAAATGATGTGGGTGTATTTTATAAAGGATAAAATGATTAAGATGGACACTTAATCAAAATATTAAGAATGAATGAGGTGGCAAGTACAACTCAAACGAGTTTGAAATGTTTTGTGAAGATATTGGTTTCGATAGTCAGCTAATAGTTGGATATGTTAAGAAATAATAAAACCATGGAGTATATGTAAAAGTTAATCATTCGTGAGAAAAGATTGCCCATGTTGTTTTAAGTTGAAGCTATATGTATGATGATTTGTCTGCTGAATCGATGTCCAACAAAGTCAGTGGACGATCAAACTTAAGTTGAAGCGTAGAGCATCTGTTTTTAGGTGTATCTGTTATGCTTATTTTCTAAAGAAACTAAGGGAAAAACACGATAAAACATATGTAAGTGCATATTGGTAGGTTACATCTAAAAAATAAAAGGGATATAGACTCTTAAATTTGAAAAAAAAGGTGTTGATTATCCGAGATGTAATATTTGATGATAATTTATATGTAGGTTAGAACTACAAGGGAGAACAATCACCTTCTTCTACCAACGTGAGGTCAAGAAATCTGGTACCATATGACGAATCATTGAAAGAGGAAAAAGAAGAATAAAGAGTCTAAGAGATCTGTATGTTTAGTGTAATTTATGCATTATTGAGCAAAACAAATTTGTAGAGGCCATCAAAGAAAATGATTGGAAAAGACGAGTAAAAAATATCAAGGTAATGAGAAAAATAACGCATGGAAGCTCATTGAGAAACCAAAAGAGAATGATGTGATTGGAGTCAAGTTCACATATAAAGAAAATTTAAACCGGATGGGTCTGTTCTCAAGAATAAATGAAGGTTGGTTTGTAACGGTTATTCTCAACAACTCCAATTCGCCTTCGAAGAATCTTCTTCTAAGTAGCAAGACATGATACTAATCGAGTTCTAACTGCACTTACAGATCCAAAGAACTATTTATTACATTAATTAATTGTAAATTTAACATTCTTGAATTTTGTGATGAAGAAATAGGTGTTTATAAAGCATCATCAAATATTTATAACATCAAAAGAAGAAAAGTAGGTGTACCGAAAAAGATATTGTACAGACTCAAACAAACACCCGAACATGGTATGAAAAGATGGATCATTACCTTAAAGCTAAATGTTTTGAAAAAATCAACATTGTATATCAAGAAATAAGGTACATTTGGAATTCTAATTATCTCTCTTTATGTCAATTATATTGTGATAACTAGAAATGATGAAAAATAGTCTCAAACTTCAAAACCAAGATGAAGAAATTATATGAGATGAGTGGTCTTGGTTGTTTTATCATTTCTTGTGAACTGAAATTATCAAGAAGAAAGAAGTATTTATTTCCCAGACGAAGTATTCTCATACTGAGAGACTCTAAATGAACGATTGTGATCTGGTACGCACATTATTATATGTGAATGCACATCCAAGAAAATAAGACATGAGTAAAGAAGTGGAAGTGTCTCTATGTAGAAGCTTGGTAGGAAACTTATTATTCTTAACACCTACCACAACCAACGTGACGTGATGTATGCAACAAGTCTGTTGTCTAGGTTCATGCACAAATCAAGTCAATGGTTCCCTTGGTATTGGTATCTAGTATACAAAGAATATAATAGTAGAGAAGAATATAAAGGTGAAATAAAACACAGAAGTAAAGTTTTTTAAAACTTATGACACTGATTGGACCAGATATGTTGACGATATGAAAATTACTGCAGGCTTCATTTTAGTATTGGTTCATGTCTGATTGCATAGTCTTCAAAGAAGCAAAATCAGTATCACAATCAGCTACTAAGAAAAAATATGTATCAGTTGCACTAGAAGCACCACATGGAACATGCCTAAAGGACATCTTAAAGATTGTTATCGAAAATCAGTAAGAAGTCATCCTAATCATGTGTGACAACAAATCTGATTTCTTATTAAAGAGAACCTAATTCATCATAATCTTACAATACATATTTTAATCAAACATCACTTCATCAAATATGTTATGGAGAAAGGAAAGGCCGAGATAAAGTGTTATAGAACAACTGCGCAAGTGGCACACACCTTCACAAAAGAACTTCAAAATCATATTATTATAAAGAGTTAAAAGGGTGCTGAAATTAATTTTTAAAGTAATTTCTTGAAGATGAATGGTAAGAATGTAATATCTAGAAAAATCTAAAAAGTCATATGAATGCATAGATTTGATGTATGTGTCAAAATTCAATGTATTGACATGAAGAGTCACACATTGATTATAAAATATAGATACTTCTAAAAAATAATAGAAGAGTGCAAAGGGTGTATGTAAGCAACTATATAAAAAGTTCACTAAAAAATATTGAATCAAAACACCTTTTAAGCATAAAAATAAATAATATCGAATTATATAAATATTATTATTTTGTGCAACTCTTATTTGAATTGTTTTTGTTTATTGCTCCTAATGATTGCACTAACCGACATGTTTCAGGATTCATTCATGTAATTGAGAAAAATGATGAAAAATACACATTCAAAGGTTTAAAAAAATAGAACGGAGCAATCAAATTAAACAAAAGAAACCACAAAGGGTTTTTGTTAAAAGAAATCTTGAATCTCGATAATTAGATATCGAACTTGTGCTACATTTTTTCATTAAAAAAAGATTTCAATGAACGAAACAGAGAAATATAGGGAAGAAATATTGTATATACAAGCCACCCATCAACATAGAGCGAACCAATGACTTCGTACCTACCAATTATCAATCTTCAAATGATTTCGTACAAGAGGTAAGTGAACCACTCAGTCCAATTGCTTCCCTTAGAATTGATGATTATGTAAATGTTGACACTAGTGCATAAGTTTTACCTTACAAGAATAATCATGGAGTCCCCCCTACACATTACTCACCCAATCATGTTACTCGAGCCAACATGTATCATATGGGAAACTTTGTTAGAGGGAGTATGTCAGATGAGGTGAAGGTATTTACTATAATTTTCTACAACCATGAAATTCTAAAAACTATCCAAGAAGCAACACCAAGGAATAACTGGAGGCTGGTCATGAATGTCCAAATGGATGCCTTTGTAAAGATTGGTAGTTGGGAGAAATACAAACTTATGGTAGGAAAAAAACTGGTTGGATGTAGATGGGTCTTCACTATCCAACACAAAGCTGATGGAACCATAGAGATATACAAGGCTCGACTTGTGGCAAAAGGGTACACACAAAATTATAAAATTTATCATTCTGAAAATACTTCTCTAGTGGCAAAAATAAACATAATTTGAGTTTCATTCTTAGTTGTCGGTAAAAATAAATTAGTCATTTCACCAATTCGATATAAAAAATGTATTCCTCTATGGAGACTTGATAGAAGAAGTATATATGGAGGCTCTACCATTATTCTCTGATGGGTTTTGAAAAGATGAAGTATGTCGGCTTCAGAAGGCGTTGTATGGGCTCAAACACCACCCGCACGAGCATGGTTTTGAAGATTTACTATGGTACCAAAGAAGTACGATTACAAATAAAGTAAGTTTGACCATATGTTGTTTCTGAAAAAAAGAGAGATAATATGATCACTTTCTTAATAATTTATGTAGATGACATGACCATCACACGAAACAACACTGAAAAAATTGCAAGGCAAAGAAGAACTTGTTCGCATAATTTAAGATGAAGGATCCATGAGGGTTAAAATACTTATTAGGAATCGAGGTTTTGGGTTCAAGCAAAATTATATTTATATCTTAGAGGAAGTATATTCTTGATTTACATGCAGAAATATGAATGGTTGATTATATACCAATCAAGACTCTAATGCTAGGTTAATCATAGGCTCATAATGGTTCAAGGTGCTGACCTGGTAGAAAACGGAAGATATCAACGACTAGTTGGAAAAATAATTTACTTGTCACATACTCGACTATAAATAGCATATGTGTTTGGGGTTGTAAGTCAGTTTATGCACCAACCATAACTGGATTATATGGAAGCAGTTATGTGGATAGTACGGTATTTAAAAGGCACGTCGGGATATTAAATTATCTTCAAAATAAATAATCATCTAAGTATTGAAGCATACACTAATACAGATTAGAGTGGTAACCCAAATGATCGTAGGTCTAGATCAGGTTACTTTACACTGGTATGGGGAAACTTAGTGACATGGATAAGTAAGAAGTAGAAAATGATGGCACTTTCGAGTGTTAAGGTAGAATTGTGGAGAAATTCTAAAAGAGTAACATAAATCTTGTGGATCAAGAAATTAATGGTTGAAACTGGATTTTTATCATCTCTTTCGAGTCAGCTTAAGAGTGACAATAAAACATCAATAAGTATCTCGAAAAATCTTGTTCAACACGACAAAACTAAACATGTGGAAGTAAATCGACACTTTATAAAAGAAAAAAAATTAAAGTTGGTACAATTGAACTTCATTTTGTAAGATCAGATGATCAACTAACACGACGAATCTTCACTACAATTTTGAGCAAGTACTGGAAATACGACTATTCAACTTGAAGAGGAGTGTTGAAGATTAAAAAAATATTGAATAATAATTCTTGATTTTAGAATATAATTTAATTAGAAAAATATATTTGAATAATATAGTGGATTTAAGAATATTATTCAATTATGATAAATTTTATTGTCATAAAAAATTATTATAGGATGACTTTAATATAAGTTTCAATATTAGTTCAAAATCAACAATTGATACCAAATAATATCAGTATCCATATTCGGTACCAAACCCTTAAGAAAACACTCTAATACATTTTTTAATATTGTAGAGTAACTTTCTTAAAAAATGATTTTTTTTTTTCAAAAGCTTGTATTTTTAAAATTATAATTCCAAAAATAAAATCAAAACCACCATTATGTTGATATGTACGAGACAAATCAAACAAGTGGTCTAATGGATATGTTTTGAAAAAAATTTAATACTGCTAAAAATATTAAACAGTATTAAAAATTTAACATTACTCTGGTTTCAATTTTTTTTTATAAATATTAATAAAATAATATATTACTAAATAATAATAAACAAATGAATCAATAAATTATTACCAAATAATTTATTGATTAAGGCAATTAATAATATAATGATTCTACAAATCAAAATAAAACAGAAAATATAAGGCATACATTGAAATTGATGCATGAACCAGAAAATCATTTGATAAAGATCCAGGTTTAAGTGCGAAGGTATAGATTGATTTACCGATATACAAGTAGTTTAAAAGTGCACATTGGAAAGATGCTAGTAAAAGTGCTTAAATTTGGGTTCAAATCCACTTTTTGAATCGTCTTAAAAATATCAAAAGCCCTTGAAATAAACCCGTTAAGAGAATAACAAAAAAATCAAAGCATTATACAAAATCAAGTATGGTTCAAACATTTCATCTAACAGTACACGTGCAATATCCACCGGTCATTTCTACACTAAAAATGAACAAAAGCAGTTTGTATAACACCAGTTTTCCAAATTCAGTTTCGAAAACAAAAGAATTACTTAAAAAAAATCAAATCAAGAGATTTATATCACTTGGGTACAAAAATGTATCTAATTTATTAATAAGTCCAGCCTCAAATAGATTTTACCAATACCTACCAAAATATGATTTTATTTACCTATTAGTCTTAATTTAAATTTTATATTTACCTATTTTACCTATTAGTAAAAAATCAACAGAAACGTAATCCGTCATTATAGGTTGGATATAGAAAAATATGAAATTGGGTGAGTAAACGGGTAAGTATTTGAAATTACTTAATTTTTTTTATTAGATCATAAAATAAAATATTTAAAGTAGATAAAAATGGATTATGAACTTATTTTAATATATATAACCTATTATTATATTACTAATTATATAATAAAAAATATTATTCTATAACTGAAATAAAAAAATAAAAAGTCAAAATGTCAATAATCATCGTCCTCAAAATATCAAAAGCCTCTGAATCAAAACCCATTAAGAGAATAGTCAAAAATTAAAGCATTATACCAAATTAAGTTGTTAAGCATTTCGTCGATCACTCCACGTGCAATATGTTGGATCATAAACTTGATCCACTTAAAGGGCCCAACCCACTCAAAGGGTCCAACCCACTTAATAAGACCCATCTAGAAAGAATTCTCTAGAAACATTTAAATTAATATTTAGTTCTTTAGGTTGAGTGCAAGACACTCTTTTAGATTGAGTGTAAGAAACACCTTACCTTTGAGTGTAGTATTGATGTTGAGTGTGTTAGTATCCAAAAGCCTCTTGGATGGTGGATCTTTGTCTCCACTATATTCCTATAAATAGTGGAGCTCTCCCACCATCTAGAGCAACACACAAACACACCAAGAATCAAAGTTAGAGAGAAAATTAGAGTGAGAGAAAAGAGAGACAAGAATGCTCTCTTGAGTGTTAGAAAATTATTTTCTTTTCTTGTGTGAGGTTTAAGAGTGTCTTGTAATATTTCTCCTTTTTCTATCTATATCAAAGTTGTTTGTTTGTTTGTTTGTTTTTAAAGAGAGTGTTGTTTTATATTTTCCGCCAACAAAGTGGTATCAGAGCCACAAGCTCTTTCCAAAATTTTGTTTTTAAATTTTCAACATATTGGAAATTTTGTTTTTAAATATTCAACATATTTAAAAATATGGCAAGTGGTGTATCATCCTTCCAAGTTCCAACACTCAACAACAACAACTACGACAATTGGAGTATCAAGATGAAAGCTCTCCTTGGAGCACATGATGTGTGGGATGCCGTCGAAAAAGGTTTTGACGAACCCGAAGATGAAACAAATCTTGCTCAAGAGGAGAAAACAACGTTGAAGGATTCAAGAAAGAGAGACAAAAAAGCTCTCTTCCTCATCTATCAAGCATTAGATGATGATGGCTTCGAAAAAATTTCAAGCGCATCTTCCGCCAAGCAAGCGTGGGAGAAATTACAAATCTCTTACAAAGGAGTCGAAAAGGTGAAAAAGGTACGTCTCCAAACATTAAGAGGTGAATTTGAATCATTACATATGAAAGCGTCCGAATCTATTTCGGAATATTTCTCAAGAGTAGCAACCGTTTCTAATCAATTAAAAAGAAATGGTGAGAAGTTAGAAGATGTGAGAGTAATCGAAAAAATACTCCGCTCGTTGGATCATAAATTTGAGCACATCGTCGTGACGATTGAAGAAACTAAAGACTTGGAATGATGATCGAAGAACTCCAAGGATCATTACAAGCCTATGAAGAAAAGCACAAGAAGAAGCAAGAGATCACCGAGCAACTCCTCAAAGTAGAACTCAAGGACATGCATGCAAGTCAAGACGATGATAGAAACCAACGTGGCCGAGGAAGAGGTAGAGGCCGCGGACGAGGTGGTTATCATGGACGTGGACGTGGCTGGAATTACAACAACAATAATTCCAACTACAACTACGAGAAACGAGAAAGCTCAACACGAGGTCGTGGAAGACGAAATCCGAACTCGAGGTATGATAAATCTCAAATCCAATGCTATAAATGTCAATGATTTGGACATTATGCTTCAGAATGTAGAGGCCCCAACAATAGAGTTGAGGAGAGGGCCAACTATGCCGAGGAGACGACGAAGGAAAAAGATATGTTATTACTAACATACAAAAGCACTAATGAAGGTCAAGAGAACACGTGGTATCTTGACAGCGGTGCAAGAAACCATATGTGTGGGAAAAGAAGCATGTTCGTAGAGATCAATGAAGCAGTGAGTGGAAATGTATCTTTTGGAGATGATAGTAAAATATCGGTGAAAGGAAAAGGTAACATTCTTATTCGTGCAAAAGATGGTAGTCACCAAATGATTTCAAATGTCTATTACGTACCTAGCATGAAAAACAACATCTTGAGCTTGGGACAACTACTAGAAAAGGGCTATGATATTCATATGAAAAATTATAGTCTTTTTATGAGAGATGCAAAAGGGGATTTAATTGCTAAAGTTCAAATGTCAAAGAATAGAATGTTTTCTTTGAATATTCAAAATGATGTTGCAAAGTGTCTTAAGGCGTGTTACAAAGATTCGTCGTGGCTATGGCATGTTCGATTTGGGCATCTAAACTTTTCAAGTTTAGAGTTATTGTCAAAGAAGAAAATGGTGAGAGGGTTACCGTGTATCAATCATCCTGACCAGTTATGCGAAGGATGTTTACTTGGAAAGCAATTCAGAAAAAGCTTTCCAAAGGAGTCAGAGTCAAGAGCTAATAAACCTCTCGAGCTTATTCATACCGATGTGTGTGGTCCAATCAAGCCGAGCTCTCTAGGTAAAAGTAACTACTTCCTTCTCTTCATTGATGATTTTTCAAGAAAAACGTGGGTATACTTCTTGAAACAGAAATCTGAAGTCTTTGGAGTATTTAAGAAGTTCAAAGCAGTTGTGGAAAAAGAGAGCGGAAATAAGATTAAAGCCATGAGATCTGACCGAGGAGGGGAGTTCACATCCAATGAATTCCTAGAGTTTTGTGAAGCACATGGAATTCTTCGCCGCTTGACAGTTCCTAGATCACCTCAACAAAATGGTGTGGCAGAAAGGAAGAACAGAACAATCCTTGATATGGCGCGAAGCATGCTCAAAAGTAAGAAACTGCCTAAGGATTTTTGGGCGGAAGCAGTGGCATGTGCGGTTTACTTGTCCAACCGATCTCCAACAAGAAGTGTTTGGGGAAAGACACCACAAGAAGCGTGGAGTGGAAGAAAGCCCGGAATTTCCCACTTGAGAGTATTTGGAAGCGTAGCCCATGTCCATGTACCAGACGAACAACGAACCAAACTCGATGATAAAAGCAAGAGTTTTATCTTCATCGGTTACGACTCAAGTTCCAAAGGCTACAAGTTGTACAACCCAAACAACAAGAAGGTTGTGATAAGCCGAGACGTGATAGTTGATGAAGAAGGCGAATGGGATTTTGGGTCTCATACAAATGAGTTCACATTTTCCCCCCAAATTGAAGAAGATGAGAAGACACCAAATGAGCAATCAGAAGATGTTGCTACCCAAAATGCTTCACCAACAGCAACTACTCATAGAGACTCGCCACCTTCATCATCGTCAAATGGTAGTCAAAATGAGAGAGCAGTGGAACGTATAAGAAGCCTTAGTGATCTTTATGAGGTAACCGAGCCAATGGATAACATTACACTATTTTGTCTCTTTGCTGATTGTGAGCCAGTGACATTTCAAGAAGCTGCACAAGAGAAACAATGGAGAGACGCGATGGATGAAGAAATTAGAGCCATCGAGAAGAATGACACATGAGAACTCACCTCACTTCCCAAAGGGTGCAAGACAATAGGCGTTAGATGGTTATACAAAACCAAGAGAAATGCTAAGGGGCAGATTGAAAAACATAAAGCGAGACTTGTTGCAAAAGGCTATAGTCAAAAGGCGGGAATTGACTATGATGAGGTATTCGCCCCCGTTGCCCGATTGGAAACTATTAGACTAATAATTTCTTTGGCAGCTCAAAACAAGTGGAAGATACAACAAATGGATGTAAAGTCAGCATTTCTAAATGGCGTCCTTGAAGAAGAAGTCTACATTCAACAACCATTAGGCTATGAGGTCAAAGGCCACGAAGACAAGGTGTTGAAGCTAAAGAAGGCTCTTTACGGGCTAAAACAAGCACCAAGGGCATGGAACAGTAGAATCGACAAGTATTTCCAAGAGAACGGCTTCAACAAATGTCCATACGAGCACGCTCTATACACCAAGATCAAAGATGGAGATATTTTGATCGTGTGTCTCTACGTGGACGATTTGATCTTCACCGGAAGCAACCCGAGCATGTTCAATAAATTCAAGGAAGTAATGACGAAGGAATTCGAGATGACAGATTTGGGGCTCATGGCGTACTACCTTGGCATTGAAGTTAAGCAACAAAAAGATGGAATTTTCATCTCACAAGAAATCTATGCTAAAGATATCCTCAAGAAGTTTAAGATGGAGAATTGTAGCCCAATAAGCACACCCATGGAGTTTGGAGTCAAAATGTCCAAGCATGAAGAATGTGAAAGTGTGGATCCGACATTATTCAAAAGTTTGGTAGGAAGTCTACACTATCTAACTTGCACGAGACCGGATATTCTTCATGCAGTTGGATTGGTTAGTCGTTATATGGAATCTCCAACAACAACTCATTTCAAGGCTGCAAAGAGAATCCTTCGTTATCTGAAAGGTACAATCGACTTTGGATTACTCTATTCCATTTCTAATGATTACAAACTTGTTGGGTATAGCGATAGTGATTGGGGTGGAGACATAGACAATCGAAGGAGTACTACTGGATTTGTATTCTTCATGGGAAACATTGCTTTCACATGGATGTCAAAGAAACAACCGATAGTCACATTATCCACTTGTGAGGCAGAATATGTTGCTGCCACTACCTGTGTTAGTCATGCAATTTGGCTTAGAAATCTATTGAAGGAGATAGACCTAACACAACATGAGCCAACTAAGGTCTATGTCGATAATAAGTCAGCAATCGCCTTAGCCAAGAATCCAGTATTCCATGATCGAAGCAAGCATATAGATGTCCGCTACCACTACATAAGGGAGTGTATTTCAAGAAAGGATGTGCAAGTTGAATATGTGAAGACACAAGATCAAGCTGCTGATATTTTCACCAAGCCACTGAAAAGCGAAGACTTCAAACGATTAAGGAAACTACTAGGGGTCACGGGATCAAGTTTAAGGGGGAGTGTTGGATCATAAACTTGATCCACTTAAAGGGCCCAACCCACTCAAAGGGTCCAACCCACTTAATAAGACCCATCTAGAAAGAATTCTCTAGAAACATTTAAATTAATATTTAGTTCTTTAGGTTGAGTGCAAGACACTCTTTTAGATTGAGTGTAAGAAACACCTTACCTTTGAGTGTAGTATTGATGTTGAGTGTGTTAGTATCCAAAAGCCTCTTGGGTGGTGGATCTTTGTCTCCACTATATTCCTATAAATAGTGGAGCTCTCCCACCATCTAGAGCAACACACAAACACACCAAGAATCAAAGTTAGAGAGAAAATTAGAGTGAGAGAAAAGAGAGACAAGAATGCTCTCTTGAGTGTTAGAAAATTATTTTCTTTTCTTGTGTGAGGTTTAAGAGTGTCTTGTAATATTTCTCCTTTTTCTATCTATATCAAAGTTGTTTGTTTGTTTGTTTGTTTTTAAAGAGAGTGTTGTTTTATATTTTCCGCCAACACAATATTCATCCCATCATTTTGGCAGTAAAAATAAACAAAAACAGTTTGTAAAAAAGCATTTTCCCAAACTCATTTCTTAAGACAAAAGAATTATCTAAAATCAAACACATTTAGTCACATAAGAAAACGTGATATCATCTGAGAACAAACGTCAAACTTAACACGTAAACAAATATCTCCAAACATTTTGTATCAATGAATCATATTAGAGCATGTACATCGTACGTGTTAAAGTATGCGTTAAAGAGTGTTTTAATTTTTTTTAATTAAAAAATATCTCCAATCAACATGTTAGTGGTGAAGTTAACTAACAATAACACAAAAAAGCTAGTGGGTTTGCTAAATTCCCAGAGTCACTTAACAAAGCCACGTTTAACAATTTGGCGGAATTTTTATTTCTCTCCCTTTTTTTTAACATCTTTTTCATTTTCAATATTTTTTTTCCATGTATTCATTTATCTTCTTCCTATTGCAGTTTTTTTGTCAGAGTTTATTCATTATCTTCTTCGTTTTGTTTCGGCTTTTCAATTTTTTATTTCAATACAATTTGAAGGTCAATCTGAATTTCAAAACAGTTATCAACAATTTCTTTTTAATTCAATATATATGGATAAGAACAATATATATGGATAAGAACAATGTATATGGATAGGAACAAGTGGAATTAAAAAAATAAGTTAATTAAAATCGTTAATTAAAAAACGTTTTAAAAGATAAGTTAGAAAAACGAGTGGAGTTAAATTAAGGTTGTTAGCTAAAACAAGGCTAACTAGTGTTTCTTTCTCCTAGTTGGCACCCACTAAGACACAACTTTAACAATAACGAGTGTACATGCTCTTACATCTTATAACATGAAAAGTAGTATAAAATCGCCGGAAACGATTGGTCGCTATAGATTAGATAAAGAAAATATGAAATTGGGTTAGTAATCTAGTAAATATTTGAAATAACTTAAAAAGTTTCACTTACATCATAAAAAGAATAAAAAAAAAGTAGACAATTAGAAAGAGACAAAAATTATATTACTTATTATATTATACACAAATATTATTTTATATATTATTTTATAACGGAAATAGGGGAATAAAACAACAACAAAATTAAATATTATTCTATAACGGAAATAGGGGAATAAAACGTCAAGAAAAAATCAATGAGTTTTTTTCCTATATCAACTATGACATTTACACTATTGAAAGGAGTCTGAAATATCAACCATGTCTAGATACAGAGATCCGCTCGAGAGGATGCTACCATTCTCATCTTTTTATTTTCTTCTCATATTCTTGCATCTCCTTCGTTCTGTTTTGTTGGATTTTAGCTGCAGCGTCTTCGACTTTAGAGTCAAGAGTAGATGTATAGTGGATGATTGATAGATTTGACGTCGAAGACCGATCCCTCTTTCTTTGAGACAGTTCTACTTTATTTGAGGCTCTAAGAGCATATAAATTTAATTTTCTCAGTTCTCAGCTTAACCAGACAGATAGAGGTTCAGTTTTCCATCTTGCTGTTTCGTCTCTTTCAGCATATAATGAGAAGGTATTTTATCTTTTGCATTGCGTTCGTATGATATTTAGCATCTGTTATCTACTATCCATTTATCATTTGGTTCCTTTGTTCCTAGTAATGTATAGATCCTACTTCAGAAGATGTTTATAGTTTGAGTTCGAAAACAAATAACTGAAGATTTATGGAGCTTAAAATACTTCAGTCTGATTGATTCCTGTTGTCGTTTCTCATTTCAGTTTGCTGATTTCATTGTGCAACACAGTTTCTGTTATTCAGTTCAGCATTGTACCGTATAGGAATCAGTTCATATTGATAATGTCTTCTGACGAGATATCAACTGACATTCGTGATTATGATAAGATGGTGGATGCTAGTAGGAACAGGGTAACCTGCAACCTATATAGAAAAGAAATAAACAACTTTTCCAGGCTCAAGTGTCACTTAGGAACCGTAGGCCCTGATGTAACTGCCTGCCCTCAGGCTCCCATAAGGCAAAGATTTAAAAACATGTTGGCGGAATCTAGAATCAAATACATACAACTTAGAATCAAATAAGATAAATGAAGGAGATGAAAGAATATGAGAATCAAATAAGACAGATGAAGAAGATGAAAGAATTTGAGAAGAAAATAATAAGATCATGGTCACCGCTAGCTAAACCATCTCATTGGATTCCTAGACGAGAATGGTCGAGAACTACTAAGTTTTATCGCAGACTCCCCGGCGGAGCCCTTTTATCTTGACTTGTTTGATATTTCAGACTCTTTCAATCGTATAGATGCAATAGTATCCAGTGTCGAGGATGTGATCAGGAAGGTAGGGGTCGATAACGTAGTCCAGGTCTTGGCTTGTTTTTCAACAGGGTGGATTGGAAAAGTTGGCGAACGGTATCACGATATGTACCCGACTATATTTTGGTCAGTGCTTCGCACTATATCGAGCTAATGCTTCGCGCTGTACCCGACTATATTTTGGTCAATCAGTGCTTCGCACTGTATCGCACTGGACATCCCTGATCCGTAAGAAAGCTCACTTACTACTTCTTTAAATAAGGCTCACTCAAAATGTTTTTCTTTTTAGAAATAAAAATCTCAATTTTCGTTAGAATTGTTTCTGTGCTTAATGTTTATTCGCATAGAAATGAGAGAGTTTTTATTTTTACAGTAATGAAAAAGTAGATACGCCTTGAGATGATGATCAAGCTGGTGGAACACCAAGTATCATTTCTGGCCAGTCGTAAATGTGATGGTGGGACTTCTGTTCGTGAAGCAAAGTTGACATTTAGAACCAAAGGTGTCCTCTTGTTCACCAACCAACAAGATAGTTTGGAAGGTGTCTTCTTGTTCACCAACCAAAGTTGATATATAGAGATCATTCTTCACTTGTCTGAACCTGCAGCCAAATGTCTTGGGGTTTCAAACATTTGCCAGACGTGTCAAGTTCCCTGAAACATGTATTCTTCTTTGTTAAAAGTTTACAATAGACCACTTCTTTTATTGTTCGTCTTTCTATTCGAATTTTCAACAAGCTTTGTATGGTTTTTAATAGTGCTGAAACGGTTGTATAAATGCTGTGTTTGGATCTGGTCTTAGAGATTAGATATTTTTCCGTGTCTGCATGCCAAGTTCTTCGGCAGATAGTGGTGGCGTTCAAGGCAGCTGTCAACCCAAAGTGAATATGTGCAGTCGATGCTCCACCAATTGAGTCATATAAGTAACTCCTTGCTTCATGTTTTTTGGCAAAACAAGCAAATGTCCACTATTCTGGAATTTACGGAAATAAATAACCTTCAACGTTGTATGTGTTTATGAGGGACTCTTTAATGTTAAAGGAAAACGTTCTATTCTCGCAAAAAAAAAAAAAAAAAATATTACCTCTTAATCATCCTCACATATGCTGAAATATTGCATATTTCTAACAAAATGTGCATTGAAATCTCTTCCGAATGTGCAGCACAAATTCGATGTCAAATTATCGAGATTCAAGCTTTTCTTTTTTTAACAGAACCCTTGAAGGTTTCTGTTCTTAATGCGAACTATAAGCTTCAATTTTTTTTTAAAACCTTCCAATATGTATTTTTCATTCAGTTTTCTCAATTATGTGAATAAATAGTATAATATGACGGTGCAGTCGGTAGGAGCAATAAACGGAATTTTCAAATTAAAGTCGGAGTCTCGGAGAGAATAAAAATATTTATATAATTCGGTATTATATATTTTGATACTCAAAAGTTGTTTTGATTTAATATTTTTGTTAGCGAACCTTTTATAAAGTTGTTTACGAATATTTTTCGTAGTCTGAATAAATTTCATAACTTTCTATATTTCGAAATACATTGAATCTGAACACATACATTGAATCTAGACATTTATAAGATTTTTTAGATTCTTATGGAGTTTACATTTTTACTGTTCATCTTTAAAAAATTAAATTCAAAAATTAATTTCAACACCCCTCTTTATGATATTAGTTATGAGTTCTTTTGTGTAGATGTGTATACCTGCTCATTTGTGCTACCGTATTTGATTTTGACTTTGTCTTTCTCCACATCTCCGATGAAGTGATGTTTGACTAAAATATGTATTGTACGATTGCGATGAATTAGGTTCTCTCTAATAGGAATTACGAATTTGTTGTCACACATGATCGAGATAACTTCTTCTTACTTTTTTCCAACAACCTATAACATGCACTTAGATTTTCTCATATTTATATTACAGATAAGCTATATATTGATAGATGAATGAAACGTGTCTTTCTAGCTACGTGAAATTCATATGGTATAAATATTACTAAATTATCCTCTAATTGTTTAGGATACTTGAGTAATATTTAATATTTAATTAGAAGATTATTGGATACTCTTTTGGTCACATAAGATCTTGCATCGTTAGTGTTTATTCTCTTTTGTTTTATAATACTTGATCACTGTACATGGCTTGTCCATTTCCTTCTAACTTATTAATTATCAACGCATTATCTATTTTTCGGTAAGCTCAACTAGTATTCATGTATTTCCCTTGTATGTTTCATGGGTCGTTAACCTTATCCTCTTGAACTATCATTTGTAACGGCTTTAAATGTTTATTTCATTTAAGTAGTTGGCCTATTATTTTTTGTATGTCAAGGTATACCTCATCTTCTTAGGCTGTCCTTGTTACTGCACCCTAAAGCATGCGCTTATAATCACCATTTCATATCCCTCTTATAAACCTTTACCTCATCGATAAAGATATATAACCCTTAAGTGAGTATAACATTATTGCTTTGATATGTTGCACATACAGTTTGAATACCAAAAGCCATAATCTTGCAAATTATAGTTCTATTTTGGTAATGAAGGAAATATGTTCTTTATCATCACTATGCATAAAATATTTGATTATACCTGAATAACTATCCAAAAATTATAACAAAATATTGCGTGAAGTGGGATCTACCAATTGATCAATGTTTGGAACTCTAAATGAATCATTTGAGAAGGCTCAGTTGACATAATTTAAGTTCACACATATATATTATTTTATTTTTTTTATTTTTTACCAATACTTAGATTTGCAGTCTAGACAACTTAAAAAGATTCTCTTATATTGCCCATTTGGCTCAGTTGAGTGACGTTTTCTATGATGGATTTGACTTTTGCCTGAGAAATTTGTCAATAATTTTCTTTATCGTCTTAAAATTAATATTTATATACAACGTTTGGTATTCTCTAGTTGTTGGTACTCGAGTTATATTTTGCATATACATCTAAATTTTAGGATAGTAAAAGTAGTAAATTTGTCTAGACGACCTCTTCATGTCATGAAAAATATAGACAATTTTTCATGCTTGTAGTGTTACTTCTTCATCATCATCTAGTACCACTAAGATCATCCATATGGTCTAATACTATGGAGGCTAGCCAATTGTTGAGAAGGAGCGTAAAAGTTTCTTATTGTTTGTTGATTTCTTTGGGTCAGTCCAAGCATTTTATTCCCGGCGTACTGGAGACACTAATACACTATGGAAGTGTGTCTGGTTCATATATGGTTATTCAAATATAGAACTATACGATGAAGGTTCATCTATTACGATGATGAGGCACTACACTTACTTCTTTCATTTACTTCACCTAAACCCAAGATTTAATTGTAGTTCACCAAATATTAGAGTTTACGATCTAATTAAACTTGTTTTAAGGCTTTTTAGGATGCTAAAGGTGTTATCTCCCATATCTGTTCATTGTTTTTTCTTAACAATATGTTGGTCGAAGTGCTAGTATCGAGCCCGATTCTATTACTTTTGTCATCATCAATCTCGATGATGATAATAATTTTATCTCTATGAGGTCCTATTATCCCTCTTAAATTATTAATGTCAAAATCTATGTTGGGTCATGGTTTTTTATGAACGTGGGCCAAAGTTTTACATATTTGTTATACTACGAGATGGGTTATGTGACAAGTTTGGAAAAGATATGTGATTATGGACATGAATTCTTTTTCAGCATTGGTTCATACTACTTGTCAGTCTAAATTATGATCCAAGTACTCATTTGAGATTTCATTTATGGCCAAGGTTATTACTACCCAATGTGTTGCGATTAGGGAGACTCGACCGGAGGTGTTGATGGTTGGTGTTTGAGATACTTTGTAGATGTTGTGGAGGATATCTCTTAAAACACCACCAAGTTTGCTATTATCAATGAGATTATATATTTTATCCTTCATAGATCTGTGTTTTTATGACCATTCTTGATTAAGATAATTCTAGAATTTGACGGGATTTTATATATTTACGGTCTACATATTTTAAGGTTTTAAAAAGTGGATCACGTCTTCCGCTCGGTCGTAGATAGTTGTCACATTATTAATTATTTTGTAAACATGAAATCTTAACCCTTACTTGTCTTTTTATTATCTTTTTGTGGTTTATATTTTGGTGGGTTTTTGTTTATGAGTTTATTCAAAAAAGTGCTTAGTGGTTTGCATTGGAAAAATAATAAATCCTTCTTCTCGTTGTTTGTATAATTTGTGTTAGGCCTTCCTAACAATCTCATATGCATGGTTGTGTCGACTTGGATTTGATTTTTTAACTTTATGAATTAATTTTTTATGTGAATCATGTTAGTGGTACCTTAAAAGTCACAAAATTATATATATTTTAGTTTTAAATTATTTATAGATTAAAACAAATATCTCGTTAATGATACTTTAAGTTTCACAAAATTATAAAATGAATTTTTTTATGTTTAAGATATTTTATAAAGTAAACGTATTGTCGTGAGATATATTTATAATAATAAATAAAAACATATATTTAAAAGTTTGTACTAGAGGAGATATATCCTTCATTATTGAAATTCTGAGTGAGCCATACATTACATGGTTTAAGCGAGCACATAACTAATCCATTAATTCATGACATTTAAATAAGTTTATAATATTTGGAAGAGAAAAACATCATATTTGAAACAGTTAAAAATCACGTACATTTGCGTAGTCTAAAAAAAAGAATTCTTAGTCCATACAGGATTAATCGTATTCAATGTTGGTATGTGTTTAATGTTCATGCCAAGCAACACCAAGTTAAGATAAATCTTGTAAAAAATACAAATATTACATCTTCATCATCTTCCACATACGTATTGAAATCTCTTCCGAATGAAAAAAGGTAGTACAAATTCGATGTCAAATTATCAAGATTTAACAAAAACCCTTCAAGCTTTTTTTTCTTTAATGTGATCGCTCGGCCAAAACTTTTTAAAACCTTCGTACTTTGCATCACTTCACTTTTCTCAATTACGTGAATAATTCACGAAACATGTCGATTAGTCCAATCATTAGGAGCAAATTTATCTATATAATTTTCTATTATCTGTTTTGATTCTCAAACGATGTTTTGATTTAATATTTTTTTAGTAAACTTTTTATGTGGTTGTTTATTTGCACCTTTAGCACTTTATTTTTATTTTTATAAATTTTCTATTTCATAATCAAAACTATTCATGTTCATACATTGAACTCGGATCATATATCGAATCTAAACCTTCACTTTTTAGATTCTTCTTAAATTTACATTTTTACCGTTTATTTTTAAGATATTACTTTCAAAATTAGTTTCAACATATTTTTAATTCTTTATAATAATATTATTTGAAAGTTCTTTTGTGAAGATGTGTATTACTTGCTCATTCTGTTACAATATTGATATCGACCTTGCCTTTCTCCACAACATCTCCAATAAAGTGATGTTTGATAAAAATATATATTGTATAATTGTGTGATGAATTGGGTTCTCTCTTATAGAAATTGCAGATTTGGTGTCACACATGATCGGGATGTTTTCTTCTTGCTTTTCCCAAACAACCTTTAAGATGCATTTTAGGCTTGTTGATGTGGCGTTGCTGATGCAGTTGATACATATTTTGTCTTCGTAGATGATTGTGCTACTATATATTGTTTCTTTGAAGATTAAGTAACCACACATGAACCAATAGTAAAAGAGTAACCCGAAGTGATTTTCATATCATCAACACATCGTGTCTAATCACTGTCACAATATCCAAGAAACTTTACATCAATGTTTATCTACTATTATATTCATCATACACTATTGTCAACAATTGGTTCAATAGTTAAGTGATTGTGTATGATAGAATTATAAGTTTATCTTTTTGAATTGGTAAAAATAAGGTGTTTTTTTAAAGCTGTGTTTTTTATTAGGACATAATTGTTAAAATTACAAAATTGAGGACTTAATTAGAATTCCTTAAAAGTTATGATGTTAACAATAATTAGTCCTAAAATAATTGCAACGCCAAAATTTTAGGCTGAATTTTAAACCTTCATCCTTCTTCAATTTGAAAATCAAAAGATGATTTCGACTTCATTTTAGCAATAACTGTAGATTCCTTCTATCTCATTTGTTAGCTTCTTGATTCATCTCAATGTAACACCTCCACTGAAACATACACCATTCTAGTGGATTTTTTTGATGAAGAACAGACTTCCAAGCCTTGAGATGATTTTGGGATGCATCCAAGAGACCTTGATAGCATAATCAAAATCTGTTTTCTTGAAATCACGAAAGGTAAGTTAATCTTCTATTCTTATGTAGCATATATTAAGACTTTCAAGCAACAAAATAACATCCAAAAATTTGGAGCTTTAAAGTCCTTCTAATCGAGCTTCATCTTACATCTTTGAGTCTATCGAGCCAACCAATCAACTGCTCGATTTTGCTCTCTATAGATGTGATGAAGTGTCATTTTACAAGTTAGAAGAGATTTTATGTTGTTAAGTATAGAGCTTGAGTTTAAAGGATAGTTTGCAGTAAAGTGCATGGATACAATTATTTCAGAATCAGTCTCAACATAAACTTCCCTGAATTCTTTTATTCTGCATAGTTGTAGTCCATCGTGGATAGCTCGCGCTTCATCTGGAAGAAGGGTTAACATTCCATAGTTGTTTCTGTAACCCATGATAAGTTTTCCTTGATGATCCCCGATGATAACTACGCCACTGGCTTCACCTGATAGAAAGTATATTGCATCCGAATTAATTTTGTATCTTCCTGGACTTGGAGGAGTCCAAGTAAGGTAAGTGATATTTTTGTTGATACATAAGTGATTAGTGCATCCAAGATTAACAGATGCATTCTTACAGTGCTTCCAGTGTTTAGTTTTTAGTAATTTGGAGTAGTCTAGACCTATCATCATGTTGCTGATGTATTTTATTGTTGTTTTTGTAGAATGTTAATTAGAGCTTATCTGCAGTTTGTTTCTCTGCTGCCATATGACCCAGCTCATTATACTAGGCAGAATTATTTTAATGTGAATCCTATTGGAGGCTGACCAAAACCAGGCCATGAGCATGTGTTTAACAGTCATGAACTTTTGTATTTCAACCTTTAGAACACCTACAAAGTAAGACCAGATTTCCCAATCAAAAGTACATGAGATAAGGAGATGATTTGTAGGCTCTTGGTTTAGACAAAACTGACATTTTGATAGTAGAGTTAAGTGCTTAGATTGAAGTACAGAATCAGTATGCAGTTTATTTAAGATAAATCTCCAAGCCAGGAAGGAACACTTCAATGGAAAATTTGGTTCAACAGATTACCAAACAAAGAAGAACTAATGTGGGAAGTTCTCATGGCTTTGACAATGTCTTTAATGTTAAAGATACCATCCTTAGATAAAATCCATATAATAATATCATTGGTTAGACTCTTGATACTTAGTTTAGTAATTAGGTTTATATTATAGTTGATAAGGAAGAATAAAAGACAAGGGCCAAAATGCATAGAAATAAATTTACAAGGGCCAAAATGCATAGAAATAAATGTATAAGGGCCGAAATGCATAGAAATAAGTGTATAAGGGCTAAAATGCATTAATTGTAAAGATATAGCCAAAATAGGAAGGAACCTTAAAGCGGGGATCAAAAGATGTAATTAAACCAAATTAAAGTGTGTGGGGTCCGCAATTGTACTATAAAAGGACCACACACGCTTCACGAATCTCAAGATGAATAGTACGACTTTCTCTCTCTACTCTTTTAGCATTTTCTCTCTCTAGATCTAACACTCAAATATTCTTCTACCTCCTAATCCTCTATCAACAAATCTTCTCATAACAAAATCACCCTCGGACCATCTTTTAACTCTTCAGTGGCGCCGTCTGTGGGAAGCGAAAATCGCTCCGACGATAATCACTTCCTAGAAATAATTCCCGTTTCGAGGAGAACCATGGAAGGCCCAGGGGACGATTTGGTTGATCACTGCGAGGAAAACATAGAGGCGGATGACTTTCAGGACGACTTGGAATCCGAAGGAGAAAGAGGTCGGCGAGTCGAGAACACCTTCGATGACTCCGCCCTCTTGGCTCAGAGGAATGAACTGCTGTTGGAAATCGAAAGGTTGAAGGCGGAGAAAGAAGCCGCTCAGGAAAATGTTCGATCTGAGATAAGGAGAGAACCCGTCGAACAAAGGGAGGAACGGGACGTCGAAATTCGTCCCAAGAAAAGAGATGATAAATATCGGAGGCGTGAGCGAAGGTCTCCGAGGAGGAGAGAAAAGTACCGATCGGACTCGGCAACTTCAAGTGACTACTCACGGTATAGTACTTCTGAGTCATCTCCCCGGAGATACCACAGGAGGAAAAAACGTGACCAGAGGCGAACTGGTGCCCGAAGGGGAAGGAGTTCGGAGAGGAAATCCTCGCGGGAGAAGAGTCACCACGACCGAGTTGGTGATCGTTCTCATGAGCAGGCAAAGTGCCTTGGGAAAGATGATATGGGCCCTCGAAATTCAGAATGGCAGCAGCAATACACTTTGCCCTCCGAGGAGGGTCTGTACTTTTCAAACAACGATAATTTGAGGTCCAACGTTTATCGTACAGGGCATAATTGGAGAGCTTCTCCTCTATCGTCGGAGATCTTAGTGGGGAATCTCCCAAAGCCCTTTGACATTTCGAAGCTTGAAAAGTTCGATGGGACTTAGGATCCGGATAATCACATCGAGCAGTTTAAGAACTTTATGATAAACTTCGACGACGATGATAAGCTTTTGTGCAGAGCGTTCTCTCAAACTTTCAAGGGAGTGGCATCTAAATGGTACAACAGGCTACCTCAGGGCTCCATTAAGAACTTTGACATGTTCTGGAACATCTTTAGACAACACTTCGTCGGAAGCAAGAAGTTTCGGGCAAACGGAGGCACCATAATCTACTGTCGACAAAAAGTGGGGGAGAGCCTCAAAAACTATACCAATCGCTTTGTCAAAACCAAAACAGATATGGAGTACTGTAAGGATTCGGTGGCGCTTGCAGCGTTCAGGATGGGCTTGCTCCCCGGGTGGTTGAAAGACACGGTGGCAGAAAGTCAGGCGATGACCTTCGGAGCATTGCTAGATCAAGTTGAGAAGAGAATCTTGGTGGAAGAAACCCAAGCCTCAGAGAAAAGTTCCGGAGAACAACTGGATCACAATCAATTTCAAAGGACTGAGCCAAGCTCTTAGGGCCCTCGATCAAACGTTCAAGCTAAAAGCATGGGTCAATATCCTCCAAGGCAAAAATCAAACCCGTAGTACTATGGCAATCAGTCAAACCATAATCAAGGGGGAAGATACATGTCAAACAAATGGACTCGACCCGACTACTATGCGGAGTTAACAGAAAATGTCGCTGCGATCTTTGATAAGGCTAAGTCTTCGGTCACGTTCAGGAAGCCTTTCCCCATACAAACTCCAAGGGAAAGCAGAAGTGTCAACAAATATTGCAAATATCATGAGGATATGGGTCATGACACTAAGGATTGCATAGCCTTGAAGAAGGAGGTGCAGGCTCTCATTGAGAATGGAATGCTGTTGGAGTATGTCAAGAAACACTCCCAGAAAAATGCCGTGGTAAAAGCTGTCTCGAAGAATACTGACACAGCCATGGTAATTTCCGAAGGGGTTGACGATTTTGACATCGAACAAGAGTATTTGGACCCCAAAGTGGGGAGGAACAATGTAAACCTGGTAGAGGAAGAAATTCCGAGGGGGAGGGTCGACAGCCTTTGTGCATTTTTCGATTCTTTAGCAATTTTCGGCGGAGACACAATCGCAGGAAATTCTAATAGCTCTCGCAAAAGGCACATGGTGAATCTAACCACCCAGATTGAAGCTGGAGTCTCCGCACAAATGCATCGCTTGCCTTCTCCTATTATTTGTTTTGATGATGATGATATTCGTAATGTTGCAGGCCCTCATGAGGACGTTGTAATAATCGCGGCGGGCATCGCTGGGGATCAGGTTCAAAAAATACTCATTGATACAGGAAGCTCTGCGAACATTTTGTTTATGAGCACTTACCGCCGCATTTCCGACCCACCGGTCATCCGAAGATCCGACAGGACAATCGTGGGTTTCACTGGAGCCACAACGGTTGTTGTGGGGGAGTTTCAATGTATGGTAGAGTTGGGTCGCGGACCATTCAGAAAAGAGGTAGAGGTACTCTTCATTGTGGTTGACGCACCAACGTCTTATAACGCCATCCTGGGACGCTCTTGGTTATCTCGGATGCACGGCGTCATCTCCACGGTGCATCAATGCCTGAAATATGTGATCGGAAACAACATTGGAACAGTCAGAAGTAGCCAAAAGATGGCGCGAGAATGCTACCAGATAGCCCTGTCTTCCAAAGGGGTTCGAGGAGGGCCCTCTGACCCAGCATAGCAATTAAAGGGGCCACCCCCCGAGGCCATCCCTTGCGATGATCCGAGGGAGGCCCCCGGATTTCAAGTCCCAGAGGAAGATTCTGCGAAACACAAGTTCGCGGCTGGCAAAGTTCTGAAAATAGGAGTCCACCTCTCCCCCGAATTTAGAGTGAGGTTAATTGCTTTTTTGTCTGATAAGCTTGATATGTTCGCTTGGTGTGCACAGGATGTCACTGGTGTGCCGGAGGAGATTATATGCCACAAGCTCGCGATACGATCAGATGTCCGACCAATAGTCCAAAAAATAAGGCCTGTCTCCCCGGAAAAAGCCTCAGCGATTTCGTCGGAGGTCGAACGGTTGCTAAGCATAGGTCATATTCGCGAATCACATTATCCTATATGGGCGTCGAATCCACTGTTGGTGAGAAGGAAAAATGGCAAGTGGAGAATGTGTATCGACTTCACAGACTTGAACCGGGCTTGTCCTAAAGATCCTTTTCCCGTCCCTCGCGTCGATCAATTAGTGGACTCGACTTCCGGAAATCGATTGCTATCTTTTATGGACGCTTACTCGGGATACAATCAAATCCGACTGGCTGCTACAGATGAAGAAAGTACCTCTTTCATTACTGGGCGAGGTTTGTATTGTTACAAGGTCATGCCATTCGGGTTAAAAAATGCGGGGGCGACTTACCACCGACTGGTCAATAAAACCTTCGAGGAGCAGATTAGGCGGAATTTGGAAGCTTATATCGATGATATGTTGGTTAAGAGCAGGTACGACGAAGAACATTTTGCTGACCTTGCGGAGACATTTCACAACTTGAGTAGGGTCAATCTCAAACTCAATCCGGAAAAGTGCATTTTGGGTGTGCGGTCCGGTATATTCCTTGGTTATATGATCAGCGAAAAAGGCATTGAGGCTGACCCTGAGCAGCTAAGAGCTTTGATTACTATGAGTCCTCCTCAAAACATTAAAGAGGTGCAAATCATGACAGGACGATTGGCTGCTCTGAATCGATTCATTTCTCGCTCGTCGGATAAGTGTGCACCGTTCTTTAAAATATTGCGACATGCGAAGCAATTCTGTTGGACCGAGGAATGTTCGACGGCTTTTTGTCAAATTCAGGAGTATTTAACCTCTCCGGAAGTTTTGTCTAAACCTTTGGTGGGGGAAACATTGATCATCTACGTAGCGGTATCCGAGTGTGCTGTTAGTGCTGTTATCCTTCGAGAAGACAACTCTCTCCTAAGGCCGATTTATTATGTCAGTAAGAGTTTGTTGGACGCAGAGAAGCGGTATCTTACTTTGGAAAAGGTGGCTTTGGCGTTGGTGACAGCGGCGCGAAAGATGCAGCCTTATTTTCAAGCCCATCCCATTGTGGTTCGAACGACATTTCCCCTGAAAAGTCTATTACAAAGACCAGACATCTCTGGCAGGATGACTAAGTGGTCCGTAGAGCTGGGAGACTTTGACATCACATTTGACCCTCGAACGGTGATAAAAGCACAGGTTTTAGCAGATTGTTTGGTCGAGTTCCACTCAGACAGGGAAGAGCAGGAGGTGCCAGATATAGTCACCGAGGAAGAGTGGGTAATACGGACGGATGGTGGGTCGAACATCTTCGGCAGCGAAGCAGGTGTTCAGTTAATATCCCCGCAGGGGGTAGCTATGTTCCAAGCCATTCGTTTCAGTTTCAAAGCTACTAATAATGAGGCTGAGTATGATGCAGCTTTAGCCGGCCTGCGTTTAGCTCAAATCTGCGGGGCTCGACGGATAAAATTGATCAGTGATTATCAGCTGGTGATAAATCAGGATTCGGGGGAGTCTGAGGCAAGGAAGGAAACACTTATACAATATTTGAAGCTGATGAAAGATTTGGCGTCGGGTTTTGAGGATGTCAAGTTCGAGCATGTCCGACGAGAGTTGAATGCTGTCCCGGATTCTCTCGCCTCTACTTCACGGACAGAGGGTTATCCCTGGGTTCTGGTCCAGACATGCCCATCGATCTCAATTAGTAAAGACCATGTGATGGACATCTCGGAGGAAAGCCACGCGATCACACCTGATTGGAGAACGGTCCTCATTGATTTTTTGGCTCATGACATTTTTCCCGTCGACAAATATGAAGCCAGAAAAGTTAGATTCAAGTCTCATGGTTACATTTTGCTGGGAGGATTGTTGTATAAAAAATCTTTGAGTCGGCCATTGCTAAGGTGCTTGAGTGGGCCTGAATCACAAATTATCCTTTCCGAGTTGCATGACGGCGAAGGATCCGCTCACTGTGGATATAAGGCTTTGATACGTAGGGTATTCTTGGCAGGCTATTATTGGCCAACTATCTCGGCTGATGCAAAAGATTTGGTCAAACGCTGTGACACTTGCCAGCGCTATGCTAATGTAATTCACAAACCGGGAGTGTTGATGGAAAGCATCTCAGAGGCAGTTCCTTTTGACAGGTGGGACATTGATTTGGTTGGACCCCTACCAATGGCCTCTGGGGGCAGACAGACGATAATTGTGGCCGTCGATTATTTTTCTAAGTGGGTGGAAGCTGAACCACTCGCGGGAACAAAGGCCAAAGACGTGATCAAATTTGTTTTATCTAATATTTGTTGTCGTTTTGGTGTACCGTCGCAGATTACCACGGACAATGGACCACAATTTGATAACAAAGAATTCCAGAGTTTTTGTGTGTCAAGAGGCATACGACAATGTTTTTCGGCACCATTTCATCCCCAGGCAAATGGGTAGGTGGAAGTAACTAATCGCACCATCCTCGACGGTTTAAGAAAGAACTTGGAAGGTAAGGCGGGGAAATGGCCCGACTATTTACAGGAGGTGTTGTGGGCATATCGAACGACCCCCCGAACAGCCACCGCCGTATCCCCATTTTCCTTAGTTTATGGGATGGATGCTGTGGTCCCTCCAGAGATCCTCTTCCCTTCCCATCGAATAGAAACTTATGACTCAGACACAAATGACCAGCATAGAGCATTGGCTTTAGATCTGGTGGAGGAAAAGAGACAACGGGCGCAACTGACTTCCCTTCACTATCAAACTCTTATGAGGAGTCGATATGCATCCAAAGTTAACCATAGAGATTTTCAGGTGGGAGACAAGGTCCTACGCAAAGTTTTCTTGCACACTAAGGACAAGAGTTTGGGGAAGTTGGGACCTAACTGGGAAGGCCCTTATGAGGTCACCGAAAGGATAAAACCGGGCACATATCGGTTGAAAGATAAAGATGGACGATATCTCCGCTTACCTTGGAATATTGAGCATTTAAAGTTGTACCTCGATTAGCAAAGTTTGGAGATGACATTGTATTTCTTTTCATTTTCTATGTATCCCTTGGGAAAATTTTTGGTGAGGACACACTCTTTCCTACCCTGTTGGGCACAGGAAGGTTTTAATGAGGTGTTTGAGTGATCCCCTTCAATACAAAGTTTCTTTGCCTTTAAACTATTTTTTGAGTCGCAGTAACATGTGCCTCGAATTGTTGTCCCTCACACGATTTTTTGGGTCACAGTAACATGTGCCTCGAATTGCTGCTCTTCGAATTATTTTTTGAGCCACAGTAACATGTGACTCGAATTATTGTCCCTCGTGCTATTTTTTAGCATCATTATAAACTATTCATCGGGTCACATTATGGTGTGCCACGATATTTAGGGACCTTCGAACTATTCATCTGGTCATATTAAGGTGTGCCACGATGTTTTGGGACCTTCGAACTATTCTTCGGGTCACAATAAGGTGTGCCTCGAAACAACTCTCCGTTGTGAATCAGAACATTTGTTCCCTGAAATTGTTTTCAGAGACCCTAAACATTATTCGAAGGCCACGTAAGTTGGAATTCGAAGACTTTATTGCAAGTATAAAACTTGTTCAATCTATTTAAGTACGAATTGTTCGAAGGCCACGAAAGTTGGAATTCGAAGACTATTGCAAGTATAAAACTTGTTAAATTTATTAAAGTACGAATTGTTCGAAGGCCAAATAAGTCGGAATTCGAAGACCTTATTAAAAACATCAAAAGTTATTCGAAGGCCAATTATTCGAAGGGCTGAGGACATTGCAAGTATAAAACTTGTTAAATTTATTTAAGTACGAATTGTTCGAAGGCCAAGCACGTTGAAATTCGAAGACCTTATTAAAAACATCACTTATCAATTTATCTAGACAATAATAATTCGAAGGCTAATAAATTTTGGAGTTCGATGGCCTTATTATAACCTTAACACTAGTTGTTCGAAGGCCGATAAAATTTGTGACTTTATCCAAGTGCTAATTATTCGAAGGGCCAATAAACTCATAATTCGAAGAACAATTTATCTAACTGCTAATCATTATGAACTTGTTCCAAATATAGTACATTGACAAATCAAATATTCAGTGCTCTTACACAGTTAAAGTAGCACAGCAAGTTCAAGTTATTACAAAAAGAGGCCTTTTTTAGGCCATGTACAAAAAACAGAATTACATAAGTACTTTTACTCAATCGGTATTTTTCGAGGTATCACTCCCCTCACCCTCTGAGTCTTCACTCTCACTTACAACTATTTGGGGAGGGCGAAGTTCTGGGGGGACAAGCTTCCAAAAAGGCCACAGGTCATATTCAGGGTGCTCGGCATATATCTGGGTCAACAAGCCAGCTCGAGTAGCAGCATCGCGGGCCTGTAAGGTCTTCAAACATGTTGCTGCATAGGCATCCGCAGCCTTTTCTTTCGCTTCTTCAATTTCTACTGGGAAGCCTCTGATCTTTTTCTCCAAGTTATCGCGTTCTCCAACTACTTTTCGAAGAGCCTCAGTGCACTGCTCGAATCCATCGCAAGCCTTGCGATGCCCCTTTTTGTATTCAGATATCATCAGCTCCTGGGCATCAGTCTTCTTCTTGTACAAATCCTTTTCTTGCTGGCAACACCTCTCTAGCATTGTTACATAATTCTCAGAGGCAGAAAGACGCTCGTATAAGGCATCAGCTTGGCCCTCGATCACTGCATACTCCTTCTTGGCCTCCTCGAGTTGAGAGGCTACTAGTGATGCTTTGAACTTGTAGTAATTTTTACGCTTTTCAAGATGGCGCATCCTCTTTCCTCGATTCACTGAAGTATGCAGCAGCCTCCGCAGACTCATCGAAAACTCATCATCCAAGGGGACCTCGAAGGAGACCCTAAATCTGCAGAATCAAATTCGGAAAAATTACCACAAGCAACGTCTGGGTGAACGAGTAGTGGAGGGTTTGTTCGAGGAGCAGGAATAGGAGCCAGCCTTGGACTGTCTTCGAGAGAAGCTGGGTGAGAAGCCTCAGTCAAAGGAGAGTGCAAAGATTGGTAGGAAGTTTCCTTGGGTGATTGGCCACCCCTGTTTTCAGCATCAATGGCATCATCATGGACTTCTCTTTCGAAGTTAGTCCCTTCATTTTTGTCAGGAGTTTCTCCTCCCTCAGACTGTTCTTCGATGGGTTCAAGAAGAATACCCTTCCCCTTCAAGTCTTTTTTCTTGCCATCTTTCTTTGGTGGAAGGATGGGGGCAGGGGGAGGAGGAGTGGGATTTGTTGAAGCAATAACACGTGTTCGGGAGGCTTCACTTGTTCGGGGGGCTTCAGTTGTTCGAAGATCATTGGAGTTCGAGGCCCCTGCATTCTTCGAAGAGTGTGCTTTTTGTTTGTTCGTAGATGTTTTGGGATTTATTGGTTGGGTTGGTGTTACTTCATCTTCTGGAGGTTCATCCAGGTGACTTTGTGAGCGAGAGCGCTTGGGCAGATAGATTGTGACATCCTGTTGGCTACATCGCTCTAACACTTCCCGTTCCGAAGGAGGAGTCATCAGTCCCCTCATACTTATACGATCTTGGGGATTAAGCCTCCAGAGTCGACTCCTAGCCAGGTTGTCATCAACAAAACAACGGCGAAAGCGATTGTCCCACTGCTCTTTTGCCCACAAGCGAAGGTTTGTAAAAGTAGTGATAGCTCCCTCGACATAATCGGTGTAGGGTTTGGACACTCCAGTCATAGCTGAAGCAAGAAAGTAAATATCAAACACAACATACAAATTCGAGGGAGCATATTACTTCGAAGACATACAAGTATTCGAGGAGGCTTAAGAGAAAGCATCAAATTCGAAGGGTTAAGTTTGAACAGTAAAAGTTGGTGGAATACTTACATTTCATTGTCCATTTTAGTGAAAGTTTGTGAGGATTCGAAGGAGTGGCTTCTGATCCAGTCTCCCAGCAGCCAGAGAAAAAGAGGAACTGTTGCCTCCATTTTTTATCGGCCTCCAACAGATCCTTTAGTATTTTTTGCCCCCGATTGAATGTCAATGAATAGAAGGGGAAGTAAGGATTTCGGGCAAGACCAGCAAGACCAATGATTTGCTCCAGAGAAAATTCTTGGCCTGAGAGCCTTGAGGCCATTATGCAAGCCATTAACGTGAACCATATATTGGGCCCAACCTGGGACGGGCAAAGATCTATCTTCGAGAGATATTCAATAAAAAAGGGGTCTAAGGGATACCTTAGCCCCCAATTCATGATTTCTGTGTAGACCACCACCTCGTGATCCCTCACAGATAAGGGTGTTTCTCCCTCAGCAGGAAATCTGATATTGATATAAGTGGGGATGCCCCATCGAGCCCTCAGCATCGTCTCCTCCTCCCTTGAAAAGTATTTATATTTGATGTTGGCAAGGGCTACCATGTGTTTATTCTCAATGCCCCGAATATTGTTGCCAGCGATGCTGTCCAACTCCAAGGGCAGCACAACATCCCCCTTCAATTTTGGAGCGATCCGGCGAGCTTGCTCCTCGGATATTGTCGAAGAAGATGTTGCACCGTTCGTAGGGCCTGAGGAAGGAATAATGGGCAATTTCTGACCGAAGGACTTATTGAGAGGTTTTGTAACTTTGGGGTCTAAAGTTTGTTCATGTAAGATACGCATGTCTTCATCGGTAATAAGCGTCCTTGAGGGGGAGAATTGAGTTCCATGAATGGTCATGGATGGCGTGGAGGGCAGACTAGCAACATCTATTCCATGTCTTCGAGGAGGACTGCCAGCATCACGGTGACGGTCTTGATTTCGAAGAGGACTTCCAGAATTCTGTTGCTGATTTTGGTTTCGAGGAGGACTAGCAGAATTATGTTGGTTTTGGTTTTGAGGAGGACTAGTTGGGTTTCGAAGAGGACTCCTCGAAGTCCTTCTAGGACTTGAAGATCTCTGGGAAGGTTTTCAACATTAGTTGGGGCAGGTGGTTCTCGAATTGTTAGGGGAGCTTCCCTGGCCCGTTTTCGATCATGCGAACCGTTTCTATCTCTATGGGATTTCTTCCTCTTCGAACCTGATGAGTGCTTGTGTGGTCTCTCTTTACCCATTTCTCTAGGAGGGTTTGTTTCGTTGAGCAAGCTTTGACGAGCTACTTCACGAGGTATAATGGCGGTCGAGTTGTTCGAAGGAGGCCAGGCACCAAAAAAGGTTGTAGTCGATGGTGGGGGA
Organism: Limnanthes douglasii subsp. nivea; assembly: GCA_036936605.1. Classification (NCBI taxonomy): domain Eukaryota; kingdom Viridiplantae; phylum Streptophyta; class Magnoliopsida; order Brassicales; family Limnanthaceae; genus Limnanthes; species Limnanthes douglasii. The sequence goes on along the minus strand of JAUPFV010000001.1, from coordinate 247,484,566 downwards.
TGAGGCCTTACGTCTTCACCAGCAGCAACCCTCTCTTCGAACCGTTTACTAATCAACAACCACTCAGGAATTCGACGGGGCTTGTTCGCCAGCTTTATCTCTCTAGAAATAATTGAACAGAAGTTGCATTAATGAAGAAAAAGATTGGTATTTATAGAAGACTAGTGGGCTTTCTTGACAAATGAAGCCCGGGGACATTTTCATGTTGTTTGCCTAGGGGTACGATGGTCTATATAGGTGGACATTGTTTGGTCGCCTAGATATAACAGAAGGTGAAGAGTTTTGTGTCAGAAATTGTCAGGGGAAGGCGAAGAGTTTTCTGACAATAATGTCAGAAGAATTTGTACCGTTTTTTGATGACATCAGTGTGTGTAATGACATCATCAATCCTAGCACCCTTTTTTCGCCTAAGTATATACTTATCCGAAGACCATTTTTCTTAAAAGGTTGCAAGGATTGAGGGGGCTACTCGGTATAACAGAAGCTCGAAGAGGCCATTTTAAATATTCGAGGAGGCTTGCAAACCATTCGAGGAGGCTTGCAAACCATTCGAAGAGGTTTTATGTCGAAGAGGTTTTGTGGAACGATTTTTCGCCTAAGTAATTCATGGCCTCGATAATTCGAAGGGATTCGTGGAGCAACTTTTTGAGGGACTCATGAAGTTCGAAGACATACAATTTTGTCCTATCAGGAGAATTATTCAGTCTTAGAAAAATGATTTTTACTAAGACTGGGGGGCTACTGATAAGGAAGAATAAAAGACAAGGGCCAAAATGCATAGAAATAAATGTACAAGGGCCAAAATGCATAGAAATAAATGTATAAGGGCCGAAATGCACAGAAATAAGTGTATAAGGGCTGAAATGCATTAATTGTAAAGATATAGCCAAAATAGGAAGGAACCTTAAAGCGGGGACCAAAAGATGTAATTAAACCAAATTAAAGCGTGTGGGGTCCGCAATTGTACTATAAAAGGACCACACACGCTTCACGAATCTCAAGATGAATAGTACGACTTTCTCTCTCTACTCTTTTAGCATTTTCTCTCTCTAGATCTAACACTCAAATATTCTTCTACCTCCTAATCCTCTATCAACAAATCTTCTCATAACAAAATCACGTCGGACCATCTTTTAACTCTTCAATAGTCACTAAAAATAGGCTTAAGCTTATTCACATTCCACCAGTTATCTTCCCACAGTGAACATACCTTCTTACCCTTAAACCAGTTGTTGTTTTGATTAGAATTAAGATTAATAAGAGGAGGCCTACCATACCAATTGTCAACCATATATCCATTTTTACCACATCCAAGTTTCCATCTGATGTTAGATTTAGCAAATTCCTTTATTTTGGCCAATCTCTTCATTCTTTGAGAACTATGTTTGGAATCGACTTGAAGAGGGTGCTTATCTTTGCAGTAGATGTTGTGAAGTAGACTAGCCGAGAGAGAATTAGTTTCTCTAAATCTTATCCAGAGCTTGCACGAGAAGGCTTTTTGAATTTCCAGTAAGCTACTAACATTAAGTCCACCATTCTCAAAAGGCTTGCAAATAGCTAGCCAAACAATTCAATGAGTTTTATATGCTTCTATGCTGGATCCCCGTAGAAATCTATTCATTAATTTTTCAAGTTTTGTTCTGATTGAAGTGGGAAACCAACACCTCTGAATCCAGTATAGAGATATAGCCATAAGAACAGAATTCACCAGAGCCAGACGCCCACCAAAAGAAAGCATCTTGCCTTCCCAGTTTGAGATTTTGTCTTTGATTTTTTCAAGTAAAGACGCAAAGTTAGCTGATTTGTTGTGAGGACTGAGCGTTACACCTAAGTATGTTATGGGAATGAGTGTTGTATTGAAACTTGTTTGAATACTAAAACAATTCCATCTGTCATGAGGCATACTAGATGAAGTTATGATCTCTGTTTTCTTTTTGTTTATTGATTGTCTAGAAATATCTTGGTTAACCTCAAAAAACTAAGCTATTTTCTCTTGGGAAACATGTGAGCCATTAATAAATATTAATACATCATCAACAAGTGCTAAAAATGGTATAATGGCATTGCTTCTGCTTGAATATTTAAGCTTTTTATTAGAGACAAAAAGGTTGTTCATCCCTATAATCAGTACTTCTTCAACTAATATAAAGAGGCTAGGAGACAAGGGATCACCTTGTCTCACACCTCTATTAGCTTTGAAGTAGCCAACTGCTTTCTCATTTATAAGGATTGAAATATGGACTGATCTAATAATGTTATTAATAAGTTTAATGACTTGATTATTAAAACCAAACCTCTACAACACCTTTATGATAAAGCTATGTGATAGATTGTCAAAAGTATTGGACATATTGACCTTGATAACCATATTTCCTGCTTTTATTTTCCTGCCTATATCATGGATTAACTTTTTTGTAATGCGTATATTGTCATGTATTGATCTTCCTTGAACATAAGCTCCATGCACTTCAGATATTAGTTTAGGAAGAATTATGGAAAGTCTATTGTTAATCAGTTTAAATATAATTCTATTTGTTAGAGTATAGAGACTAATTGGTCTATATTGACTTCAACTAGAAGGTTAATTGTCTTAGGCATTAGAAAAATGCCAGTAGCTAGTATCTCTTTAGGAATATCCTGGCCAAGTATGAATGATTTAAGTGCCTTACAAAGATCAGTTTTTATGATATGCCAACAAGTAATGTAAAAGAATTTACTAAATCCATCTATCCTAGAAGCTCTAGTTGGATTCAAGCTTTTAACAATAGACCAGATTTCTATTTCAGTAGGCTCAACTAACATTATTTTATTATCAGAGTAGTTAACTAGTTTTGTAATGACATTAAAAAATTGTTATTCATACTTTTAAGCTCAACATTTCTATTAGAGTAGGAATGAGAGGAAAAAATATATGTAAAGTAGGCTTCAAAAGAGAAGTTGTTAGCATATTCATATGAATTCCACATGTTGTTGATTTGTATTCCATTTATTATGCTTTTCCTTCACTTCTTCATAACAAAGTTACTGTAGATCTTTGTGTTCATGTCTCCGTCCTTTAAACAGTTGGCATATGTTCTTATCTCCAGTATTCTTCTTACATGGTTAGTGCTAGCAAGTGTTCTGCAGTAGCTTTAGAGAGACTGCTTTTATCTTGAATACTCCTTGATCTTTTGTAGTTATCTTTACAAATCAGTAAATTGTCTTCAGATTTTTTAATCTTATCATACAAATTTCCAAAATATTTTTTATTCCATTATTTTAGAGCATTCTTCAACCTCATTAACTTGTTCTAGTAGACATGTAATGGATATCCCATCATTGGTACAGTCCAGTTAGCTTCAACAAAACTTAATTATTCTTTATCTATAGTCCAGATATTGAGGAACCTGAAAGAATTATTCTATTTCCTGATGTGTTTATTTATTGTGATGCATATTGGAGTATGATCTCAACACGTACGGGCTAAATAAAGTAATTAGGTGAATTACTTTAGTTTCTGTAAAATACTCAGACCATTCCTGGTTAAATAAAGCTTTGTCTAATCTATTCCACCTTGTTTTGCTTGTTCACGTTAATCTAGTTCCCAAAAATGTTACATCCTCGAAGTGACAGTTTTTAATCATGTCTAGAAAATCATTAGCACTTTGTTGAAAGAAATGAGAACAACTAGATTGTTCAGATGGAGATATGATATAATTGAAGTCCCCCGGAAGAAGCCATTCTTTTGCATATGATTCAAAATATCTGATGTCATTCCAAAGCTCCATCCTATTATTTCTTTGATATTTTTCGTAAACACATGTGATATTGACAGTCTTATTTAACTGAGAATGTTTGATTTCAATGTGAATGCAATCGAAATTATCCATCCTAATCTTAAACTCCAAATCATCATGCCAAACCACCCATATTTTGTTTGAAATATTTCCAAAGAAGTGAGGAAGATTAAGCTTATCAGAGAGAATAATAATTTGGTTACTACTTATCATAGGTTCCTGTAAGAACAATTTTTATATTCCTTCTTTCTTGACTATGGATTTAAGTCTTCTAATAGAAGATTTATTTCCCACTCCACGAATATTCCAACTTAAGATCTTTATCATTTAGGGCTATTAAGTGAAGATCTTTGAGTCGCTTTAAATTGAAGAGATTTTATAACTAGTGGTTTCTTCCTTTTGTCTCTCTTTGTTTGTTTGGGCTTTTGGTCCAGTATTTTTTGGAAACTATGATCTACTTTCTTGAGTTTTCGAGCAGGAGACGGTGAAAGGCTTCATGTATTTTCCTTTATATGAGTTATCTTTACAATAAAGGGAGTAGTTTCATCGGCTTGCTGTGGAATGTCTGTGATGCTATTAAGGGATTTGATAGCATATATTATATTATCTTCATGCTGATAGATTTCTTCATTTTTGTTAACCTTTTCTTCGGATTTGTTAGCTTTCTTTTCATTCAGTATTCCACTATGCATTAGTTTAGGTTTTTTGATTGTGTCTTCCTTATTGTCAGCATGCATTATGACTTGGTTTTCAGCAATTGTACCACATGCTAGAGGTTGAGGATTATCATTCTTATTCATAAAGTTAGCTACTTTGATGAGGTTAACAACTGCTACTTTATTGATGTTCATTGGATCATATATGTTATTTGGCATAAGAGGTTCTTGTGTTATTTTTATTTCATATTGTTTGGTGCTCCGATCTGCATTATCATCTCTGCTTCTTTTACAAGTTAAAGAATCATGTCCCGCATGAAAACAAGAATCACAGTACCTTGGTCCATCCTTATAGCTTAAGGTGATCCAAGCACCCTCGTTACTTCCAAAACCAAGCCATACTTGATTCTGTAGATTTCTTGAAATGTCAGTTTCCACCCACGTGTAACATGCCTTATACATGGCCTTATTCTTGGGTGGTATCCAAAATTTGAGAGGGGTACCAATTGATGAAGCAATAGATTTAATGATGTCTTCATTATACAAGTGTTCAGGTAATTTTTCAATTCTCCTCCATATGGGAACTAGTGGGCATTCTTTCTTGATGTTGAATGAATGTAACCACTTCAGAACTCTCATGGAGTATTCACCAACAAACAAAACTCTACGCGACCATATTCTGCTTATATCTTCTTTTAATGAAAATTCAAGAAACAAATATCTTGAGTCCCAATTGGTTTAAGTGAAATCACCATTGAAATTCCTACCTTCAAAGAATTTATCAAGAACAACTTTCTTGGGCAAGCCTTTAGCAAATTTTCCTATCAAAGTATAAGATATAGATTGCAGTAGTTCTTCATTAATCTGATCTTCAAATTGGATGGATATGTGATCATTTTTATACTGTGTATTAGAAGGCTTGATTCTAGTGGTTTTGATAAGGTTAGGCTGATGAACAACTTGTGAATATATACTTTGGTGATTGAGAGTTTCACCATTTGTTACTCTATTTTAAAGGTTTGAAGAACAAAGAGCATGGTATTCATCCATTCTTCAATAATAGAATTGAAAGCTGAATTGAAGGTTGAAGAGAAAGCAGGGATTAGACTTAGTTAGTAACTCCTTCGGGTGCTTTATTTCCTAATTATCCTAACCAACTCGGATGGATGCCATTGGTTTAAATCTCGTCAAATAGATTAATTAGAAAGCTTAATTAGACATTGCCCAAGTCACATGTATGTATATTAAAATAAAAAAAATAAAAAAAATAAATTTATTTTTTATTATTTATTTTCTAATTTTATATTTTGGGGTATCTTATCATCTAATTACTTAATCCAATTGGCTTGGGAGTCAATTACTGTCACATTGAAAAATGAATGAAATTTATAATATATATATATATATATATATATATATATATATATATAAAAAATTGACAACTATAAAAAAATAAAATTGATATCATTTTTCCTATTAAAGAAATGTTTCAAAAATATTCAAGTACAACGAAACCGTATACTTGCAATTTTTCTGTCAATGACTCGACTAGAGTTGAAAAATATTCTTCACCAATTATTCCAAGTATTTCTAATATTATTTCACAAATTGTTGAAAATTAAATAGTTCAGGCTGTTCCATGTATTCCAAATGTTGATTCACATGTTTGTGTAAGTGGGAGAATACGAGGCATTTCAAGGGCGAACTCTCCAATTTGTGTGTGAGAGACAGTTATAAATGTCGATGGTCCATCTAATTTTTATGTGTATGTCAGGGAAGTTAAAGAAGTAAGAATTATGCACACTGTTGTTGCAAATAATGAGTAAAGAAAATTATCATTGACTCGACAAGATGTGCTACAATTGCAGACGTCTCGAGAGATGGAAACTATAATTAAAGGTGATATTCCAACTTCTTGTGTTTGTAATGCTTTAAAATTACCAATGAGTGAATTGAGGCATGAATATTATGAATCTAATGTTTTGAAAACTTAAGGAGATGAAGAATAACGTGTTATGTTATAACAGTTGTCTAAGACATTTCCATTACAGATAAAATAAGCTTATAAGAAAATGAAAAACAATATGAAGTAACTGTTTGTGTTGTGAATGAGTCGAATAGTGCCTTGACAGTGTACTGTGTCCGACAGTTCGAATAGTGCCTTGACAGTATACTATGTCCGGCAGGACAGTTTTGTGTTGTGATAATGATATTGTCCAATTACTTCAAAATAGTTAGTCTTGTGGTATGAGCCCATTAGGCCCATAGTCTAGTAAGTATATTAATTCCCTATAAATAGATTACTAGGACGACACAAAACACAATCTGAAATCTGTAACCTTTTCTATCATAGTGAAACTTTTTTCTCTGGCGGCGCCCGTGGACGTAGACAATTTTCGAACCACGTTAAATCCTGTGTTTCATTTAAAACTTTCATTCGCATATATTCTGTGCTTGAGCCATTTTGTGATAATTGCATAGTATTTTATAACAAAATTGGTATCAGAGCCACGTGGTGAAATTAGGGCTTTTGCACTTAGGGTTTCACAATGGCGTCTACAGCAACAAAATACATGATTGAAAAATGTGATGGAGGATCCAGCTTTGCGTTGTGGAAGATTAAACTGAAATCTTCATTGGTACTGCAAGGGCTGTGGAAGGCTGTGGAGAATAAGTTACCAGAAGAGATGAAAGAAGAGGAGAAACAAAATCTTCAAGAAAGGGCTTTGTGCTGGATTTTAATGAGTGTGAAAGACAATGTGCTTCGCGAGATTAGTGGTGAGAAGACTGCTGCCTGCGCATGGAGAAAGCTAGGAGATCTTTACTCAGAGAAATCAGTAGTAAACCGATTATATTTGAAGAAACGTTTGTATGATTTCAGATTGAAACAAGGTATGTCCATAACAGAGAACCTAGATAATTTTAAATCAATTATAATGGACTTGGAGAACATAGATATCAATATTGAGGATGAGGATCAAGCTTTGTTTGTATTGAGATCGTTACCAGCTCCCTATGAAAACTTCGTAGATACCATTATGTATGGTAAGGATAAGTTATCGCTAGCAGATGTCAAAGGGGCACTGAAATCAAAAGAGATGAGACAGTTGCAGCCAGACAATCAAGCTGAAGGGGAAGGTCTTATGACTAGGGGAAGATCTAAAAGCAAAGCGAGTTCTTTAAGAAGGAAGAACTTGAGGTCCAAGTCAAGGGTGAAGCACTCAAACTGTTATGAATGCGGTGAGCAGGGTCATTATAGGAGAGATTGTCCGAAACTGAATGGTAAGAAGGGAAATCAAAAGGAAAATGCAGCAAACATTGTTGAAGGTGTGAACGATTCCGACGATAGTGTAAACAGTGGTAAAGGAGATGTATTGTCCGTGAGTTCAGACTTTGGGCAAAACTCTTGGGTACTTGATACTGGCGCTACATATCACATGTGTCAGTTCAAGCAGTGGTTTGATACGTACAAGCCAATGCAGGGAACTGTCTATTTAGGGAACAATCATTCGTTGACTGTTGGTGGTATTGGTAACGTCAGAATCAGAATGTTTGACGAGGTTGTTAGAATCTTGACGTGCTGGCATGTTCCTGGGTTAAAAAGAAACCTGATTTCTCTTGGGACTCTAGACTCTCGGGGTTACAAGTACCATGCAGAAAATGGTCTAATCAAAGTGACAAAAGGCTCAATGGTATGCATGAAAGGTAGTTTGTAGAAGGGTCTTTACATTCTCCAGGGGAGTGTTGTTATGGGCGATGCTGCAGTAGCATCATCAGGGAGTAATAGCCAAAGTAGGCAGGATCAAAATAAGTTGTGGCATTGGCGTCTTGGTCACATGAGTGACAGAGAATTAGCTGTTTTGGGAAATAGAGATTTGTTGAAAGGGTATAAAGCAGAATCATTGGGATTTTGTGAGCATTGTGTGTTTGGTAAACAAACTAGGGTCAAATTCAGCAAATCGGCTGTAAGAAAGACTAAAGGCACAGTGGAATACATTCACTCAGATCTTTGGGGTCCAAACAGAATTCCATCCAAGAGCGGAGCCAGATACTACATGAGTTTGATTGATGATTATTCAAGGATGATGTGGGTTTACTTTCTGAAAACGAAAGATGAGGCATATTCAACCTTTGTCAAATGGAAGATGATGATTGAGAAGCAAACAGGAAGAAAAATCAAACGTCTTAGGACAGATAATGGGTTAGAATATTGCAGTCGTGAGTTCAACGAGTTCTGCGAAGCTGAGGGAATAGTGCGCCATCGCACTTGTTCTAGAACACCACAACAGAATGGAGTCGCAGCAAGAATGAACAGAACGCTTTGTGACAAGGCACGAAGTATGCTCTCACATTCCGGTGTGGGAAAGGATTTTTGGGCTGAAGCTATCAATACAGCGTGTTACTTGGTGAATCGGTCTCCATCAACGGCTATTGATTGAAAACTCCTTTTGAGATTTGGTCTGGATCGTCGGCTGATTATGAACATTTGAGGGTGTTCGGTTGTCCTGCGTATGCTCATGTGAGAGATGGTAAGCTTGAGCCGAGGACAAAGAGATGCATATTTCTAGGATATGCTACTGGAGTGAAGGGATATAGGTTATGGTGTACCTCTCCAAAGTCTCCAGGTTTTCTCATCAGTAGGGACGTTACTTTTAATGAGTTTGCTTCGATAGACAGTCAGAAGGAAGTAGGAGAAATGGTCGAATCAGGATCGGTTGTGAGTAAACAGGTGGAACTTGAAGTAGAATCAGTTCCTAGCAGGTCCAATAATTCAAGTGGTTCTGAGGTGGATCCAGAATCAGGAGGTGAAGCGTTAGCATCAGATGATAGTGACGATGATGCGCCTTAACCAGAACAACAACCTTATAGCATAGCATTGGGCAGAGAAAGAAGAGATATTAGACTTCCAAAAAGGTATGTGAATCTAGTTGCATATGCTCTGTCAGTTGCAGAAGAAGTTGAGATGCAGGAACCTAGTAGCTACAAAGAAGCTATATCAAGTTCAGAGGCAAATCGATGGATTGGTGCTATGGGAGAAGAGATTGAATCTCTTCATAAGAATCAAACATAGAAGCTTGTTGACTTGCCTAAAGGACTAAAGATAGTAGGCAGTAAATGGGTGTTCAAGAAAAAGGAAGGTAATCCAGGGGTTGCGGCATCTCGATTCAAAGCAAGACTGGTCGCTAAGGGTTTTACTCAAAGGGAAGGAATAGACTTCAATGAAGTGTTTTCTCCAGTGGTGAAGCATAGTTCGATTCGAGTTTTGTTAGCCATAGTAGTTTTGAAAGATTTAGATCTTGAGCAGTTGGATGTGAAGACTGCGTTTCTACATGGTGAATTGGAGGAGCAAATCTACATGAGACAACCAGAGGGATTTATCGAACCTAATATGGAGGACAAAGTTCGTCTGCTGAAAAAGTCACTGTATGGTTTGAAACAGTCACCTAGGAAATGGTACAAACGTTTGGATACATTCATGGTGTCAAAAGGGTTCACGAGGAGTCCATATGATAGTTGTGTGTATCATCAAAAAATGTCAGATCATTCTTATGTTTACTTGTTGTTGTATGTGGATGCTATGCTTATTGCTGCTTGTAGTATGTCACACATTGTGCAGTTAAAGAAACAGCTTAGTGCCGAGTTTGAGATGAAGGATCTGGGTAGAGCAAAGAAAATTCTTGGTATGGAGATTATCAGGAACAGAAATTTAGGAACATTACACTTGTCTCAACAAAGCTATATTGAGAAAGTGTTAAAACGATTCAACATGTTTGATGCTAAAGCAGTTAACATTCCTTTTGCTACTCATTTCAAGTTGTCTGCAGTAGAAGCGGCCAAGGACGATGCTGAGTTGGAACAAATGTCGAAGGTTCCATATGCAAGTGCAGTTGGTAGTATCATGTATGCTATGGTATGCACACGTCCTGATATTTCACATGCGGTTAGTGTAGTTAGCAGGTACATGGGATGTCCTGGGAAAGAACACTACCAGGCAGTGAAATGGATACTTCGGTATCTGAAGAATACTGTGAACGTTGGCTTAACTTTTAACAAAACCGATATTGGTGAATCGCTGAATGATGTTGCAGGATCATTGGCTGGTTTTGTTGATTCTGATTTCGCAGGTGATATGGATAAAAGAAGATCTCTCACAGGATATGTATTTCCTCTAGCTGGGAGTGCGATCAGTTGGAAAGCACAGTTGCAAGCTACTGTAGCTTTGTCTACAACAGAGGCAGAGTAAATGGCGGTAACAGAAGCAGTTAAAGAGGCAATATGGTTGCAAGGTTTGGTGGCAGATTTGGGCTTGGATAGGACTACTACAAAAGTGTTTTGTGACAGTCAAAGCGCCATACACCTTACAGGGAACCAGATATACCATGAGCGTACAAAGCATATAGATGTCAGGTATCATTTTATTCGTGATATAATATCAAAGGGAATTGTTGATGTGAAGAAAGTGTCTACACACGATAATCCAGCAGATATAATGACCAAGGCAGTATCAGTTCGAAAGTTTAGGGAATGCCTAAACTGGATCGGTGTTCGCAGTATAGAGTGAATGCCTTAAGGGCATTTGGTGAGTCAGAAGAAGAGAAGATTCTTTGTTGATAGTGAAGAAAGGATATTCGCCTCAAGGGGAATATTTGTTGTGAATGAGTCGAATAGTGCCTTGACAGTGTACTGTGTCCGACAGTTCGAATAGTGCCTTGACAGTATACTGTGTCCGGCAGGACAGTTTTCTGTTGTGATAATGATATTGTCCAATTACTTCAAAAGAGTTAGTCTTGTGGTATGAGCCCATTAGGCCCATAGTCTAGTAAGTCTATTAATTCCCTATAAATAGATTACTAGGACGACACAAAACACAATCTGAAATCTGTAACCTTTTCTATCATAGTGAAACTTTTTTCTCTGGTGGCGTCCGTGGACGTAGACAATTGTCGAACCACGTTAAATCCTGTGTTTCATTTAAAACTTTCATTCGCATATATTCTGTGCTTGAGCCATTTTGTGATAATTGCATAGTATTTTATAACAGTTTGAATAAAGGTTACCTAATATATTGAATATAAATATATTGATTATGACGAATTATCCAGTAATGGAGTGATTCTGAAGGAAAAATATGGACTAATTGTTGTATATTAGGGGACATTTACAAGAATAAAGTTAGCCTTTTATTCATTAGTACAAGCTACTATGTATCAAAGTCTCATAAATTTTTGATCCTTATAGAATAAAAACGTATGATGGGACTAAAGATCCCAAACACTATTTCGAACAATGAAAAACTATGATATTTGGATTGTATCCGATGCCACTTTTCCTTATATAAACTTTTCTATGAATTATAGAGATTATAATTGGTTTGGTTTAATAATCTTTATTATCGATCAATTTATAGTCATGGAGAGTTGTGGACTTTTTTCACCAATAATACAGGTCAATAAATAAATATAAATATTATATTATGACACAGTACCAAAAGCAAGGTGACACTTGAGAAACTATGCACAAAGGTTTATATGTAAAATGAGTAGCTTTAATGAATGTATAGAAGGTGCGGAGATTGGGGCTTTTAAATTAGCCCTCCCGATAGGTAGCCAATTATTTGAAGACTTTATTACGTTTCTAATGGATAATATGAGAGATTTGTTATGAATATATTGAGTTTTACTAATTAAGATGTTAGAATACATAGTAAGATCGCGTGATAGAAACTTTAATGACGAGCAAAGATCATGGGAGGTCGTCAAGATCCAAGTTAGAATACATAGTAAGATCGCATGATAGAAACTTTGGATTATCCTTAGTTTAATAGGACAAAAGTAATCACTTCTTCTTATCATCAATGTGTGAAATATTTCATAAGACATCAAGTTAGATTATTATAGGAAGTCAGTGAGTGGACAAAGATTTTTAGTTACTGTATATTTACTTGGATCAAAATCGTGAGAAATTGGTGATGGCGAAATTGTGATGGTAGGAAACCAATTATGTCAAAAAAAAATTAAATGAATTGGCAAATTATTTGAAACAAAACGTGGATGTTTTTTTTGTTGGAGTATGACCGATTTTACATGCGTTAACAAGTCAATTATATGTCATGAGTTAGATACTGATAAGAGGATTAGACTAATAAGATACAAAAAGATAATTATTTCCATATAAGTTTGAAGCAATGATAAAGGAGTTATAAAGTGTACTTAAGGTTGGGAACATAAGAGAATAATGATATCCAACATGGGTTGGTAAACCGGTGTTTGTTAAAAATAAATATAGGCAATGGAGAATGTGTGTTGATATTACATAGTATTGATCAGTTAGTGGATGCAACAACATGACATGAATTACTTTCATTAATTGATGTCTATTAAAGATATAATAAAATAAAAAAATACATCATAATGACGTGGAGAGTACAACCTTCATGCATAAAACGGGTTGTCAGTCATATTTTTGCTACTCAATTGAGTAAAAACTTGAAATCTTACATCGACAACATGACAGTAAAAAGTAATGATGAAGTATATATCTATTAGAATTATCTAAAACTTTCATTGTTAATCGTGACGCCACCAAAAAAAGCATTGTTAATGATAAAAAAAAGTATTAAAGTTTATCACTCATAGTTAAAAGCATTGTTAATCATGACGCCACCAAAATCTTTAAAAGAGGTGAAAACATTGACGAGTGACTAACAATTTCATACATAAGTTATGTGTTTTTACATCTTTAAATGATAAAAAAGGTTTAAATGACATTCTTGGACCTAAATAAATATTTAAGATATGCATAAATCTTATCAACACTAGAGCATGGGGAATCTTATCTTAACTTCAACCATCGATTTTGATAAGTAAAAGCCTACGTAAATCACTTCCAATGGAATTTCCCTAAAAAAATAAAAAAATAAGAACAATTCTCAAATATATTATTCCAATATTAAGCTAAAAGTCCAGATCATTTACAAATAATATCAAATCCTTTATTTATACTAATAATTGGATTAAATTCTATGGATAAACAACCAAGTTTTTATGGCTATGTGACATTCATATATTTTTTTGTATAAATTACTATATTAGATAGTTGATTATGTTAAGAAACAAAGAGAGAAAAGAAAGAAGTAGCATCCAAGAAGCGGCTAGGGTATAATATTTAGAAAACGTATGTATTGCATAGAACATAGGCTCATATTTATAGATAAAATAAAGGGCTAATGGGCTTGGGCCCTTATATATCTAAAACACTCTCTCAAACTCACAATGAAATAGTAATAAGCATTGAGAGTTTGTCACAAATAAAATGAAACCACATTATTAACTGAGCCTTTGTGAAAATAACCAGCAACCTGCAAAGCTGATAGAACATATGGAAGCGAGATAGTGTCAATATGAAGATGATGCTGAGTGAAGTGACAACTTATTTCAATGTGCTTCGTCCTCTCATAAAAAACTGAATTATTTGCTATTTGCATGACGCTTTTGTTATCACAATGCAAAGAAGTAGGTTTGGTAGCATTAACGCCCATATCTGCAAGAAGCCATCATAACCAAACAATCTCACATGTAGTAACATCCATAACACAATACTTAACATATAACATACAGCTAAAAACTCTTAGTTATTATAATGTTATCTCCTTACCACTTCATACCTCATCGAGTATTCTATGTTCTAAAAGAACCAGTAGGCCTCGATTAACCAGGTAAGCCGATGTGTTGACTTCTTTTACTCATAAATGCTTTGGTAAACTTGATTGTATATGATTTTTTTTGGTTCTTTGTTTCATCGTTTTGTTCATACGCTTGAAAATACCAGCCTTTCTTTCTTTGGGCATCTGCCACTCATCTAAAAACTGACCATTTTTTGTTTTCCAAGTATGCAATATTTGCACATGTCTATATCGATTGACTTAAGACCTAGAAGCTTCCCCTTCAAGTATATAATTTTTATACCTCTCTCACTCATGTGGCCAAGCCTAGGGAATAGATAATCTTCAATCTGCATATTCCAAAACCGAAAAACTAGACCATCGAACGTTTTTAGTCTTACCTTTATTTTGTTTGTAATCGTTTCTCCCACTCAAATCTGACCTTATTTGGATCCCTACCAAACTGTAGTTCTGATACCAGTTGTTGGGAAAATACTCAAATGTCGAATTAATACTTCAATCTTCCAATATCATCTATATATGAACTTACTACTAACATATCATCAACATAAATTAGAAAAATGATATAAGTAAACGTAGATATTTTGAATTAGCAACATTTGTCACCATTGCACTTATGGAAACACTGTGGGTTTCAGCAACAGTGACTTCGTTTTCGTCAACCAAAGCGTACGAAGTGATTTGCTTCTGCTTCTTTTTCTTTCCGAGGGAATCAGAGGATATTCTCTTTTTCTATGATGATGGTTCTTGATCCTTTCCCTCTTCGATGGGTGAAAGAGGCTATTCTGCAATTTTGCGTTTTCGACGCTTTGGTTTCGAGGGCAAGGAAGGGTTAGCACCAGATGTGCTAGCTGCCTTTTTACTCTTCTTCTCTTTGATGACTTTTTATTTCTTCTTTTTTGGAAAATGGCTATCCAATCTGTTGCGAATAGGAAGAAAGACTTTGCAGTCAGGCTGGGGTATTCATTGGCATACAAGTTTTGGATCTAGTTGAGAAAAAAAATCTTGAGGAGGCAACCCACCTTCTTTGATTGGAAACATGTGGATATGGAGGAAATTGATGGGCTGAAAGGCAGTATGAAATGTATTATTCCATTCCTTTTCAGCCCAGGCGGTGAGTTTTTGAAAGATATCTTTAGCAACTTCTCGACGTGTTGAATAGCGCTTCGAAATTACTAGTATAAATTAGTAAAATAAAATGTTAATTTTTTTTATTAAAACGTAAAAGATTCGAAGAACTTACGATATCTTCTGCAAACAAGAGTTAGTTTCAAATGGTTAGCTTCATAAATTTCTTTGTCGTTTTCCCAAGCTCTAGATAAGAAAATGAACTTTTGTTTCCAGAATTGTTCGGCCTTCAGAAGATAGTCGATGATCTTGAGGTCATCCATTATTGTGAGGTAATATAATGGAAGCTTCGGACCTTTTGAAAGTTGAGTCAGTGAGATAAGGTCTTTAATGCTAATGGGAATTCTGGATAGACGGGATGCCATGATCACTAACATGAGGGTGAACCATTGATTCAGTATAACCTGAGTAGGGCATAAACTTAGGAGTTCGAAGTACTCCACGATCATTAGATCTAGTGGAAATTGAAGACCCTAGTTGATGATTTTTGGGTATACCACTAGTTCATCATCTTTGCAGTTGAGGGGAGTTTCTCCTTCTTTTGGGAGACAAAGGGTTATGTCTTCTCACATTCCCTATTGCTTCTTAAGAGTCGAGTCTTGAGTTTCTTTGTAGTATATATAACGAACTTTCTTTAAGGCGATAATATACTTGCTTTTGAGGTTCCTTAGGTTCCTCCCAATTTTTCTCTTTCTTCGGAGATGGAGCAAATGTCAGCTTCTTCTTGAGAGTCAACCTCAAGATCTGTATTTGTAGCCGCCGAGTCAACTTTGTTGGATTTTGAAGTTTCTTCTCGAGGATTTTGAGACGTTGGGATAATTGTTTCTGTAGAAGGGTTAGCAATTCGAGCCGCCTCCTCCAACACTTCTCTTTGATGAGGATCGTTAGTAGTGGGATTTGGAGGAGAAAGAGTTTGGATGATTTTTGATTCATCTCCCATGGCGATGAAAGTTTTTCTTCGATGAGGTTTGGTTAATGAAGATTTTTCCGAAGAAGGGTTATTTGTTTTCGATTTCAGAGGAGAAATTCGTATTTGAGACGAAGAGGCGCGATGAGTTTTAGGCCCTAAGATTTTAGATGAGGTTTGTTCTTCGATTCTGGGAGAAGGTGAACGATATGGGACTTTAATAGTATCGAAGTTACCGTAATAGAATGTCTCGATTGTAGTTCCAATTGGACCATCTCGAATCAATCCTGCTCTTCGGTATTCTTCAGCTCTTTGCGTAATACAAAAATAATCGTAAGATCCAAACACTAGGTTACTATCAGTATAAGAGGATTCTGGTGTTTTGAGAAAAATGACATTCGACTTTTTGGTTCTTGGTTTCTTTCTCATAAACCAAGTAAGGGTTGATTGGAGATGATGAAGGTTGATCAGGAAATTTGAATTTTACGGTGAGAATCCTGAGAATAGTGGAGGAGCAGAGGAAGGTAGCCAAAGACTCTAACTTCTTTCTAAAGCGGTTTTTGTGTGAGAATAGTTGAAATGAGAAGCATGTTGTATTTATACTAAAGTCAGTGAAGACGTGTGAAGATGGAAACACCCATATGATGATAGGTTGGAATATAAATCGTTGAGTGGATTAGATGTTCGACATCTGTCAGGCTAGATTACTAGGGTCATGATGAATTTAACGGTTACATATGTAGCCGTTATATTCGAGGATGATCTATCTACATAATATTTCGAAGACAATTTTCATAAATTGTAATTTTCGAAGAAAATATTTCGAAGACACTCATGTGACCAAGCCTTTGGTACATATAATCTACAATCTGCATATTCCAAAACGGAAAAATCAGACCATCAAACATTTTTAGTCTTACCTTTATTTCGTCTGTAGCCGTTGCTCCCACTCAAATCTGACCTCCTTTAGATCGCTACCAAACTTCTAGCTCTGATACCGGTGGTTGGGAAAATACACAATTTTTTCTGGAAAGTGTCTTCCAGACTAACTTGTGGTGAGAAATATTTTGGGAAAATACAAAATTTTCCTGCAAGTAGATCAAAATAAAACACACACAAACAACAATGAAATAAAACACACAAATTGTTAACGAGGTTCAACAAACTATGCGTACGTCTCTTGACCTACTGCAGATCGATTTTATTAGAAATGAATACAGTGACTCTGCCTTTTTTTGATATATTCAGAAAATCCTAACTATTGGTTTATAGAGAGTCTCTTAAAAAACGATTAAAGTCTTTAATGAGTAATTTATGACTCACGGAATTACTTTACTTTCTTTTAAATTCAGAACTTCTTCGGTTCTCTTTAATGAGTCTAACAAAATTTACCTTGTTTTGTGTGAATATATAATTTTAGTTGTTGACTATTAACTTTATCCAATGGTTGTTATTAACACGGGCGGTCTATATAAAGATCTCAGAATCTTTGTTATTCATTTATCTTATTTTCCCAGAACTCTCTGTATAATTTTCCTCCCTCAAACTAAGTTTTTTTATTGTTCTTCACTCACCTCGTATTGACTTGGGTCGGCAATTCATATAATTCTAAAGAACAAAGGTACAATTTTTATATTCATTATTTGCTTGTTTTAATCTTACTATGTGATTGGTGTTAAGAGTCGTGAATGGCTAGAAAAACCTCATGATGTTTTAATAATATTTATAAGCATTTGTCAATCAAATTCCTAATGTGACGATGGAAGTAGATCGATTAGTAGTTTAAACTCTGGTAGTATCAGGTATGCGATCACGATATTAGTGCAATCTTTAGAAATCAGATTTTAAAATTTGAAACAAAATCTTCTACAAAAATATTCCCCCCCCCCCAAGTTATAAGATAAATTAACAATTCAAGAAAAAGCTGCTGATGTTGTACAGCTGTAGATTTTAATGGTGTATTTTTGGAGAAAGAAAGAAAAATATGGGACAGAACAAAAGTATTTTTTATTTTATTTTTCTTAATCCTTTTTGTTTAGTACATCTCTTATATATATATTAGTATAAATATATTGTACTGTTTTAAATGACAGAATAATATATTTTACTAATATAATACTCTTTAAAATATAAAATCAAATCTAAACATATTCTTCTTAAATTGAATAATATATTATCAATTAAATCATATATTCTCAATTGAATAATATTTTCAAATGAATAATATATTCTTAATTGAATAATATATATTATTCAAAAATACATTAATATATTATTAAAATATTTTAACTAAAATATTTAATTAATATTTTAAAGCTTAATTAATTATTGTCCTAACAATGCCTCCCTTAAATTAAGCTTGCTCTTGATTCCCAAAATTTCAACATTCCTTTTGAAGACTTGTGCACTTTGTGGCTTTGTGAAGATATCAGCCATCTGATCTTCACTCTTGCAATAGTTAACTTGAACATCACCATTATTCACGAGCTCCCTCAGAAAATGATATCGAATCCGGATGTGTTTTGTTCTTCAATGAAGAACTGGATCATTTGTGACTGAAATAGTAGAATTATTGTCACAAAATAAAATGGTTGACTTGACCTGCTTTCTTTTTAGACTTTCCAAAATTTCGCGCAACCAAATCAATTGACATCCTGCATAAGATGCATCAATATATTTTGCTTCTGTAGTCGAAAGCGCCACAACTAATTGTTTCTTTGAGCTCCATGAAACTGCACCGCTACCAAGGTGAAACACATACCCAGAAGCGCTCTTGCTATCATCAATGCTTCCTGCTAAATCACTATCTGTATAACCAATGAGATTAACTTCTGTAGTAGCTTCATAAAAAATTACATAGTCAATGGTTCCGTTCACATATCGCAATATTCTTTTGGCAGCATCCCAATGGTTAGAATAAGGTTTGTCCATGAATATACTTATCAAACTAACAACATACACAATGTCAGGCCTTGTCGAAGTTAGATACATCAGATTTCCAACCAGACTTCGGAACATGTTTGAATTAACAAGTTTTCCTTCACCTTCTTTAGATAACTTCAGACATGTAAAGCATGGAGTAGTGACTGGATTAACAACTTTCATCTTGAATTTTTTCAAAATTTCTTTTGCATAGTTCTCTTGTGATATAAAAATTCCTTTCTCAGATTGATGAATTTCAATGCCAAGAAAATGATGAAGTTCTCCGAAATCTGTCATCTCAAATTCTGCCATCATTGACTGTTTAAATTCTTCCAACATTTTTACATTGCTTCGTGTGAAAACAAGGTCGTCGACATAGAGACTAACCACCATAAATCTTCCATGGGAATCACTTTTGATGTAGAGAGTATGTTCATATGGACATTTTTTAAATCCATATTTTTCAAAATAAGAATTGATACGACTGTACCAGGCTCGGGGTGATTGATTCAACCTATATAATGCTTTCTTTAGCTTGTAAACTTTTTATTCTTCTCCTTTCTTATTAAAACCCAGGTGGTTGATCAACATAGACTTCTTCTTTGAGAACACCATTCAAGAATGCAGACTTTACATCCATTTGGAACATCTTCAAATTATGTTGAGCAACAAGAGATATGAGTAACCGAACTGTTTCAAGTCTAGAAACAGGAGCAAATACCTCTGTAAAATCTTCTCCTTCTTTTTGTTTGTATCCTTTTGCAACTAGCCTCGCCTTGTATTTATTGATCGAACCATTTGGATTCATCTTTGTCTTGTAAACCCATTTGACCCCAATAGAACTCTTGTGCGGCGGTAAATCTGTAACCTCCCATGTATCATTATTTTCAATTGAGACAATCTCCTTGTTCATAGCTTTCCTCCATACTTTTTCTTGATATGAATCATCAAACAAAATTGGATCTTCTCCGATAAAGAAAGCAAAAAATACAGCATCGTGTTCCACGATTTCATCACTTACATCACATAGTTCGTGAATACTTCTCATTTTTCTGTCCGGACTACATGAAGAACTTGATAAAAAATTTGGGGAAGTAGGAGGGCTTCCTGTTGGAGTATTATTTTCAGCACTTTCAAAATCTTCCTTTTCTTTTTCTTCAAGTTCAAGTGGAAAAATTTGTAAAGGTTCTTTCTCATTTGTCATCTCTTCAAAAAATGAATTTTCATCAAACTAGACATCTCGACTTATCACAGCCTTTTTTGTTACCGGATTATATAGCTTGTGTGCCTTACTTCTTTTACTATAACCAATGAAGATGCATTTTTCAGACTTGTCATCTAACTTGCTTCTCATTACATCCGGAATATGAGAGTATGCAACACTCCCAAATATTCTTAGATGGTGAACATTAGGCTTTCTACCATACCACATCTCATATGGCATGCAATTCTCCAAGCTTGTTGTTGGTGATCTGTTAATAAGATAAACAACGCAGGAAACAGCTTCAGCCCAAAAAACTCTTGTTAACCACTTCTTCTTAAGAAGACATCTAGCCATCTCCATTATTGTTCTATTCTTTCTTTCAGATACACCATTTTGCTGAGGCGTATAACGGACTGCCATCTCATGCCGAATGCCACTGTCTCTGCAATATTTCTCAAATTCTTTTGAAAAATACTCTCCTCCATGATCTGTCCGTAAGGTGTTGATTTTTAATCCAGTAAAGTTCTCTACTTCTGCTTTAAAATCTTTGAATTTTTGAAATGCCTCTGATTTTTCTCTAACACAATAAACCTAAACTTTTCGTGAGTAATCATCAATAAAGTTATAAAATAACGATTACCTCCGAAAGATGGAACTGTCATTGGACCACAAAGATCTGAATGAATAAGTTGCAGTGGTGTTTTTGCTTTCCACGATGATTTAGACGGAAACGAAATTTTATGTTGCTTTCCAAACTGACAAGTTTCACATACATCATCGAGACGACTAATATTTGGTAAACCGGTGACCATAATCTTTCTTGAAAGCATCTCCAAATATCTATAATTCAAATTTCCAAACCGATCATGCCATAATTTTGAAACTCCTTCATGAGAACTAATCAAGCAAGACATATTCTGATTTTGAAGACTGAGTGAGAAAAAGATTATTTTGTGCTACTCCAACTTTAGCAACAACTTGATTATCTAATGATAAGTAACATGCCATGTAACGAAAGGGAATATCATACCCCTTCTTCAGTAGATGCCCAACGCTAAGCAAATTATTTTTAAGTCCACGAATAAAATAAACATCAGACATTTTCTCAATCTTCCCTTGCTTTGTCTTAAATTCTAATTCACCAACACCTTTGATGTTGTAAGATTTTCCATCTCCTACTTTTACTTCAAATGATTTTGAAAATAAGTTTTTGTTACGTGTCATATGTTTGCTAGCACCACTGTGACACTGTCTATGTACCAGAAATCATCACTCTCTCCACCATGAGTCAGAAGCAATAAAGTTTCTTGACTATTTTTCACCATATTATCTTCGAATTTTTCTTTTTCCTTGTGCCAACAATCGCTTTCCATATGACCAGGCTTGTGACAATAAAAAACACTCAATATAACAACGACCTGTTCCAATTTGGTTTCCACATCCACGTCCTCTTTGTGAACCTCTAAAGTTCTGATTTTGGTTTGTTTCTTTCCATTGATTTTCATAATGACCCCTTCCATAAGTATTAAAGCCTCTTCCTCTTTGATTTCGTGTCCTCTTTGTGAGCTTCTAAAATTCTGGTTTTTGTTTGTTCTTTTCCATTCTCTTGAAGGATGGCCATAATCTTTTTCCCTCTGATTTGTAGAATATTCTTTCTTCTCACTTATAGACAAGTTTAACTGTAGTGCTTGATCTAACGTTACTTCCTTCTTTTTCTTATTTACTCATTCTTCATGAGCTTTCAATGAGCCCATTAATTCATCAATCGTCATGATGTTTAAATCCTTAGATTCTTCAATAACAACCACAATATAGACAAATCTTGAATCCAAAGAGCGTAGAATTTTTTCAATTACACGGATATCATCCAATGTTTCCCCATTTATTTTTAAATCCAATGTTTCCCCATTTATTTTTAATTGGTTCACAATGGACAGTACCCGTGTAATTCAGACGCTGTTTTTTGTAAACTTTCAAATTCTCCTCTAAGAGTTTGTAATCGAATTCTTTTTACCTTTTCATCTCCTTTGAATGATTTCTCCAAAATTTCCCATGCTTGTTTTGCTGAAGTGGCACAATCAATTTTTTTCCAAGCTGCTTCATATGATTGGACTCCTTGATATATCCAAAACAATGCTTTTTTATCTTTTTTTCTTGATTTTCTTATATCTTCTTTTTGTGTTGGTGTTAATTTTTCTTCTTCAACATCTTTAGCCTTTTTCAACAATTTCTCATTCTTCTTGAGATCCTAATAGAGCCTTCATCTGAGTACTCAATTTATTATAATTTTCTTTTGTTAATCGAGGAACAAAAGAGATAGGAATCGAGTTGTTCATCTTGCTTGAAGAGAGCTATGATACCAATTGTAGATTTTAATGGGATATTTTTTGAGAAAGAAAGAAAAATATGGGAGAGAACAAAAGTATTTTTTATTTTATTTTTCTTAATCCTTTTTGTTCAGTACATCTCTTATATATATATTAGTATAAATATATTATACTGTTTTAAATGACAAAAGAATATATTTTACTAGTATAATACTCTTTAAAATATAATCAAATCTAAACATATTTTTTCTAAATGGAATAATATATTATCAATTAAATAATATATTCTCAATTGAATAATATTTTCAATTGAATAATATATTCTTAATTGAATAATATATATTATTCAAAAATACAATAATATATTATTAAAATATTTTAACTAAATTAATTAATTAATATTTTAAAAGTTAATTAATTATTGTTCTAACAACAGCGCCGTCTTTTAGACAACTCTACTTTATTTGAGGTTCTAAGAGCATGTAAATTTCATTTTCTCAGTTCGCAGTTGCACCCAGACAGATAGAAGTTCAGTTTTCCATCTCTGCTATTTCATCTCATTCAGCTTATAATCAAAAGGTATTTTATCTTTTGCATTGCGTTCATTATGATCTTTTAGCTTCTGTTATCTATGTTCCTTTTATCTTTTGGTTCCTTAGTAATCTATAGATCTTACTTCAGAATACGTTTATAATTTGAGTTCAACTGCAAATAACTGAAGATTTATAGAGCTTAAACTATTTCACTCTGATTGATTCCTGTTGTGGTTTCTCATTTCAGTTTGCTCAATTCATTGTGCAACACAGTTTCGGCTCTTCAGTCCAGCTTGTACTGTATGGGAGTCGGTTAATATTGAAAATGTCTTCTGACGAGATATCAACTGAGGTTCGTGATTATGGTAAGATGGTGAATGCTAGTAAGAACAGAGTAACCTGCAAGCTATGTACAAAAGAAATGAGCGGCTTTTCCAGGCTCAAGTATCACTTAGGAGACGCAGGTTCCCGAAAATGCAAAGCAATGTTTCAAAAACATGTTGGCGGAGTCGAAAAGATGTAGCGTGGGAGAAAGGCTTGTTTAGGGAAACGGGATCGGTCTTCGACGTCAAATTCAAGTAATCATCCACTATACATCGACTCTGAATCGGAAGACGCTGCAGCTGAAATTCCAACAACACAGATAAAGGAGATACAAGAATATGAGAAGAAAATTAAAAGATCATGGGCCACCACTGGCTGCACTGTTTCATTGGATTGCTGGACAGACGAGAATGGTCGAAAAAAATTAAATTTTATTGCAGACTCCCCAGCGGGATCCCTTTATCTTGACTTGTTTGATATTTCAGACCCTTTAAGTCGTATAGATAAGTAAGAAAGAAGGATAATTTTTTTTTGTAATTTTGTAATGTATTTTTCTTAAAATATTCAGCATCACACACTGCTGTATTTATACAAACATTGTCACTAACAACCTTGGGAATATTCGCATGTGAGGTTGTTAGTGAGTAATGGACTTTGTTTGGTTACATGAATAATAGGCAGTTGGCCATTGTTTGGTTACAGCATTAATACACTACTTATAATTGCTTCTTGATAGACCTGGGCCTTGATTGATTTACTTGGTCTTCATAACTAGCAAGGCCAAAAGCCTAACCCGGTCCAACTCCAAAACACACAAGGAACCACCGTTTAGAGTTAGGGCTTTAGTGAAGAGCTGAGTTTAGGGTTGTCTTCGAACAACTCCTCTTCCTCAGTCTTCATCTCTTCCACAGAAACCCTAGAGCCACCATGTTCACCAACATCCCCCCTCAAACGCAGAGGCGACACCGAAAGCCCGAGTTTGTCACGAAGATAAAGAAACCAAGAGGAAGGGAGCGCCTTTTTGAGAGAGTCTGCTATTTGATCGAGTGAGGGCACATACCGAATCTGGACCAGCCCTTGGAGTACTTGATCTCGAAGAAAATGCACATCGAGTTCGATGTGCTTGGTGCGAGCTTGAAAGACCGGGTTGGAGGCAAGGGAGCTGGCCCCGAGATTATCATTGAATTTACTGTGATTATTAATTGCTCGTTGAGTGATGCACATATATAAAGTTTTTTAAGTGTGTTGAAAGATGGTAAATATTTATTTTTTTCTTTTCCCTTAGATCCAATTAATTTGATAAAATCTAAGTTGATCAATTTATTTATTATTTCCTCTCCTAATTGGACCTTATCATTTGAATTGATGCGTGATGCTAATAATTATAAAATTGATGTTGTCTTTGGATAGCGAAAAAATGAAGTAGTTCATATTATACATTATGCTAGCAGATCCACCCAAACATGAACGATCTAGCGAAAAAATATATTTTGTGATCTTAAGAAATACTAGTGGGATGATCCTTACTTCTACAAGAAATGTGGAGACCAAATTATTAGACAGTATGTACCAAAATAAAATGCATGTGAGATACTACATCTATGTCACTCTTTAGAGATTGGGGGTCATTTTTTCATTTTTTTATTATATTGTTTATTTTGTTTTACTTTATACAAAGATACTTTTAAATATGTTATGGAATGTGATAGATTCTAAAGAGTGGGTAACATATATGGAATAAACGAAATATCATTGAAAAATTCTATAGAGGTAGAGTTGTTCGATATATGGAGAACCGATTTTGTGAGATCTTTCTCATAATATTTCAATAACAAGTATATCCTAGTTGTAGTTGATTTCAACTTTAAATGGGTTGAGGAAGTTTTCTTACCTGCTAATAGTGCGGGGATGGTACTAACTTTTTTAAATAAGAATATATTTTCATGATTCAATACCCTGAGAGAAACTATTACCGATAAAAGATCATACTTTTGTAATCATCAACTAAATATTTTGATAGACACATATAAAGTTTTCCATAAAATATCCACACCATATCATCCTCAAACCAATGGACAAATGAAGGTCTTAAATTTTGAATTGAAAGTGATCTTGGAAAAAATAGTAAGTAGTTATTGAAAATATTAGTCTTTGTATAGTGGTCTACGAAAAATATTATTATTTTCATATAGAGTTGGAAATCATATTGGGTTACGATCATCAGCTCAAACCACACTATAACAGGATTGTTAACAAAGATCATATCTCACTCCATACCCAAGATCCAATTTAGTGATAAAAAAAGTCGAGTTACCAACTGAAAACACAATGCTAATTTTGGGAGGTAACCCAATATAAGTTTTTACGTCTAATTTAATTTAATTTATTCACTTTTTAAAGTTTTTTTTTAAATCGATAAATAGTGATTTATGGGAAAACACTCTTAACTGTCACTATTTACTTTTAAAGGTATTGTTCACTACAGAAAGTATTATTCACCTTTAAAAAAAATATTTATCACCTCGAATGTTCACTTTTGCTATTTATTTCGAAACAAAACACCTTACGTTATTCATTTTTTCAATAATAATATCCATTAATTGAAATTATTATTATTTTTATGTGTTATTTATTTTTAATTTTATTAACATGTTGATGATTTATTTTTAAATTTTACACTTGATATATTTTTTTACTTGTCTTATGGGGAATCAACTAACTTTTGCAATTTCACTCAAATCTCGCTATTTTGATCCAAAATATATCTATCACATACCATTATTCTTTAATCTTATTTTTATGTTCTTAATATTGAGGAATATATTGGAATTTAACTATGGGGTAGTGATATCACAAAATATTTTTTTTATCGACTAATATTATTTTTATATATTTTGATAGCTTAATAATTAATTCAAACTAATGAACCGATTGTTATGCATAAAAAAATAATAATTACGAGGCATTCCATGGGTGAACTCTCCAATTTGTGTGTGTGGGACAGTTATAAATGTCGATGGTCCATCTAATTTTGATGTGTATGCTAGGGAAGTTAAAGAAGTAATAATTATTGATGTAGTTGCACAAGCCCATGACTATATGGCCATTTTGGACAAACAGAAACAGGCTTTATTTAAGGCCCAGATATCAGAATTAGGCGATGCGACCACTGAAATCGAACGCGTCGAGAAGCCCAACGATTGTTGAAACCATCACGTAGTGATGAAGTGCAGGCCCTAAATTTAGTCGTTTAAACCCTCGTTTTGCTGTTTTAGTAAATTTTCTACATTTTCCTATTTTTGTTGGATTTTATTAAAATACTTAACGAGCTCCAATCGCTTTGAAATTGGGTTGGGCTTTATTTTATTTCATAAGGAAAAAAGTTGTAATTTTGGGCTAGGGTTTCGAGCACTTCTATAAAAGGCTCTCAAATCCTAGTTTTGCCTCAGACTTTTTTGAATCGAATTTCATTTTCTTTAAAGTCTCTTTTACTCTGACCTAGGGTTAGAGGTATCCATCTTCTATTGTTCGTCTTCTTTCTCTGACTTTTCAGCCACCTGTTCCATCTCGTAGCTTGACGCTACCATATTGGTATCAGAGTCAGCGTTCCTACGGCGTGGGTAACGATGATATGCCGCCAAAGCGATATTTTTGGGGAAAATCCACTCTTCCGATCACCGAATCGGTCGACCGTGAAGAATTCGGTCAATTCCAATCCCAGGTTGGTGAACAGATGCACTCGTTGGGAAATCAGTTGAGAGACATACAAGAAGCACTACACAGGCTGTTGAATAACCAAACCAACGGCTTTCGAGCTCCAGGTTCGAGCAACCAGCCGTTGGGATATGAGAGAGAGATCGGCCGCGAGAAAAATCAGTTTGGTTCTCGGCAAGAACAAGTTAAGGGTCAATACTCACCACAAGACTCCCGTGACCAAGTCTTTGAGCAGCCGCCACTGCGAGATTCTGATCTGAACGCCATCAACCGATGGGAATCTGGATTTAGACTTGAGATCCCAGAATTCCAAGGGGGTCTCGAACCGAAGGAGTTTTAGATTGGATCGACTCAGTTAAAGAAGTCTTTGATTTCAAGGAGGTTCCGGATGCAAAGCGGGTTACAGTTGGCCGCAACTAAGTTCCGAGGTCGAGCTGCATCCTGGTGGAAACAGCTTAAGCAGACGAGATCAAGGCACGGTAAGCCAAAAATAACAACTTGGGCCAAGTTTGTGAAGCACTTGAGGGCTGCATTTTTGGCTTAAAACTATGCCCTCATCATGTATCAGCAGTTCCAAAACCTTAAACAAGGGTCAAAGACTGTTGACGAGTACACTAACGATTTTTTCAAGCTACAAAACCGTGTCGATATTTCCTGGAGGGTGACCCACGGTTTGATGAAGAATGAGAGGATGTTGTTGAAGAGGTTCCAGAGGACCAGGTTACAAGAGGAGATATTGGTCAGGCATTGGTTTTAAGGCGTATCTGTCTGACGCCTAAAGCCGAAAGTGATGGGGATGATGGGCTACGGAACAATATTTTCCAATCGACTTGTACTATTGGGGGAAAGGTATGCAAATTCGTTATTGATTCAGGGAGCTGCGAAAATGTTATCTCTGAAGAAGCTGTCCAGAAACTGGCCCTGAAAACAGAAGACCACCCAAACCCCTACAAGCTTTCCTGGTTAAAGAAAGGTAGTGAGGTAAATATCTCTAGAAGATGTCTGGTATCTTTCTCTGTTGGTAACTATAGGGATAAAGCATGGTGCGATGTCATTGGGATGGATGCGTGTCACTTGTTACTAGACCGACCCTGGCAATATGATAGAAGTGTCACATATGATGGTAGGAGGAACCACTACAGTTTTATATGGAATAATGTCAGGTTCATATTAACACCAACTAAAGAGGTTTCCCCAAAACCTGCCCTTGCAGTATCAAAGGAGTCAGGTAAGAAATTTCTAGCTCGAATGCTCATGAAACAAGGATTGTCTATCTTTTGGTGGTTAAAAAATTTAGTTCTGATCCATTTGCTGGTATACTTGAGCGAGTTCGGCCGCTATTAGCAGAATTTTCTGTTTTCTTTCCTGATACTTTACCTACAGGTCTTCCTCCATTGAGAGATATTCAACACCAGATTGACCTTGTACCGGGTGTTAGCCTACCAAGCCGACTGCATTATCGTAGAGCCCAAAAGAGCATGAAGAGCTCCGCAGACAGGTGGAAGAAGTGTTGACGAAAGGCCACATCCGGGAGAGTTGTAGTCTTTGTGCGGTTCCTGCATTGTTAACACCAAAGAAGGATGGCTCAATGAGAATGTGTGTGGATAGCCGGGCTATCAACAAAATTACAGTCAGGTATCGGTTTCCTATTCCTCGCCTTGATGATTTATTGGATCAATTGAATGGTGCTACTGTGTTTATGAAGCTGGATTTGAAGAGCGAATATCACCAGATTCGTATTCGTATGGGAGATGAGGGAAAAAAATCCTTCAAGACCCGAGAAGGTCTGTTTGAATGGATGGTAATACCATTCAGTCTTTCTAACACTCCTAGCACGTTCATGCGGGTTATGAACCAGGTATTTCGCCCGTTCATCGGAAAATTTCTTATTGTGTACTTTGATGACATTCTAATCTATAGTACCACAGAAGAGCTGCATCTCCAGCACTTACGCGAGGTGTTGGTTATTTTGAGGCGAGAGGAGTTTTATGGAGAACTCGATAAGTGTTGTTTTATGACAGATTCGGTCGTCTTCCTGGGGTATGTCGTGTCAAAAGATGGGCTTTCAGTGGATTAGTCCAAAGTGGCAGCCGTGCGAGACTGGCCTATTCCTACTTCCATCACTGAAGTCCGCTCTTTTCACGGATTGGTCTCCTTTTACAGACAATTCATACATAACTTCAGCACTGTTATGGCTCCTATTACAGAGTGTATGAAGGGCAAGACATTCTGCTGGACCCCTGAAACAGCTAAGACATTTGAGGAAATCAAGGTAAGACTGACCACTGCACGGATTCTTATTTTACCTGAGTTTTCTACAGGATTTGAATTGCATTGTGATGCATCTGGATTGGGCATTGGCACTGTACTCAGCCAACGAGGCTGCCTTGTACCATACTTCAGCGAAAAGTTAAGTGGATTTAAACTTAACTACAACACCTATGACAGAGAGTTCTATGCAGTTGTACGAGTTTTGAAGCACTGGAGTTTCTACTTGGCCTACAATGACTTTGTCTTGTACACCGATCATGATGCCTTAAAGCATCTGCGAGTCAGGAGTAACTCTCTTCCCATCATGCACATTGGGCAGCATTTACTCAACAGTTTACCTTTTCCATTAAGCATACTTCGGGGACAGTTAACCGCGTAGCTGATGCACTGAGCCGACGCAGCATGATGATTTGTATGGAAGGAGAAGTTGTGGGATTCGAGATGATGAAGGATTGGCTGGCTATCGATCCATATTTTGGTGCTATTCTAGAGGATGTCAGCGCAGGTTTGAGAAAAGATTTTGCAGTGAGCAATGGTTACCTCTTCAAAGGTAATTTACTTTGTGTTCCTGAGGGCAGTTGAAAGTTACTGATTGTACATGAGAGACATATCGAGGGGCATGGGGGTAGAGATCAAACCCTTCACTCTATATCCAGTCAGTTCTTCTGGCCGCATTTGAGGCGAGATGTTATCCATTTTGTAGCTGGTTGTCGGATTTTCCAGGTGGCAAAAGGTACATCCTCCAACGCAGGTCTATACCTACCACTCCTAATACCGGAAGGACCGTGGTGAAGCGTCAGCATGGATTTCATCTCTGGGCTGACAAGAACACAGAGAGGTAACGATTCTATTTTGTAGTGGTTGGCAGGTTTTCTAAGATGGCCCACTTTATTGCCTGCAAGAAAACCATAGATGCTGTGAATGTTGCTAATTTATACTTTCGTGAGGTCTACCGCTTACATGGTCTACCCTTGAATATCGTTTCTGATCACGATGCGCGGTTTGTGGCTCATTTTTGGAGGAGTTTGTCGCGCCTCACAAACACGAAGCTGAGTTTTAGCAGCGTATATCACCCGCAGACAAATGGCCAAACCGAGGTAACTAATCAAACGTTAGGCAACATGTTGCGCATAGAGGTCTCTTGGAACTTGAAAGCATGGGATTCCCGCCTTTAACATGTTGAGTTCGCCTACAACAGGCACCACAAGCACATTACTGGGTATAGTCCCTTCATGGTAGTCTATGGTTATAACCCACGGGGTCCTATGGACTTAGCTTTCCCAACGCTTGATAAGGTTCCAGCTAAGGTCGAGAATGCCATTTCTGATCTATAGGAGATCCATGAGAACACCCGCAAACACCTAGAGGAAACAACACAGAAGTACAAGATTGTCGCAGATAAGAAGCGCCGCCTGGTGGAGTTTGCAGTGGGAGACTTTGTATGGGCTGTTTTGATCAGGGATCACTATCCTGCACACGAGTACAACAAGTTGGCTGCAAGGAAGGTGGGTCCGTTTGAAATTATTAAAAGCATCACAGCTTGATGAAGTCCATGCCCTAAATATAGTTGTTTAAACCCTTGTTTTGCTGTTTTAATAAATTTTCTGCATTTCCCTATTTTTGTTGGATTTTATTAAATTACTTAACCAGCTCCAATCGCTTTGAAATTGGGCTGGGCTTTATTTTATTGCATAAGGAAAATAGTTGTAATTTTGGGCTAGGGTTTCGAGCACTTATATAAAAGGCTCTCAAACCCTAGTTTTACCTCAGACTTTTTTTAATCGAATTTGATTTTTTTTAAAGTCTCTTTTACTCTGACCTAGGACTAGAGCTATCCATCTTTTATTGTTTGTCTTCTTTCTCTGACTTTTCAGCCACATATTCCATCTCGTAGCTTGGCGCTAGTAATTTTGTATATTGTTGTTGCAAATAATGCGTAAAGAAAATTATCTTTGACCCGACAAGATGTGCTACAATTGCAGACGTCTCAAGAAATGGATACTATAATTAAAGGTGATATTACAACTTCTTGTGTTTGTAATGCTTTAAAATTACCAATGAGTGAATTGAAGCATGAGCAGCATGAATCTAATGTTTTAAAAACTCAAAGAGATGAAGAATGACGTGTTATGGTATTACAGTTCTCTGTGATGTTGCCATTACGAATAAAATAAGTTTATAAAAAAATGAAAATCAATATGAAGTAACTATTTGAATAAAGTTTACCTAATATAATGGATATAAATATATTGATTATGACAAATTATCTAGTAATGGAGTGATTCTGAAGGACAAAAATATAGACTAATTATTGTATGTTAGGGGATCTTAAAAACAATAAGGTTGGCCTTTTATTCATTAGTACAATCTACTATGTATCAAAGATGGGACTAAAGATCCCAAACACCATTTCGAACAATAAAAAACTATGGTATTTGGATTTTATCCCGATGTCACTCTTCCTTATATAAACTTTTCTATGAATTATAGAGATTATAATTGGTTTGGTTTAATAATCCTTATTATCGATCAATTTCTAGTCTTGGAGAATTGTGGACTTCTTTCAATAGTAAAACAGGACAATAAATAAAGATAAATATTATATTATGACACGGTACCAAAAGCAAGGTGGCACTTGAGAAACTATGCACAAAGGTTTGTATGTAAAGTTAATAGCTTGAATGAATGTATAGAATGTGCAGAGATTGGGGCTTTTAAATTAGCCCTCCCGATAGGTAGCAAATTATTTGAAGAATTTATTACGTTTCCAATGGATAATATAAAAGATTCGTTATGAATATATTGAGTTTTACTAATTAAGATGTTAGAATGCATAGTAAGATCGCATGATAGAAAATTTAATGACGAGAAAAGATCAAGGGAGGTCATCAATATGCAAAATCAATAAGGTTTTTTTTTGTTATGACAATCCAAACACAATTATTACTCATTGTATAACAAGAGATAAGGTAAATTATTTATCTTTGCGAGTTATATTTTCTCTAAAAAAATGAAACATCTTGGAGGTATTATTGTGCTTATCATTGTGATCACGAGCAAGCAACAAGAAGTTGTTTTCATTTGTAATATGAGATTCGAAGTTTGATTTATAGTGGTGAATTTATTGAGTTCGTAAATATATTAAAGGGGAGAAAATATAAGAGATTGATAGAAATAATAGTCGAAGATAAAAAAAAACAGCGTGAAAGTTAAGTGATTTGGAATGTTTCTAGAGGAGATACTTTTGCAAGAGCGTCTCGGTCATCAAGAAAACGATATAAGAAAGATTTTGAAATGTCACTTATATATAAATCACAATCATACATTAATAGATACCATACTCCACCATTAAATTTATTGATGATAATCTGCAAGGATTAGACATTCCTCATAATGATGTTTTATTAGTCAGAGTTGAAATAGCTAGAGTAACTATTAGACGAGTTATTTTCACACATGAAGCTCAACTAATATTTTGTATATAAGAGTGTATTAGGATTATTTAAGCAACTCTATATAAAAAGACATAAATAAATTTGGTCAACTTTGCTGGGCGATCGAACGATTTTATAGATGAGGTGGGATTACCAGTGGTTGTGGGACACGGTGCAACAACGAAAATGTTTAACATGTTATTTATGTTTTTGGATGCATCCAATTTTTATAATGCTATTTTGGATTATACTTAGTTTAATAGGACGAAAGTAGTCACTGTTTCTTATCATCAATGTGTGAAATATTTCATAGAAGATCAAGTTAGATTATTATAGGAAGTCAGTGAGTGGAAAGATAATTTTAGTTATTCTATATTTACTTGGATCAAAATTGTGAGATGAAAATTATATAATCTATTAAATCATGGAATTATAATATACTGTAAAAATTATTTGATGGAAAGTGCTGAAGAAATTGCCGATCCACGAGAAGCATGCAGCTAACTAAGCCTTTAGATAAAAACATTAATGTATAAATTGGTAATAGAAAATTGTGATGGTAGGAAACCAATTAAGTCAAAAAAATTAAATGAATTGGTAAATTATTTGAAACAAAACTTTGATGTTTTTTTGTTGGAGTATATCTGATTTTACATGCGTTAACAAGTCAATTATATGTCATGAGTTAGATACTGATAAGAGGATAAGACTAATACGATACAAAAAGATAATTATTTTACGATAAGTTTCAAGCAATGATACGAGAGTTATAAAGTTTACTTAAGGTTGGGAAAATAAGAGAATAATGATGTCCAACATGAGTTTCTAAACTGGTGTTGGTTAAAAATAAATATAGGCAATCGAGAATGTGTGTTGATATTACATAGTATTGATCAGTTAGCGGATTCAACAACATGACATGAATTACTTTCATTAATTGATGTCTATTAAAGATATAATGAAATTAAAATACATCCTAATGACGAGGAGAGCACAACCTTATTGCGGAAAACGGGTTGTATTGTTATGAACTAATGTCTTTTGGGTTAAAAATGTCAGGGAAACATATCAAAGGATCATCAATCATATTTTTGCTACTCAATTGAGTAAAAACTTGGAATCTTACATCGACAACACGATAGTAAAAAGTAATGATGAAGTATACATCTATTATAATTATTCAAAACTTTCATTGTTAATCATGACACCACCAAAAAAGCATTGTTAATGATAAAAAAGGTATTAAAGTTTATCATGCATAGTTAAAAGCAGTGTTAATCATGACGCCACCAAAATCTTTAAAAAAGGTGAAATCATTGACGAGTGACTAACAATTTCAGACATAAGTCATATGTTTTTTACATCTTGAAATGATGAAAAAGGTTTAAATGACATTCTAGGACCTAAAAGCCTACGTAAAGCACTTTCAATTTTGAAAAGGGAGATGATCAATTTTTTACATCTTGAAATGATAAAAAAGGTTTTAAATGACATTCTAGGATCAAAAGGGGAATCTTATCTTGACTTTAACCATCGATTTTGATAAGTAAAATCCTACGGAAAGCACTTTCAATTGAATTGTGCTAAAAAATCAAGAAATAAGAACAATTCTCAAATATATTATTCCACTATTAAGCTAAAAGTCCAGATCATTTACAAATGAAATCAAATCATTTATTTATACTAATAATGTGATTACATTTTATGGATGAACGTCCGAGTTTTTATGGCTACGTGACATTCATATATTAATATTTTTTGTATAAATGACTATATTAGATAGTCTATTATGTTAAGAAACAAAGAGAGAAAAGAAAGAAGTACCCTCCAAGAAGCGGCTAGGGTATATTATTTAGAAAACGTTCGTATTACATAGAACATATGCTTATATTTATAGATAAATGAAAGGGCTAATGGGCTTGGGCCCTTATATCTCTAACACCCTCTCACAAACTCACAATAAAATAGTAATAAGCATTGAGAGTTTGTCACAAATAAAACGAAACCACGTTATTGACCGAGCCTTTGTGAAAATAACCAGCAACCTACAAAGCTGATGGAACATATGAAGCGAGATAGTGTCAATCTGAAGATGATGCTGAGTGAAGTGAAAACCTATTTCAATATGCTTCGTCCTCTCATAAAAAATTAAATTCTTTGCTATTAGCATGACGCTTTTGTTATCACAATGTAAAGAAGTAAGTTTAGTAACATAAACACCCATATCTGCAAGAAGTCATCGTAACAAAACAATGTCACATGTAGTAACATCCATAGCACAATACTTAACATATAACATACAGCAAAAAACTCTTAGTTATTATAATGTTATCTCCTTACTACTTCATACCTCATCGAGTATTCTATATTCTAAAAGAACCAGCAGGCCTCGGTTAAACAGGTAAGCCGATGTGCCGCTTTTACTCAAAACTACTTTGGTAACCTTTATTGTATATAAATGTTTTTTGTTCTTTCTTTCAGTGTTTTGTTCATACGTTTGAAAATATCAGTCTTTCTTTCTTTGGGCATCTACCACTCATCTAAAAACTGACTGTTTTTTGTTTTCCAAGTATGCAATATTTGCACATGTCTATATTGATTGACTTAAGACCTGGAAGCTTCCTCTTCGAGTACATAAATTTCATACCTCTCTCACTCATGTGGCCAAGCCTCTGCAACATATAATCTTCAATGAGCATATTCTGAAACCGAAAAACTAGACCATCAAAATTTTTTAGTCTTACCTTTATTTTGTCTGTAATCGTTGCTCCCACTTAAATATGACCTCATTTGGATCCCTACCAAACTTTTAGTTCTGATACTAGTTGTTGGGAAAATACTAAAATACAGAATTGATACTTCAACCTTCCAATATCATCTATATTTGAACTTCCTACTAACATATCATCAACATTGAGTAGCAAAAGTATATAAATGAACTTACATCTTTTGAATTAGCAACATTTGCCATCATTCCACTTCTGGAAACTCTCTTTATGCATAAAAATGTAAATTTCTTGTAACACTACCTCAGGGTTTTGTTTAGACCATACAAACTTTTATTGGGTCTGCATACCATATTTTTTTCCATTCTTTTAAGAAACCTTTTGTGGATATATGTATATCTCATAATCCAAGCCCATGTTATGAAATACATTCTTCACGTCTAACTGTTCATGATAAAGGTCTTTAATGGAAAAAATATAAATGTAATCAATTCCTTCCTTTTGTAGGAACCCTTTGACATATATTTGGGCTTTATAATCTTTCACCCTAATATGGAGATAGAATTTTAAGGATCTAAATTGTAAATAATGTAAACTTAGGGGTTTAATTGTAATTAATGTAAGTTTTGTCCTTAATTCGTGACTAGTGTAAGTTTTAGGGGATATTTGGAACTTTGTATAATTTATAAGGACTAAACGGTAATTAGTCCATTTTTTGTAACAGATTCAGTTTGAGACTAAGTCTTGGCTACTCTATATAAAGGACCAGACTACTCTAATAAAGGGGTTAAACACTTTTACTTTGAAACTCAATTGTACTTGTGTTTTCTCTCTCTCTCTAAAAACTCTCAAGCTCTTTCTCTCTCTAGAATACACTCTTGATAGTTTACCAAGGAAAAACAATAACTTATCAAATTGGCGACTCCACTTGGGACGTAAAATGAGTGATTTTATTTCGTTCAAAATTTTGATACAATCTAACTGTGTTCTCTGGTTAAAATTCATAAGATGAATCCTGAAAACAATCCTACGCTTCCGTCGGCAATGCTCAGAAAATTGACGGAAATAGAACTGATGGAAATAGAACTGATGGATCGTCTCTGATTCGAGCTCAATCTGATATTGAAGCGCGAATGAATCAACTTCTACATAAAATAAATACTTGGAATGAAAAATATGAACGAAGAGAGCAAGAAATACTCTCCGCGAGGATCAGATCTAGGTTTAGACATGAAGTAGAAAAGACTGAGGTGGAAGGTCACTCAGATCGATATTTTGAGGATCGACACACTAAGTCTGAACACAAACAAGGCACGTTTTATGGCTCCTAAAGATCGATATTCGTCTCGAAATGAGAAAAAAGATAAACAGAAATTAGCGACTTCTAATGACGAGGAGGTCGAAAGCTCAACCTTGGGTTTTAAGAGAGATATAGGTTCTTCAAAAGGTGAATCTGATAGATATTATTTGAGGAAGTATAAAAAGGAAAGCAAATGTAAGAATGATCCTCATTCAACTTGGAATAAAGGAAATCCTTCCAACCAGTATACTGAAACTAATAAGAATTTATACGTCAAAATGGGAACTGATGATCAGTTTGTCCAAGGCGTTGACTGGAGAAACTCTCCGTTGACAGATGAAACTCGATCTATGGCGCTTCCGAAGTGTTTTGAAATTTCAAAGGTTGAAAAGTTTGATGGGATGCAGGATCCCAATGACCACATTGAACAATTCAACAATTAAAGAAACAACTCTCAAGTGGTACAACAAGATTATGAGGGAGTCTATATCAAATTTTAGAGATTTCTATACTGCTTTTCGAAGGCAGTTTGTGGGAAGTAAAGAGATGAGGGAAAATGGTGATACAATTATTCAGTGCAAACAGGCATCGAGAGAAAAATTAAAAGATTATACCAAGAGGTTTGTCTTGACCAAGGCTTGTTTGGACAACTGTGAGGAAAATTTGGCAATGGCAGCTTTTCGCCAAAGATTCTTGCCAGCGGATTTAGCTAATAAAAAAACAAAGAGAAATGCCTTGACTTTTTGAGCTTTGATGGCTCAAGTTGATGATCAGATCAAGGTGGAGGAGTCGAGAAGAGTCTGAGGCGGACAAGCTAACACTACGAAGAATTCGGGGCAGGCAGCCAATAATCAGGGGCAGCCCTTTAATGGTAATAACAATGGTAATGGTAATCAGCAATTGAGGCAGACGAACAAAACTTTTCTTCCTCTGAGTGATGGATATTCAAACCATGCTCCATCAAATACTTACAATAGGCCTAGACGAAATACATGGGTCAAGCCTGTGTATTATGCTGATCTGACAGAGAATGATTCTGTCATTTGGGATAAGACCAAGAATTCTGTCAATTTCAAGAAGTCGACTCCCATCAGTAGACCAAAGGAAGAGAAGACTAATAAATTTTTTAGATATCATGATGATATTGGACACGATACAAATGATTGTATTGCTCTGAAGAAATAAATCCAATATTTGATACAGAATAGAAAGCTCCTGACTTATGTGAAGTCACATGGGAGTGCATCAAAGAATAATGGCGCATCGACTTCGAAGGCTACATCGCAAGATGAGAACTTGATGATTATGGATTCACAGATTGAGTCGTTCGATACTTCTACTGAATATGTTGAAAAGTATCCGAACAGGTTGCTTCTAATGGCAGTTGAAGAGCCTGTGGAAAGGGGGCATGTTCGAGAATTATGCAAGTTTTTTGAATCGTTGGCTATTTTTGGGGGTGATTGAATGACTGGAAATTCAGACAGTTCGAGGAAAAGTCATGTTGTCAATTTGACAACTCAAATTAGAGGGAGGAAGTCAACACAGATGATCTGAGAGGGACTGCAGGACCACATGAGGATGCTGTGGTGATTGGAGCTGAGGTACTTGGTGTCAAAATTCGATGTGTGTTGATTGACACTGGCATATCTGCTAATGTCCTTTTTAACTTCACCTATGATAGAATGATAAATCAACCACGGATTACTCAATCGGATCGTATAATTATCGGATTCATGGGTGTAACAGCTCGTGTTGTTGGAGAATTCGAAGGTGAAGTTAGTTTGGGAAAATGACCATTCAAGAAAAAGGTCCAAGTACTCTTTGTGGTGGTGGATTGTCCCACAAGTTATAATTCTATTTTTGGAAGATCATGGCTTTCAAGAATGTACAGGTTGGTTTCAAAAGTTCATCAATACTTTAAGTAAGTGGTTTGAGACAGAGTTGGAGTGCTTCGAGGCGAACAAAAGGTTGCCAAGGAATGCTATGCCACTGCGCTTCGGAGCTTTGGATATTTGATGCGAGAATAGCAGTTAGAGAGGGTACCCTCGGATTCAGAAGAAATGGTTGACGATCTGAGGGAAACCCAGGGTCTTTAACGGTGAGTGAAAAGATAGAGGAGTTTACTTTTTCGGAAGGAAATGTGCTTCAAATTGGAACTTTATTGACCTCTTTTCTGCATCAACAATTGCTTGATTTTTTACCTCAAAATTTGGATGTCTTTGCTTAGAATACAGAAGATGTAACAGGGGTTTCTATTGAGGTAATTCGACACAGCTTGGCCATAAGAGAGCTGGTAATTCAAAAAAGGAGAGCATTTTCCTCGAAAAAAGCGGAAGCAATAGTTGCAAAAGTGGATCGGTTGTCTAAGGTCGGACACATAATGGAATCACAATATCCTTTGTGGACGGCGAATCCGGTGGGAAATGGAGGATGTGTGTGGATTTTACAGATTTGAATAGAGCTTGCCCCAAAGATCCATTTCATATTCCTTGAATATATTAGTTGATTGATTCCACTTCAGGCAACAAAATTTTGACTTTTATGGATGCTTTCGCAGGGTATAACGAGATTCAAATGGATCCAAAAGATCAAGAGGGCACGACTTTTATAACTGATAGGGGCCTATATTGGTATAGAGTGATGCCCTTCGGATTAAAAAATGCTGGAGCCACTTATGAGAGATTAATGAATAAAGATTTCGCTACGCAGATCGGAAAAAATATGGACGTATATATAGACGATATGGTAGTGAAATGTTCAAGGGACGAAGTGCTTCTTGATGATCGAAAAAAGCTTTTTTGAATCTAAGAGTGATCAGGTTGAAATTAAATCCTGAGAAGTGTACCTTCCGAGTTCGGTCGGGGAAGTTTTTGGGTTTTATTATCAGTGAAAAAGTAAAATAAGCCGACCCAGAACAGTCAAAAGCTTTGATAACAATGAATTCACCTTGATCAATCAAAGAAGTGCACATACTGACAGGAAGGTTAACAACACTTAATCGATTTATTTCAAGATTTTCTGACAAATGGTTTCCTTTCTTTCAAGTGTTATAAGGACCCAACAGGTTCGAATGGACGTCGGAATGCGAAGCAGCGTTCACAAACACTAAAAATTTGTTGTCATCACCAGAAATTTTAACAAAGCCTCGAAATGGGGAGAAATTATTTTTGTACATCGCGGTATCGGATTTTGCGCTCAGCGCTAGTGAAGATTCCGTAATTCCAAAGCTAGTGTGTTACGTTAGTAAAAGTCTGGTGCCAACAGAAAAGAGATATATGAAATTGGAAAAGATGACTTTAGTATTGGTGAAAGCTGCTAAGAAGATGCGTCCTTATTTTCAAGCTCATACTATCGAAGTCCAAATTTTATTCCCCTTAAAGAATGTATTACAACGACCTGATATTTCGGGGAGGATGACCAAATGATCAGTGGAGTCGGGAGATTACGATATTTTATTTACACCTCG
This sequence comes from Limnanthes douglasii subsp. nivea, assembly GCA_036936605.1. Taxonomy (NCBI): domain Eukaryota; kingdom Viridiplantae; phylum Streptophyta; class Magnoliopsida; order Brassicales; family Limnanthaceae; genus Limnanthes; species Limnanthes douglasii. The sequence continues at coordinate 247,444,196 of JAUPFV010000001.1, read as the reverse complement.
AACATCGATCAAAGCACATGCATTGGCTGATTTTTTTGTTGAGTTCCATTCAAGTTGATCGGATGAGGAAGAAAGTAAAAAAGGTTTGCCTGTAGATTCAAACTGGGTTGTTCGAACGGATGGAGGATGCAGTATTTCAGGGTGCAGTGCTGGGGTCCAATTGATAGCTCCGACGGGGAAAAAAATGGTCCAATCAATTAAATTTGGTTTTCATGCTTCAAAAAATGAAGATGAATACGAAGCTGCTTTGGCAGGTTTGAGATTGGCAAACATTTGTGGGGCGACTTTAGTACGATTGGAAACGGATTCTGAATTGTTGGCAAAACAGGTATCTAGATTTTCCGAAGTAAGGAAGGATCGTTTGATTTTGTATCTTCGAGAGCTTCAGAATTTAATGCTTATGTTTGACAATGTGGTTGTGGAATATATCGGGGCGATGAAGTAACTTGGTGGTTGATTCTTTAGAAAATGTTGCCTACAAGGAATAATATCCTTGGATTTTGCTACAAGAAAATCCTTCAATTGTTACTCAATCTAGCCAATGTGAAATTAAAGAAGAATTTTTATTCACTGATGAAAGTCGACGCAGTTGGCGATCAAATATTCTTAATTGTTTTACCCAAGGATTACTCCCAAATGATTCTCAATTGGCCAAAACGTTAAGGGGTAAAGCCTTCATATATATAGTTTTGGATGGAATTTTGTATAAAAGGCACTAAGCAGACCATTACTACGATGTTTAGGCAAGCAAGAATCACAAGAAGTATTGTCATAATTGCATAACGGTGAAGGGTCAGCCCATTATGGATTCAAAGATGTATCTCGTCGAGTTTTACTTGTATGGTTTTACTGGCCTACAATCATGAACGATGCTAAGAATTCAATCCAAGGTTGTGATACTTGTCAGAGATTTTCCAATACTATTGACAGACCAGCAGTACCGCATATGTCTATATTTGAGGCGATACCATTTGATAGGTGGGGAATATATTTGGTAGGACCTTTTCCGATGGCCTCTAGGGGAAGACAGATTACAATTGTGACGGTGGATTATTTTACGAAGTGGTCAGAAGCAGAACTGCTATCAGGCACAAAAGTAAAGAATGTCATCAAATTGATTATAAATAGTATCTGTTGTCGTTTTGGGGTTCTTCGGAGAATCACAACAGATAATGGCCCTCAATTTAATAATAGGGAAATAGCTGCATTCTGTACTTCTAAAGGAATTTAGCAATTGTTGAAAGAATCAAAACGAGGTCCTATCATCTTTTTGATTTAGAGGGGAGAATGCTTCAACATCCGTGGAATATTCAACACTTGGAGATTTATTAGGAGTAGTTATGTCTTTGTACTTTGAAATTTTTGTTTCGTTGTATTCAATGGCGCACTCTTTCCTCTCATGTTGGCCCATGAAGGTTTTAATGAGACGTCGTGTACATATTCGATATTATCAATAAATTTCGTTGTTTGGCCAATGGTTGTTTACATATGTTCGATTACTATCTTAACGAATCATCAAAGATTGATCACCTTTGAGATTGGTTAAGAGTAGAATCTTCTGAAGTGTTTCTGACACTTTTCGAACAAACAACCATGTTTAATAATCACATTACATTTTTATTTCGAAGTGGACGCTTAAGAGCAAATTGAGAATTTTTGTTTGGAAGAGCTACCAAAGCTTAACAATTTTTTCGAAGAACTACAATGTATTCGAAGAACATGAATTTTTTATCGATAAGCAACGTTAATTTTGGTAAGTGATTCAAGGGGGTAAGTTTATATTAATTTCTAAGGCTTTCTAATTATTTTGTTTGAAGAATTTAACATCGAATAAAATATAAGATACAAGGAAAATGATAACATTTAAAAAACATTTCATTTAGATTAAGTCATTTAAGGTACAAAAAGAGGATATTGTAATTCGATAGGGATAAAAGGATAACGGTAAAATTATTCAGAGGATTGTTCTTCATCGTATGATTCATCTTCGGAAGACGATGAACTTGGAATAGGGTCGAAAGGTTCGCTTGGGCGTTTTTCTTTCGGGATATCGTTCCAAAAGCTTGTCAGGTCGATTTTTGGATAAGTAGCGTTAAGTTCACGAAGGAGAAGAATGGTTGCATCTTCTTTTCCGACGTGAATAGCAGTTTGCATATCCTTTGAAAGTGCAACTTCAGCAGCAACAACAGTAATAGCCTTTTTAGCTTTCAAATTCTTGTTCGAGTCAGTCTTATCATCGGTCAGCTCTTTGGTTTTTGCTTCACAAAGAGTGAAAGAGTTTCGAAGCTTGTTGGAGTTGTGTTTTTCAGCGACTAGTTCAGTAGCATGGCTAGTGTTGAGTTTATTTAACTCTGCTTTATGATTACTAGTCAGCAATTCAGTATCCACGATGTGTTTGATTCGCAGATAGTTTTTTTTATGCAAAGAGCATCTTTGATCAGTTTGGACCGTGCCATTTCATAACCATGAAATTGATCGATTACTTTGCCATGCATAATTTCTCTAAGCTTCTTCTAAGAATCGTAACCTTCCTTATAGTAAACCAGATCTTTGGCCAGCTGCTTCAGATGATTTTGAGAAGCTTCGACTTCGGAAGCAAGTCTCTTTGCTGCAGCATCAAGTTCGACAAATGGTTGAAGAGCGACAGAGATGGCCGGACTTGGAGTAGGAACACGGAGTTTGGATGTGCTAGCCTTTGGAACCATTGGGGTGATAGGTTCAAGAGAGTGAGCAGCTATTGGAGAGGCTTCAATTGTTTCCGGTCTTCCAAAATTGAGCATATGGTTTTGGATTACATGAAGAACAGGGTCTTCCTCACCAGTATGTGATTCAGAATTTTGGAACCCGATGAACATGTTAGGGTCGAAGTCTACATTGGTCTGATTTTTGTTGGAGGTGCTATCTTCAATAATTATCAAAAGGCTGTCTTTGTCTGATTGATTCTCTACGGAAGGATTCTGTGGGTTTTCAGCAACAGTGACTTCGTTTTCGTCAACCAAACCGTACGAAGTGATTTTCTTCTGCTTCCTTTTCTTTCTGAGGGAATCATAGAATATATTATTTTTCTTTGATGACGGTTCTTGATTTTTTCCCTCTTCGATTGGTGAAAGAGGCTATTCTGCAATTTTGCATTTTCGACGCTTTGGTTTCGAGGGCATGGAAGGGTTAGCACCAGATGTGCTAGCTGTCTTTTTACCCTTCTTTTCTTTGTTGGCGTTTTCTTTCTTCTTTTTTGGAAAATGGCTATCGGATCTGTTGCGAATAGGAAGAAAGACTTTGCAGTCAGGCTGGGGTATTTGTTGGTATACAAGTTTTGGATCTTGTTCGGAAAACAAATCTTGAGGAGGCAGCCCACCTTCTTTGATTGGAAACATGTGGATATTGAAGAAATTAATGGGCTGAAAGGCAGTATGAAATGAATTATTCCATTCCTTTTCGGCCCAGATGGTGAGTTTTTGAAAGATATCTTTAGTAGCTTCTCGACGTGTTGAATAGCGCTTCGAAATTTCTAGTATAAATTAGCAAAATAAAATGTTAATTTTTTTTATTAAAACGTAATTTTTTTGAAGAACTTACGATTGCTTTTGCAAATAAGAGTTAGTTTCGAAGGGTTAGCTTCATAAATTTCTTTGCCGTTTTCCCAAGCTCCAAATATGAAAATGAATTTTTGTTTCCAGGATTTTTCGGCCTCCAGAAGATCGTCGATGATCTTGAGGTCATCCATCAATGTGAGTTAATAGAATGGAAGCTTCAGACCTTTTGAAAGTTGAGTCAGTGAGATAAGGTCTTTAATGCTGATTGGAATTCTGGATAGACAGGATGCCATGATCACTGACATGACGGTGAACCATTGATCCGGTATCACCTGAGTAGGGCATAAACTGAGGAGTTTGAAGTACTCCATGATAAATGGATCTAGTGGAAATCGAAGACCCCAGTTGATGATTTCTGCGTATACCACTAGTTCATCAACTTTGCAGTTTAAGGGAGTTTATTTTTCTTTTGGGAGACGAAGGGTTATGTCTTCTCCCATTCCCCATTGCTTCTTAAGAGTCGAGTCTTGACTTTCTTTGTAGTATATATAACAAACTTTCTTTAAGGCGATAATATACTTTCTTTTGAGGATCCTTAGGTTCCTCCCAATTTTTGCTCTTTCTTCTTCAGAGATGGAGCAAATGTCAGCTTCTTTTTGAGAGTCAACCTCAAGATCTGTTTTTGTAGCCTCCAAGTCAAATTCGTTGGCTTTTGAAGTTTCTTCTCGAGGATTTTGAGACGTTGGGATAATTGTTTCTGTAGAAGGGTTAGCAATTCGAGACGCCTCTTCCATAACTTCTCTTTGAGGAGGATCGTTAGTAGTGGGATTTAGAGGAGAAGGAGTTTGGTTGATTTTTTATTCATCTCCCCTGGCGATGAAAGTTTTTCTTCGATGAGTTTGAGTTAATGAAGATTTTTCCGAAGAATGGTTATTTGTTTTTGATTTCAGAGGAGAAATTGTTCTTTGAGACGAGGAGGCTCAATGAGGTTTGTTCTTCGATTCTGGGAGAAGGTGAAAGATTTAGGACTTTAATAGGATCGAAGTTACCGTAATAGAATGTTTCGGTTGTAGTTCTGATTGGACCACCTCGAATCAATCCTGCTCTTCGATATTCTTCAGTTTTTTGCGTAATACAAAAATAATAGTATAATCCGAACACTAGGTTACTATTAGTATCAGAGGATTCTGTTGTTTTGAGAAGAATGGGCTTCGACTTTTTGGTTCTTGGTTTCTTTCTCATAAACCAAGTAAGGGTCGATCGGAGAGGACGAAGGTTGATCGAGAAATTTGAATTTTACGGTGAGAATCCTAAGAATAGTGGAGGAGCAGATGAAGGTAGCCAAAGACTCTAACTTCTTTCTATAGCAGTTTTTGTGTGAGGAGAGTTGAAATGAGAAACATGTTGTATATATACTAAAGTAAGTGAAGACGTGTGATGATGGAAACACCCATATGATGATAGGTTGGAATATAATCGTTGAGTGGATTAGATGTTCGACATCTGTCAGGCTAGATTACTAGGGTCATGATGAATTTAACGGTTACATATGTAGCCGTTATATTCGAGGCTGATCTATCTACATAATATTTCGAAGACAATTTTCATAAATTATAATTATATCGACTCGAAGTGATAAGCAATTACATCGTTTTGAAGTGATTTCAAATTTATATACTCATATTTACCTACCAAGGTTATTCGAAGTCAACCAATTTGTGTTTATTTTTTGGTTCAAATATGTTTTGAGATTTTATATTGTACACATGCTTGGAATAATATTTTAAGCTAATGGCTTCGAACAATTGTTTTTTGATTTATGACAGGTTATATAGCCAATGGGAATGTTCGAGGATGTAAAGATTCGAAGACAAAACGGATTAGAAGACTTTTTAGTTCTCATTCATTTACTAACATGAGAACTAGGGGGCTTTTGATATGGAAATAGAGTTTTAAGGATCTAAATTGTAAATAATGTAAATTTAGGGGTTTAATTATAATTAATGTAAGTTTTGTCCTTAATTCGTAACTGGTGTAATTTTTATGGGATATTTGTAACTTTGTATAATTTATAAGGACTAAACGGAAATTACTCCACTTTTTGTAACAGATTCAGTTTGAAATTTAGTATTGGTTCCTCTATATAAAGGATCAGACTACTCTAATAAAGGGGTTGAACACTTTTACTTTAAAACTCAACTGTAGTTGTATTTTCTCTCTCTAAAAACTCTCAAGCTCTTTCTCTTTCTAGAATACACTCTTGATAGTTTACCAAGGAAAAACAATAACTCATCACGCCCGATACACCCATTTGTTATGAAGTGTCTTCTTACCCATGGGTAACTCAACTAATTCCCATCTCTCTTTTGTTGATCATTGGTCTGACAAGCTTCATCATAACACTTAGTCTCCTCTCTATCGGTCACCGACATATAGCTTAAGTATCTTCCGTTGGGCACATAGGATTCAGAAGATCTTCTCAAAATAGGAAATGCCTCGGTGGGTTGTAGTATTTCGGACTGCTTCCGATCGGTCTGTCCAACTGACTCTCTTTGGTGAGGGGTTAATCCGATCAACTTTATTTCTCTACTATCTGAGACCCCATCGACATTTGCAAATACTAATTCGTACAACTTTGGCTCATTTTCTTCAGCTTCGTGTCTGTTCTTGTACATCACTATTTCATTGAAGATCACATCTCTACTTCGTATCATCTTTTGTTTCCTCATCCCAAACATGATAACGAAACTCATCTTCGCCATAGCCGATCATGAAATGTTTCTTCAATTTGGGATCAAGCTTGTTCGTGCCTTGATCACTTATATGAACATATACCATACAACCAAAAACTCTTATTTATGATAATGTTATCTCCTTGCCACTTCATACCTCATCAAGTATTATATGTTCTAAAAGAGCCGATAGGCCTCGGTTAACCAGGTAAGCCGATGTGTTGACTGCTTCTACTTATAACTGCTTTGGTAAACTTGATTGCATACAATTGTTTTTGTTATTTCTTTCAACGTTTTGTTCATACGTTTGACAATACCAGCCTCTCTTTCTTTAGGGTTCTGTCACTCATCTGAAAACTGACCCTTTTTTGTTTTCAAAGTGTGCAGTATTTGCACATGTCTATATCGATTGACTTAAGACATGGAAGCTTCCCGTTCGACTACATAATTTTCATACTCCTCACACTCATGTGACCAAGCCTTTGGTACATATGATCTACAATCTGCATATTCCAAAACCGAAAAACCAGACCATCAAACATATTTAGTTTTACCTATATTTCGTTTGTATTCGTTGCTCCAACTCAAATCTGACCTCCTTTGGATCGCTACCAAACTTCTAGTTGTGATACCAGTTGTTGGGAAAATACACAATTTTTTCTGGAAAGTGTATTCTAGACTAACTTCTGGTGAGATATATTTTAGGAAAATACACAATTTTCCTGCAAGTAGATCAAAATAAAAAAGCACACAAACAACAGTGAAATAAAACACACAAATTGTTAACGGGTTCAGCAAATTATGCATACGTCTTTGGACCTACTGCAGATAGATTTTATTAGAAAAGAATCAGTGACTCTGTCTTTTTTCGATATATTCAGAAAATCCTAACTATTGGTTTATAGAGAGTCTTTTAAAAAAACGATTAAAGTCTTTAATAAGTAATTTATGACTGACGAAATTACTTAACTTTCTTTCAAATTCAGAACTTATTCGGTTCTATTTAATGAGTCTATTTAATGAGTCTAACAAAATTTACCTTGTTTTGTGTGAATATATACTTTTAATTGTTGACTATTAAGTTCATCCAACGGTTGTTATTAACACAGACGGTCTATATAAAGATCTCAGAATCTTTGTTATTCATTTATCTTATTTTCCCTCACTAGAACTCTCTGTATAATTTTCCTCCCTCAAACTAAGTTTCTTATCGTTCTTTACTCACCTCGTATTGACTTGGGTCGGCAATTCGTATAATTCTAAAGAACAAAGGTACAATTTTCATATTCATTATTTGTTTGTTTTAATCTTAGCATGTGATTTTAGTATGTGATTGGTGTTAAGAGTCGTGAATCGCTAGAAAAACCTTATAATGTATTAATAATATTTATAAGCATTTGTCAATCAAATTCTTAATATGACGATGAAAGTGGATCGATTGGTAGTTTAAACTCCGGTAGTATCAGGTCACGATATTAGTGCAATCTTTAGAAATCAGATAGAAGTTCAGTTTTCCATCTTTTAGACAACTCTACTTTATTTGAGGTTCTAAGAGCATGTAAATTACAGATAGAAGTTCAGTTTTCCATCTGATTCAGCTTATAATCAAAAGGTATTTTATCTTTTGCATTGCGTTCATATGATCTTTTAGCTTCTGTTATCTATGTTCCTTTTATCTTTTGGTTCCTTAGTAATCTATAGATCTTACTTCAGAATATGTTTATAATTTGAGTTCAACTGCAAATAACTGATGATTTATACAGCTTAAACTACTTCAGTCTGATTGATTCCTGTTGTGGTTTCTCATTTCAGTTTCCTCACTTCATTGTGCAACACAGTTTCGGCTCTTCAGTCCAGCTTGTACTGTATAGGAGTCGGTTAATATTGAAAATGTCTTCTGACGAGATATCAACTGAGGTTCGTGATTATGGTAAGATGGTGGATGGTAGTAAGAACAGGGTAACCTGCAACCTATGTACAAAAGAAATGAGTTGCTTTTCCAGGCTCAAGTATCACTTAGGAGCCGTAGGTCCTGATGTAACTGCCTGCCCGCAGGTTCCCGAAAATGTAAAGCAATGTTTCAAAAACATGTTGGCGGAATGGAGAAGATGTAGCGTTGGGAGAAAGGCTTGCTTAGGAAAACGGGATCGGTCTTCGACGTCAAATTCAAGTAATCATCCACTATACATCGACTCTGAATCGGAAGACGCTGAAGCTGAAATTCCAACAACACAGATGAAGGAGATGCAAGAATATGAGAAGAAAATTAAAAGATCATGGGCCACCACTGGCTGCACTGTCTCATTGGATTGCTGGACAAACGAGAATGGTCGAGAACTACTAAGTTTTATTGCAGACTCCCCAGCCGGATCCCTTTATCTTGACTTGTTTGATATTTCAGACCCTTTCAGTCGTATAGATACCACAGTCTCCCTTGTCGAGGATGTGATCAGGAAGGTAGGGGTTGATAACGTAGTCCAGGTCATGGCTTGTTCTTCAACAGGGTTGATTGGAAAAGTTGGCGAAAGGTATCAGGAGATGTACCCAACTATATTTTGATCGGTCAGTGTTTCGTACTGTATCGAGCTAATGCTCGAGGAAATTGGGAAAATGGAAACCGTTAGAATAACACTAAACAAAGCGAAAAATCTAACAAAATACTACAAAAGCCTAGTAAGGCCATCCAAGATAAGGTCTGCAACAGCTTTCTTGACTATAGAGAACATCATTCTACAAAAGGAAAAGCTCATGGCCATGTTTGCTGGGAGGAACTTGGCATGTGCTAACGAAATGGAAGGACATGCGGTAACTAATCTGATGGAAGATTCTTCCTTCTGGAAAGAGGTGGAGGCTATTGTGAAAGCATCAAAGCCGCTTATCAATCTTTTGTGTTCGTTTAATATGGTCAACGAACCAAAAGGTGGGCAAATTTATGAGCTCATGGATGAAGTAAAAATAACGATAAGGGAAAATCTTGGTGACAAGAACTATCTGGGCTTTTCGGATGCGATAGATAAAGTATGGAACACAAGGCTTCACAGCCATCTCCATGCTGCCGGGCATCATTTGAACCCTGCTACATTTTACTCGGGTAAGTTCCGTATAGATGAAGAAGTTTCAAATGGTATGATAGACTGCATCGTCCGTACTATGAACAAACAAGAAGTTCAACTAAAAATGATAAAACAATTTCAAATCTATCTAAATTCTCAAGGGGATTTTGAAGGAGCTATTGATGAAGCAGCCAAACATTCTCCAGGTAACACTAATTTTATCATATAAAGTAATAGAAAAAAATTTCTTTATAAACCCATACAAAGATGAGGGAAAGTCTCAAAGAATATACGATACAGTTGGCAGTTTTTAGATCACAAATGGTTTAAAAGAGTACAGTGAACAAATTGTTTAATGTGTTAAGGAAAATAATATTTCGACTTGAACGATTACTTATAACCGTGTCTCAAGTAATCATTTTGGAGCTTAATTTTGTTTGTAATTGTGCGCAGTGGAGTGGTGGACACGCTATGGTGCTGCATATCCAGAGCTGCAGAGGTTTGCTAGTAGAATTATAAGCCAGACTTGCGATGGTGCTTCTAAATATAGGCTCAAGAGAATTCTAGCCGAGAAGATGATAGGACAACCAAAAACTGAATTCGATCGACTGATAAAATTATCGCAAATTATCTAAAAGATTCTTCATTTGTTGAGTATAATTTGCAGTTGCAGCAATCAAAATGGAGTTTAAATGGAAACATCCAGGCTGATAAAATAGACCCAAATGACGATTGGGTTAATCAAGAAGGGGAGAATCGCGCAATCAATATCCCTGATCTGTAAGAAAGCTCACTTACAACATCTTTAGATAAAACTGAGTAAACCCTTGTAAGTTATCTACAAACGTTACTCAAAAGGTTTTTCTTTTTTAAAATAAAAATGTCAATTTTGGTTAGAATTGTTTTTTGAATGAGAAAGTTTTAAGTTTTACAGTAATGAAAAAATAGATACGCCTCGGGCTGATGATCAAGCCGGTGGAACACCAAGTATGATTTCTGGCCAGTCGTAAATGTGTGATGGTGGGACTTCAGTTCATGAAGCGAAGTTGATATTTAGAACTGAAGGTGTCTTGCTGTTCACCAACCAACAGACAATAGTTTAGAAGAGTGATTCTGATATAGAGATCATTCTTCACTTGTCTGCACTAGGTTCTAGGGTCCTTGTGATTATCTGGTTCTAACAAGCAGACAAATGTCTTGGGGTTTCAAACATTTGGAAGACGCGCCGAGTTCCCTGAAACAAGTATTCTTTTTTGTTAAAAGCTTACAACAGACCAATTCTTCTTTTATTGTTCGTCTTTCTATTCGAATTTTCAACAACCTTTGTATGGGTTTTAAGAGTGCTCAAAATGTCGTATAAATGCTGTGTTTGGATCCGGTCTTAGAGATTAAATATTTTTCCGTGTCTGCCAGATAATGGCCAAATTCTAGGCGGCTGTCAACCCAAAGTGGGTTTAGCTGCATCATCTTGCTTATATTCATAGCACTCAACATAATCTTCTTACTTCAAACCCTCTTCTTGAAGAAACCTCTTAAGCCAAAGCATCTCTTTGCTTGCTTTTACTATTGCAATATCTTCTAACTCAGTTATTGACAATTCTAAACATTTTTGTAGCTTGGATTCACATAAAATGGCTCCCCCTAAAAAATGTAAACATATAAGCCGAGGTAGACTTCCGGTTATTGAGATCACCAGCCATGTCAGCAGCTGTATGTCCTTCAAATATCGGTTTCTATCTCCATAACATAAACTCAAAGTAGAGCTACCTCGCAACTATCTGAAAATCCACTTCATATCTTCCCAATAGACTTCACCTTCAGGTTGTTCCCAGTAACATAAACTCAAGTAGAGGTACCTCTCAAGCCCATAAATATTTTCTTCAACTTCCAAACAAAAGTTTCTTTCCCTTTTCTCTTCAAAAACTTCAGGTTGTTCCATATAGGTTTCTTCATGCAAGTCACCATATAAAAATTTTGTTTTTACAGCAAGTTGTTCAAACTCAAGATTTAAACTTGCAGTCAAACCCAATTAATATTGACAACCGTAGAAAATATCTCATCAAAATCAATGTCATTTTTTCCAGATTGCGTCATTTTACTACAACTCTAGGTTTCCGCTTGACAATTTTTCTCACCATATAGTTTGCTCATACATTTTATTTAAAAAAAACATTCATCTTTCCTTCATAACCTCAAGTTAAAAAAATTTATCCTCATACGATAAAAGTTTTTAATAATTCTCTAGCTCGCTGTCTTCAGTGACTTGAATAAACTCTAACATTGGATAATTTTTTGAAGTTTTTCTTTCTAGTTGACTTTTGAACCCGTGTATCATTTACTTAAGGGATAGGTTGCGCCCCCTGCTCATGAAGTTCTTCTTCAAATAGGGTCTCATCAGAATCATCGACAAGAATATGATCTTGTAAATCACCACCAAATGGAACATCATTCATAAATGTTAATGAATACTTGTTACATCCACTAGAATCCACTTCCATAAGTCCACAAACATCAGAGTATACTAACTTCATATTTTCTTATTTTCTAGTGGACTTCTTAGAAAGAGAAGCTCTATGTTTATCAACCAAAAATAGTGACTTACTTTCCATGTTTTTCATTTTTTTTCACTCATGTATCATACACTTTGATGCCACAAACTAGGAGAATTATTTTCCTCAACTACATCCAGCTTACCAAAACATATACCAAAATATGTCTTATGCAAATAACAATACAAATCAGCTCGAGCAACTATCATTGAACATTTCAAAAATTTCCACTTACTATCACCAAAAGTGTGACGAAAACATTGTTGATCAAGGAAATTCGCAGGTAACAAACTCAGATATATATTAGGGGCGTACATCATTTAGTGTAAATATGTATCCAACGCAAGTCTTCACACAAATATCCCACAACCAAACAATACTAGCTGAGCTCTGATTTTCAATTTTGACACTACTGAAATCTCCATTATCACCTTCGTTTTATGAATTTGACTTGTTACCGTGTTCTTTCTTCCATCGATAAAAATACTTATGTATATGATCAGGATTTCCACGATAGTTGCATGTCCTAATCTCTTTCCCATATGTGGACTTCGATATTCTGTTTAAGTTACCACAAAATTTTAAACCTCTAATATTACCTTATCCTATATTATCAGAAACAAGAGCTTGTGAATTGTTTACTCTCATCTTATTTCTTCTCATATTATTTATTCTCATCTATTCATTGAACATGCTTTATTTTATAAAATTTAAAGATAAATCACTGTCTGGAGAAGAGTTGATAATAATCATAACCAAACTCTCTGAACTGTCTCGTAACAAACTCAATCGGAACAAAGCTTGCAGCTCATCATCAAGAGCAATCTTTATATTAGTTAACTTTGTTATGAGTGGTCATTCTTTCATAATGACCTTCTAATTTATTCCATCAGATCAACCCATTTGTATAATAGTTCCCATAATATTTATTTTTAACTTATCCTAGTCTTTTTCTTGCTTGACTTACAGTTTTATCGGTTTAATAGAGTTATCATCAACATATTTAACTAGCTCAATCAAATCAAACAAAAATTTGCAGTATAACAGATCCTCCATCATCGAAATCTGGATAGAATAATGGTTGATGTTCACTCACTGTTTTTGAACCGAATGTGGAAATAGCATAAGCATTCTTTAGCTTTTTAATAGATATAACTGTACAAATGAATCATCAGATGATTATCAAACCCAAAACCTCCAAAATGCACTACAATGCCAACAAAACAAAAGATTAAAAAATTACAATACAATAAACTCAAAATAAACCAATAACTCAACCCATAATATATTAAATGAAAACTAAAGTTTTGAATTGGAACTATAGATGGATAATGAATAACAAAAACAATTAGGAGGATTAAAGTTAAATATGAGAAAATGGAATTCCCTATATTTACAAGAAAGTATGATATCATATAAAAGAACTAAATCAACTCTTTGATTTTGAAAGTTACCATATTCCTAGCTATATAAGAGTAATTATTCTTCTTGAAAGTTCTGATATTGGTTACTTGAATTTTATGATCAATGCGAAGCTTCCTACCAAGCCTCTATATAGAGACACATCCACTTTCTTACTTGATGTTAGGTGTAGGCTAGAAGTAAATCATCAATAGAGCTATTGCCAAAGGACTACATTTGTGTTGGCTATATCATTATATATATATATATATATATATATATACACACTAGATCGTAACTTCGTTAAGATAAAGTAAATTATTTTATTTACTTGGTCTCATATGCTAATTTGGATTTCGTATATTAATAAAATATTAGTTATTTCAATTCTTGATTAATAAGATTTAATTTCGAGCCGCTGATGAAGAATCAAGGTTTTTTCTAAAGTTATAAATAGAAGAATATATTATAATTAACGATGTGACATGATGCAGCTGTAATTATAGATCGAACAACCAAATAGGGGTTTAATTGAATTTTTTTTACCAAATTCGGAGCAAAACTTTAAGATTTTTTATCTGAGAAATAAAAAAGATGAATTGGTATTTCGTTCTATTGTACATATCAATCAAATAATCAATTGAATGATATAATGAAAGATAAATAATCATAGAGAAAAATAAAATCACATCAAAACCGTGAGAAGTTGAAAGAGAATCAAAATGAAAAATATTTACCCAAGATTATAGCTCTGAAGGAAATTCAGGGCAAGAACTTGCCTACAAATGAGTATGGAATTCAATATTACGTCCCTCAATAAAAGTTCATCGCGAGTCCAATAATGGAATATCAGTAAGATATCTTATAATGGTGCAGTCCGGAAATCAGAAACACATATCACCAAGTTGGACATCCAACAAGAGGAAGTGTTCGTTTGAGGAAAAAAAGACTACAAAATAGTCAACTAAAAGGTGATTTTAATATGTCAATATATGATAAATGGCACTTTTTCATAAATTTAACAAACCAAGAAGATTTAAAAATTATTTGGAAAATTAATGTCTTGTCTTTTGGCCAACATTCAATGCGATTGAATAATTGGGAACCTAATTTCAATACGAAAAAAGAGTCTCCAATAACCCTCATCTCGGTTATTTTTCTAAAAATCTCAGTGTTCTTATACAATAAGAACATTATAAAAAAACATTGGTAAATCCTTAGGAAACCCTTTAGACATTTGGGTTCCCAACAACAATTTTGGCAAAACATAATTATTTTCAAACTTGGATATATGTAAAAGTATCCAAGCCTATCAGTTAAAAAATTTGGATTCAATTGCACAAGGATGATGATTACTGGATTGATATTATATATGTATATATTCTGTTATATTGTCTACAATGTAACAATCTGGGTCATGATGACAGTAACTATATAACAAATAACCTAAAAACCTGATAAAAATTAAATGAAACATTAAATGATGGGTGAAAAAATATAAATAACAACTTGTCTGAAAATAAAACTAAACTTTGGACCCTTAAAGAATCTAACACTATTAAGGAGAATAACAAAGATTCATCTAATTCCGAAAACAAATTGGATATTAGTACGACTACTCATTATCGTTATAATCATACTCAAAAACATAATCAAGAGACTTCCCCTCCAATTCATAACAACCAACTCACCGTTAAAGAACATAATGTTGAAATAACATAAGCTCTGAACATTTTACAACTTGCTAATAGATTTAACTATATAAATGACTCATCAAATGACTATCAAACCCAAAAATCTCCAAAATGCACTACAATTGGAAGTCTTCAGCTTTTCCAAACAATATTGAGAAATGGAAAAAAGGAAAAATGTTGACAACAAAATAGAATATTCAAAAAAGATAAAAAAAAAATAATATACAACGAACTCAAAGGAGACTAATAACTCATCCCATAATATATTAAATGCCAGTTAAAATTCTGATAAATTTAACGGATTGATCCTACCTTCATGATAAATTTAGTTCATGCAATCTTTGGATTAATGCAATAGAGTTATCAGATTACAAAGCTTAAATGATTATGATTAATTGGTTGGAATCATGGCTCCAAAGGCTCAAGGAAAGACCAAGAATATGTCTTTTTTAATCGCCCTCAAGTTTTTAAAAATATATGTTTTAATTGTAACTTAGAGTTCAAGTTAGTATCATTATTGAAACTATTAATATTTTTGGGTTTTTAACTATAACCCATCCTCTAAATTCTTTATGCCTCTTGTAACTCAAACTCAAGTTACAAATTTGTAACTTAAGAATTAATAATACATTTGATTTGTTAAAACAACTATTTAAAATATCTATTAGTTGAAATATCTAAACGTCTAAAGATAGTAATGATTTTAAAATATAGTTTATTGATCTAATTAACAAGTAGTTAAAAAATCTAATGTATTATTGAAAACATCTAAACAAAACTATTAAAAATATCACATAAATAACTCAAACATTTCTTTTATGATATATATATCTTAATTTATTTCATTCGACTAAACTAACACATACAAATATATATTTAAAAAACATATTAACAAATATGATAAATTGTTAAATGTGACATGATTTTGTAATTGCAAGAAATTGTAGCAACATGAATCTGTTACGTTACGTCACAACTGCTTCAATTTTTAAATAAAACGTTACATGATGTGTTGTCACAATTTTCATTTCTACATACGAACCTTGTTCACGCATAAGAAAATAAACCAACTCTCTTATTACTTCCTTAATCGAATGTTAGAAGTTCAGAGGATTAAGATGATTTGAGTTTAGATTCTATATTTAAAGTAGGAATGGTCGAGGATGTAAATATTAGAAATGAGTTGGAAAAAATAAAATTATTTGTGTAACTTTATATTTTTTATATTCAAAGGTTATTTCAAATCAATATTTTTATTATAGGTATGGACTTCTTATATAGTTATTTACATGTATCTTTTACACTCTTCTATTAATTTGTATGAGTCTCTGAATTTCAAAATAATGCATGACTCTTCATGTCAATATAATGAACTATATTTTTCTAGAGATTACATTTTTAAGCGACATCTTCAAAAAATTAATATCAATACTCTCATTTAATATTTTTTTATAATATTCATTAACATTTTGAGGTAGTGATGTTTGTCATTTGGATGTGCTTTTGTGAAGATAATGCCATTTTCTTTTTTTATTGTCTGTCATTTTCTTATTTGTATTATGATACTTAGATCTTCCATTTTTATTTCTCCACAACTTATTTGAGGAAAAGATCCTCAACTACCACACATGATGATGAGTTCTTTATTTTTCTCCAACATCATTTGAGAAGCGCTCTAGGCATATTGCACGTGACATTGCTAATACAACTGGTTCATATTCTGCATGGATAGATGATTGTGTTCTCATTTCTTACTTGTTTGAAGACCACACGATCACATATTAACAAATAGTAAAAGTTTAGTTTGAAGCACGTTTAATATCGTCAACACATCCGACCCAATCACGCTCACAATTTCAGAGGAGCTTTACCTCAGTGTTGAAATTGACCTCGACATTTTCCTCTACCACGGTATTCTTCACGTACCATGTACCAAGATAAAAGAATACCTTATATGTACCTCAAAAAACAATTACGACTCCGAGAAGAATGTGATCAGATGACCGGGTAGATGATTGTATTATTCACTTATTAATAAGAATTCCTTACATGTACCTCAAATATGATCGAGTTCAGACCAAATTGGATCATACTAATAATATAATATTTGCGGGGCTGGTTTGGATAATATTTAGATTTGGTACATATTTACACTAATATGTGGTTTGAAAATATTAAACCCATTGCAATTTGGGTCGGGTTTTTGTTCAAGCAAATCTAAATTAATAAATTAATTCATGTTCTTTATTTAATAATGTTTATAATTTTATTCTTATAAATATAAAAAAAACTAATTAAATTCCAAATGAGATTTATATGCAAGACTAGAATTTGAATATCATAAAGAAGATTTATAGAATAAAAAATAAATGATTAAAATTTGAGTTTTATAAACTAGTCAATCAACTCATAATTTATGAAAATTAATACACATCATTTATAAATTATTTTTTATTTAATAATTGTTTAAAAAATTCTTTCACTATAAAATCTCATTGATTGAAAAGGAAGACATGTATTGGAAATTTGAAGCAAATCTACATATCGACAAACAATGTTTTATTATTTATTTTATATATTATGAATCTGATTAGTTGAGTTGTTTCACACGAAGTATTTTCTAAGACTAATATCGGCAAAATTTCGAAATGACATTTCAAGATTCGCTTAGATAAGTGATGAACAAATGAGTGAATAGTGGAAAATATACAAATATGTGTTGCATATATTCCCTCATCACGGGATCTTGACATGGCTATTAGTCCAGCAATTCTATAATAAACAAACAAGAAACAAAGAATTGATGGTTATGCTACAAATGGGGATCACTTATCGAAAAATTACAAGAAGAAGGATATGGACTTATAGAGGTACTCTCGAGCAAGAACAATGGATCTGAAAGGAAGGTTGGGATGTACTTTGTTAAAAATAAGACTGCTCTTCAGGAAAAGAGCAGCATTAAAGCAGCTGATGAACCTATCGAAAATGAATTCAGTTGTAGTACCAACCATAAATACTTACCATCCATATATTCATCGCAAATCAATTCACATAATCTGAAGATATTAGGTATGTAAGTAATTTCCAACATTGACTTAAACCTTATTTTTATAGTAGTTATGTACAAAGTAGAAGGAAAGAGATTTATAAGGTAGATAAAAAAACATTTTGAACTAAATGTGTATACGTTTGTTGAATCATTTACAACTCACTTTGAGAAGAACAGATTGAGCATGAAAATTTTTGAAATATCATTCCAGAATCATGAAGCAAACCTAAAGAACTTAGATGTTAAATTAGGACAACTACACTCAATGATGTAATTTATAATCAAGCGAACTTAGCCAAGTAACACAATAAATAACATGAAACAAGATTATGCAATCATAGTGAGAATATGAAGATAAATATGTTAAAGAGAGGAGACTTTCGATGATTACAACAATATGTTAAGTAATCAAAATCAAGATTTAACTGAAAATGTTTCTTTTGATGACACCGAACTTGTATCATATCACTGCAATAAAACATTAAGAGGAGGAGAGGTACATGAACCTAATATGATTGGTCCTGAATCATGTCATAAAGGAACTTCGTTGCATCAATGTGTCATATGCAGGTATTGATCACATTAAAGAAGAACTTGATCGTGATAACACTGATAGTTCAGTTAATGATCGCAACATTTAAATTGAAGATCATGATAATAGGTCACTCGCATGTATTGGATAGGTCAAGAATGAGCTTGGTCGAAGTAACGAGTCACTAGCACGTCTTGGACGCGACAAGGGGGAGCAAAATCACGACAAGGGACCAGCATATTGACTTTATCATAATAACATCTTTTCAGATCATAGTAACATCATTGTACCCGATTAATACATTCTTGATAATGATAATATAGCTCCTAAACATAACAATAGATGCATAAGAGACCTTGATCGCTATAATAGTTTTGAAACAAGTCTTAAAATCAGTAATGTAACTCCTAATTGCAGTAAGGCTATTGATGATCCTGACCAAACTCAAATTGCAGCCCATAATCGTCATTCGATCCCAAAATATGCAAAACAAGTTCCTAACCCAAGCATAAAGCTCTAGTGATTATTATTCTAGATTTCATGAACTATTTTGCACCTTAGAAATTAACATTATTTTTTGGTAATTTGGTGGAGCAATTGTCGAGATATGGGAAATTTCTCAACCATATCCATTCTCACAAAAGTTTATTCAAGGAGAATAAATACTACAATTATTTCTCTTTAAATGAAGTGATAGATCTCTAGTATACCTAAAAATCATAATAAAATATGTACTGATTAAAGTTGACAATTTTTATCTTTATGGTAGATTTTATTATTTTAGACACGAATGAAAATAGACTTATTTCATTGATACTAGGTAGACTATTTCTCGTAACTAATAGAACATTTATTGATGTTAAAGTTGAGAAATTAATCATATGCGTATGTGATGAGATAGTTAAATTTTATATATTAGAATCTTTGAAATTACTTAAGAATGATAAGGCTTATATGATTCATGTTGTAGATGAATTGGTTGATAAGTGCATGTATGAAATTTTTCCTCAATTTGCTTTCAAAAATTCTATATTCCATGCTAGACTAGATAAACTTAAAATCAAAATTGAAGAGGTAAGATTATGTGATATGGGTTTATATAATCTATCAGTTCAATCTTTAAATGTTCATAAATTAGAATTGAAATCACCAAAATTTGAAGCATCTAAATTAGAATTAAAATATTTACCTTCACACTTTCATTATGTTTTCAAAAGGAACCTAGTGAATTTACTGTGATTATTAATTTCTCGTTGAGTGATGCAGATACATAAAGTTTTTTAAGTGTGTTGAGGGAATACAAATAAATCGTTGGATAGACGATTGTGTACATCAAGGGAATAAATCTTTCTCTGTGTCAGCACAAAATACTAATAAAGGAAGTTTAAAAACCGATCGTTCAACCTGGAAGGAAATTAAATCCAATACTAACAAGATATAATTTTAAAAGAGGTGTTGAAACTATAAGATGCAAGAATCATATATTTTATCTCAAACAATACATGGGTAAGTCTGATACATGTAGTACCAAATAAAAGAGGAACGAAAACTATCGAGAATGATAAATATGAGTTGATACTAACTAGAACAATGATTAGGTGTAAAGTATGTATTAATTATATAGGTTTGAATGATACAACATGTAAATATTATTTTTGACTATGATACATTGATCAAATGTTGGACCGATTAGTTAGTCATGCATTCTATTATTTTTATAGTTACTCTAGCTACAACAAGATGTCTATCCGATCAGAGGTTCAAAATAATATTATAATTACTTGTTCACATGGTATTTTTTTCCTACATGAGGATGTCATTCGGTTTGTGGAATGCTCCTATGACTTTTTAGTGATGTATAATATCTACTCTTTCTTACATGGTTTTAAAAATCCATGAACGTTTTAATGGATAATGTTTTGTTATTTTTGCTTCTTCTGATAATTTTTTGGCTAATTTATCTCTTGTGTTACAACGATATGTAGATATTGGTCTTGTTCTCAATCGGAAGAATTTTCATTTTATGGTAGAGGATGGGAGTGTATTGGGACATCACATTTCATAAAAAAGGATAAAGGTAAATAAGCTAAAGTTTAAGTTATAAAAAAATTACCACCACATGTTTTGGTAAAGGGGATCCATAGTTTTATCAGCCATACGAGTTCTTATACACAATTCATTAGTGATTTTTTAAAAATTCCAAAACCTCTCTATGATTTATTGTTGAAAGATGGTAAATATTTATTTTTTTCTTTGCGCTTAGATGCAATTAATTTGATAAAATCTAAGGTGATCAATTTATTTATTATTTCATCTCCTAATTGGACCTTACCATTTGAATTGATGCGTGATGCTAATAATTATAAGATTAAGGCTGTCTTTGGATAGCGAAAACATAAAGTAGTTCATATTATACATTATGCTAGCAGATCCACCCAAACATGAACTATCTAGCGAAAAAATATATTTTGTGATCTTAAGAAATACTAGTGGGATGATCCTTACTTCTACAAGAAATGTGGCGACCAAATTATTAGACAGTATGTACCAAAGGAAAATGCATGTGAGATACTACATGTACGTCACTCTTTAGACATTGGGGGTCATTTTTTCATAACAAAAAAACAACAAGGTTTTATTATATTGTTTATTTTGTTTTACTTTATACAAAGATACTTTTAAATATGTTATGGAATGTGATAGATTCTAAAGAGTGGGCAACATATATGGAATAAACGAAATATCATTGAAAAATTCTATAGATGTAGAGTTGTTCGATATATGGAGAATCGATTTTGTGAGATCTTTCTCATAATATTTTAATAATAAGTATATCATAGTTTTAGTTGATTGCAACTTTGAATGGGTTGAGGAAGTTTACTTACCTACTAATAGTGCGGGGATGGTAATAATTTTTTTAAATAAAAATATATTTTCATGATTCAATACCCTAAGAGAAACTATTAGTGATAAAAGATCATTTTTTTGCAATCATCAACTAAATATTTTGATAGAAACTTGTAAAGTTATCCATAAAGTATCAACACCATATCATCCTCAAACCAATGGACAAATGAAGGTCTTAAATTTTGAATTGAAATGGATCTTGGAAAAAACAATAAGTAGTTATTGAAAATATTAGTCTTTGTAGAGTGGTCTACGAAAAATCTTATTATCTCCATGTAGAGTTGGAAATCATATTGGGTTACGATCATCAGGTCAAACCACACTATAACGGGATTGTTAACAAAGATCATATCTCAATCCATCCCCAAGATCCAATTTAGTGATAAAAAGTCGAGTTACAGACTGAAAACACAGTGTTAATTTTGGGAGGTAACCCAATATAAGTATTTACGTCTAATTTAATTTAATTTATTCATATTTTCATAGTTTTTTTAAATCGATAAATAGTGCTTTATGGGAAAACACTCTTAACTGTCAATATTTACATAATATAATGGATATAAATATATTGATTATGACGAATTATCTAGTAATGGAGTGATTCTGAAGGAAAACATGGACTAATTATTGTATGTTAGGGGACCTTTAAAACAATAAGGTTAGCCTTTCATTCATTAGTACAATATACTATGTATCAAAGTCTCATAAAATTTTGATCTTTATATAATAAACACATATGATGGGACTAAAGATCCCAAACACCATTTTGAACAATGAAAAACTATGACATTTGGATTTTATCCCGATGTCACTCTTCTTTATATAAACTTTTCTATGAATTATATAGATTATAATTGGTTTTGTTTAATAATCCTTATTATCGATCAATTTCTAGTCTTGGAAGAATTGTGGACTTCTTTGAATAGTAAAACAAGACAATAAATAAAGATAAATATTATATTATTACACGGTACCAAAAGCAAGGTGACACTTGAGAAACTATGAGAAACTATGCACAAAGGTTTGTATGTAAAATGAATAGCTTGAATGGATGTATAGAATGTGCAGAGATTGGGGCTTTTATATTAGCCCTCCCGGTAGGTAGCAAATTATTTGAAGACTTTATTACGTTACCAATGGATAGTGTGACAGATTTGTTATGAATATATTGAGTTTTACTAATTAAGATGTTAGAATACATAGTAAGATCGCGTGGTAGAAAATTTAATGACGAGCAAAGATCAGGGGAGGTCATCAATATGCAAAATCAATAAGGTTTTTTTTGTTATGATAATCCAAACACAATTTTTACTCCTTGTACAACAAGAGATAAGGTGAATTATTTATCTTTGCGAGTTATGTTTGCTCTAAAAAAATGAAACATCTTGGAGATATTATTGTGCTTATCATTGTGATCACGAGCAAGCAACAAGAAGTTGTTTTCATTTGTAATATAAGATTCGAAGTTTGATTTATAGTGGTGAATTTATTGAGTTCATAAATATATTAAAGGGGAGAAAATATAAGAGATTGAAAGAAATAGTAGTCCAAGATAAAAAAAAAGTGACAGTTTAATGATTTGGATTGTTTCTAGAGGAGATACTTTCGCAAGAGCGTCTCGGTCATCAAGGAAACGATATAAGAAATATTTTAAAATGCCACTTATATATAAATCACAATCGTACATTAATAGATACCATACTCCACCATTAAATTTACTGATGATGATCTGCAAGGATTATACATTCCTCATAATGATGTTTTATTGGTCAGAGTTGAAATGGCTAGAGTAATTATTAGACGAGTTATTTTTCACACATGCAGCTCAACTAATATTTTGTATATAAGAGTGTATTATGATTATTTTAGCAGCTCTATATAAAAATACTTAAATAAATTTGGTCAACTTTGCTGGGCGATCGAACGATTTTATAGATGAGGTGGGATTACAAGTGGTTGTGGGACACAGTGCTACAATAAAAATGTTTAACATGTTATTTATGTTTTTGGATGCATCCAATTTTTATAATGGTGTTTTGGATTATCCTTAGTTTAATAGGACTAAGTAGTCACTTTTTCTTATCATCAATGTGTGAAATATTTCATAAAAGATCAAGTTAGATTATTATAGGAAGTCAGTGAGTGGAAAGATATTTTTAGTTATTGTATATTTACTTGGATCAAAATCATGAGATGAACATTATATAATCTATTAAAGCATGAAATTATAATAATACTGTAAAAATCCTTTTATGAAAAGTGCTGAAGAAATTGACGATCCACGAGAAGCATGCAACTAACTAAGCCTTTAGATGAAAACATTAATGTATAAAATTTTGATGGAAAAATTGTGATGGTAGGAAACCAATTAAGTCAAAAAATTAAATGAATTTGTAAATTATTTGAAACAAAACTTTGATGTTTTTTTGTTGGAGTATATCTGATTTTACATGCGTTAACAAGTCAATTATATGTCATGAGTTAGATACTGATAAGAGGATAAGACTAATACGATACAAAAAGATAATTTTTTCCAGATAAGTTTGAAGCAATGATAAAGGAGTTATAAAGTTTACTTAAGGTTGGGAACATAAGAGAATAATGATATCCAACATGAGTTTCTAAACCGGTGTTGGTTAAAAATAAATATAAGCAATCGAGAATGTGTGTTGATATTACATAGTATTGATCAGTTAGCGGATTCAACAACATGAAATGAATTACTTTCATTAATTGATGTTTATTAAAGATATAATGAAATTAAAATACATCCTAATGACGAGAAGAGCACAACCTTCTTGTAGAAAACGGGATGTATTGGTATGAAGTAGGTTAAAAATGTCGGGGAAACATATCAAAAGATGATCAATCATATTTTTGCTACTCAATTGAGTAAAAACTTGGAATCTTACATCAAAAACACGATAGTAAAAAGTAACGATGAAGTATACATCTACTAGAATTATTTAAAACTTTCATTGTTAATCATGACGCCACCAAACAAAGCATTGTTAATGATAAAAAATGTATTAAAGTTTATCATGCATAGTTAAAAGCATTGTTAATCATGACCCCACCAAAATATTTAAAAGAGGTGAAATCATTGACGAGTAAGTCATATGTTTTTTACATCTTGAAATGATAAAAAAAGTTTAAATGACATTTTAGGACATAAATAAACAATAAGATATGCTTAAATTCTATCAACACTAGAATAAGGGGAATCTTATCTTGACTTCAACCATCGATATTGATAAGTAAAAGCCTACGCAAAGCACTTTTAATGGAATTGCGCTAAAAATCAAGAAGTAAGAACAATTCTCAAATATATCATTCCACTATTAAGCTAAAAGTCCAGATCATTTACAAACGAAATCAAATTATTTATTTATACTAATAATTGGATTACATTTTATGCATGAACGTTCGAGTTTTTATGGCTACGTGACATTCATATAATAATTTTTTTGTATAAATGAGTATATTAGATAGTCTATTATGTTAGGAAACAAAGAGAGAAAAGAAAGAAGTAGCCTCCAAAAAGCGGCTAGGGTATATTATTTAGAAAAAGTTCGTATTACATAGAACATATGCTTATATTTATAGATAAATTAAAGGGCTAATGGGCTTGGGCCCTTATATCTCTAACACCCTCTCACAAACTCACAATGAAATAGTAATAAGCATTGAGAGTTTGTCACAAATAAAACGAAACCACGTTATTGACTGAGCCTTTGTGAAAATAATCAGCAACCTACAAAGCTGATGGAACATATGAAGCGAGATAGTGTCAATATGAAGATGATGCTGAGTGAAGTGAAAACCTATTTCGATATGCTTCGTCCTCTCATAAAAAACTGAATTCTTTGCTATTAGCATGATGCTTTTGTTATCACAATGTAAAGAAGTAAGTTTAGTAACATAAACACCCATATCCGCAAGAAGTCACCGTAACAAAACAGTGTCACATGTAGTAACATCCATAGCACAATACTTAACATATAACATACAGCAAAAAACTCTTAGTTATTATAATGTTATCTCCTTACTACTTCATACCTCATCGAGTATTCTATATTCTAAAAGAACCGGCAGGCCTCGGTTAAACAGGCAAGCCGATGTGTTAACCGTTTTTACTCAAAACTACTTTGGTAAACTTTATTGTATATAAATGTTTTTAGTTCTTTCTTTCAGTGTTTTGTTCATACGTTTGACAATGCCAGTCTTTCTTTCTTTGGGCATCTGCCACTCATCTAAAAACTGACCGTTTTTTGTTTTTTCAAGTATGCAATATTTGCACATGTCTATATTGATTGACTTAAGACCTGGAAGCTTCATCTTCGAGTACATAATTTTCATACCTCTCTCACTCATGTGGCCAAGCCTCTGCAACATATAATCTTCAATCATCATATTCCGAAACCGAAAAACTAGACCATCAAATTTTTTTAGTTTTACCTTTATTTTGTCTGTAATCGTTGCTCCCACTTAAATATAACCTCATTTGGATCCCTACCAAACTTGTAGTTCTGAATACTAAAATACTGAATTGATACTTCAACCTTCCAATATAATCTATATTTGAACTTCCTACTAACATATCATCAACATTGAGTAGCAAAATGATATAAATGAACTTAAATCTTTTGAATTAGCAACATTTGCCATCTTTCCACTTCTAGAAACTCTCTTTATGCATAAAAATGTAAATTTCTTGTAACACTACCTCAGGGTTTTGTTTAGACCATACAAACTTTTATTGGGTCTACATAACATGTTTTTTTTCCATTCTTTTAAGAAACCTTTTGGTGGATATGTGTATATCTCATAATCCAAGCCCATGTTAAGAAATACAATCTTCACGTCTAATTGTTCATGATAAAGGTCTTTAATGGAAAAAATATCAGTGCAATCAATTCATTCCTTTTGTAGGAATCCTTTGTCAATTATTTGGGCTTTATAATCTTTCACCTTGATATAGAAATAGAGTTTTAAGGATCTAAATTATAAATAATGTAAATTTAGGGGTTTAATTATAATTAATGTAAGTTTTGTCCTTAATTCATGACTAGTGTAAGTTTGAGGGGATATTTGTAACTTTGTATAATATATAGGGACTAAACGACAATTAGTCCACTTTTTGTAACAGATTCAGTTTGAGACTAAGTCTTGGCTACTCTATATAAAGGACCAGACTACTCTAATAAAAGGGTTGAACACTTTTACTTTGAAACCTAATTGTACTTGTGTTTTCTCTCTCTAAAAACTCTTAAGCTCTTTCTCTCTCTAGAATACACTATTGATAGTTTACCAAGGCAAAACAATAACTTATCAAATTTGCGATTCCACTGGGGACGTAAAATCAGTGCTTTTATTTCGTTCGAAATTTTGTTACAATCTAGTTGTGTTCTTTGTTTAAAATTCATACGATGAATCCTGAAAACAATCATATACTTCTGTCGGCAATGCTGAGAAAATTGATGGAAATAGAACTGATGGAAGTATAACTAATGGATTGTCTCTGATCCGAGTTCAATATGATATTGAAGCGCGAATGAATCAACTTCTAGATAAAATAAATATTGGAATGAGAAATATGAACGAAGAGAGCAAGAAATACTCTCCGCAATGATCAGATCTAGGTTTAGACAGGAAGTAGAAAAGACTGAGGTGGAAGGTCACTCAGATCGATCTATTGAGGATCGACGCACTAAGTCTGAACACAAACAAGGCACGTTTTGTGGCTCCTAAAGAGCGGTATTCGTCTCGAAATGAGAAAAACGATAAACAGAAATTAGCGACTTTCAATGACGAGGAGGTCGAAAGCTTCACCTTGGGTTTTAAGAGGCACAGAGGTTCTTCAAGAGGAGAATCTGATAGATATTATTTGAAGAAGTATAAAAAGGAAAGAAAATCTAAGAATGATCCTCGTTAAACTTGGAATGAGGGAAATCCTTCCAACCAGTATGCTAAAACTGATAGGAATTTATACATCAGAATGGGAACTGATGATCAGTTTGTCCAAAGGGTTGACTGGAGAAACTCTCTGTTGACAGATGAAACTCGATCTATGGCGCTTCCGCAGTGTTTTGACATTTCAAAGGTTGAAAAGTTTGATGGGATGCAGGATCCCGAAGACCACATCGAACAATTCAACAATTAAAGGGACAATTCTCAAGTGGTACAATAGGATTATGAGGGAGTCTATATCAAATTTCAGAGACTTCTATACTGCTTTTTGAAGGCAGTTTGTGGGAAGTAAAGAGATGAGGGAGAATGGTGATACATTTATTCAGTGCAAACGGGCACCGAGAGAAAAGTTAAAAGATTATACCAAGAGGTTTGTGTTGACCAAGGTTAGTTTGGACAACTGTGAGGTAAATATGGAAATGGAAACTTTTTGCCAAGGATTATTGCCAGCGGATTTAGCTAATGAAATAGCAAAGAGAAAGGCCTTGACTTTTGGAGCTTTGATGGCTCAAGTTGATGATCACATCATGGTGGATGAGTCAAGTAGAGTCTGAGGCGGACCAGCTAACACTACGAAGAATTCGGGGCAGGCAGCCAATAATCAGGGGCAGCCCTTTAATGGTAATAACAATGGTAATGGTAATCAACAATCGAGGCAGAAGAACAACAATTTGCCTCCTCAGAGTGATGGATATTCGAACCATGCTCGATCAAATACTTACAATAGGCCTAGACCAAATACATGGGTCAAGCCTACGTATTATGCTGATCTGACAGAGAATGTTTCTGTCATTTGGGATAAGACCAAGAATCCTGTCAATTTCAGGAAGCCGACTCTTATCAGTAGACCAAAGGAAGAGAAGAATAATAAATTTTTGTAGATATCATGATGATATTGGACATGATACAAATGATTGTATTGCTCTGTAGCAATAAATCCAATATTTGATTGAGAATAGAAAGCTCCTGACTTATGTGAAGTCACATGGGAGTGCATCGAAGAATAATGGCGCTTCGACTTCGAAAGCTACAGCGTCAGCTGAGAACTTGATGATTATGGATTTACAGATTCAGTCGTTCGATGCTTCTACTGAATATGTTGAAAAGGATCCGAGCAGGTTGCTTCTAATGGCAGTCGAAGAGCCTGTGGAAAGGGGGTGTGTTCGAGAATTATGCAAGTTTTTTGAATCGTTGGCTATTTTTGGGGGTGATTTAATGACTGGAAATTCAGACAGTTTGAGGAAAAGGCATGTTGTCAATTTGACAACTCAAATTGAAGGGAGGATGTCAACACACTTGTATAGAAAGAAGGATATTCCCTTCATTTTGTTTGATGAAGATGATCTGAGAGGGACTGCAGGACCACATGAGGATGCTGTGGTGATTGGAGTTGAGGTACTTGGCGTCAAAATTCAACGTGTGTTGATTGACACTGGTAGTTGTGCTAATGTCCTTTTTAAATCCACCTATGATAGAATGATAAATCCACCACGGATTACTCAATCAGATCGTACAATTATCGGATTCACGGGTGTAACAGCTCGTGTTGTTGGAGAATTCAAAGGTGAAGTTAGTTTAGGAAAAGGACCATTCAAGAAAAAGGTCCAAGTACTCTTTGTGGTGGTCGACTGTCCCATAACTTATAATGTTATTTTTGTAAGATCATCAATACTTTAAGTACGTGGTTGGAGATAGAGTTAAAGTGGTTCGAGGCGATGAAAAGGTTGCTAGGGAATGCTATGCCACTGCGCTTCGGATCCGAGGATCCAGCAGTACATATTTGATGCGAGAATAACAACTAGAGAGGGTACCCTCGGATTCAGAAGAAAGGGTTGACGATCCGAGGGAAACCCAGGGTCTTTAACGGTGAGTGAAGAGATAGAGGAGTTTACTTTTTCAGAAGGAAAGGTGTTTCGAATTGGAACTTTATTGACCTCTTTTCTACGTCAACAATTGCTTGATTTTTTATCTCAAAATTTGGATGTCTTTTCTTGGAAGACTGAAGATGTAATAGGAGTTCCTATTGAGGTAATTCGACACAGCTTGGCCATAGGAGAGCTGGTAATTCAAAAAAGGAGAGTGTTTTCCTCGGAAAAAGCGGAAGAAATAGTTGCAAAATTGGATTGGTTGTCTAAGGTCGGACACATAATGGAATCACAGTATCCTTTGTGGACGGCGAATCCGGTGGTTAAAAAGAAGAATGGGAAATGGAGGATGTGTGTGGATTTTACAGATTTGAATAGAGTTTTCCCCAAAGATCTATTTCATGTTCCTCGAATATATTAGTTGATTGATTCTACTTCAGGAAACAAAATTTTGACTTTTATGGATGCTTTCCCAGGGTATAACGAGATTCAAATGGATCCAAAAGATCAAGAGGGCACGACTTTTATAACTGATAGGGGCCTACATTGTTATAGAGTGATTCCCTTCGGATTGAAGAATGCTGGAGCCACTTATCAGAGATTAATGAATAAAGCTTTTGCAACGCATATTGGAAAAAATATAGACGCATATATAGACGATATAGTTGTGAAACGTTCAAGGGACGAAGTGCATCTTGATGATCGAGCGGAAGCTTTTTTGAATCTAAGAGCGACCAGGTTGAAATTAAATCCTCAGAAGTGTACCTTCCGAGTTCGGTGGGGGAAGTTTTGGGGTTTTATTATCAGTGAAAAATGAATATAAGCCGACCCAGAACAGTCAAAAGCTTTGATAACAATGAATTCACCTTGATCAATCAAAGAAGTGCAAATAATGACAGGAAGGTTAGCAGCACTTAATCGATTTATTTCAAGATCTTCTGATAAATGCTTTCCTTTCTTTCAAGTGTTATGAGGACCCAACATGTTCGAATGGACATCTGAATGCGAAGCAGCGTTAACAAACACTAAAAATTTGTTGTCATCACCAGAAATTTTAACAAAGCCTCGAAATGGGGAGAAATTATTTTTGTACATCACGGTATCGGATTTTGCGCTCAGCGCAGTGTTAATTAGTGAAGATTCCGTAATTCCGAAGCCAATGTATTACGTTAGTAAAACTCTGGTGCCAGTAGAAAAGAGATATATGAAATTGGAAAAGCTGACTTTAGCATTGGTGATTGCTGCTAGGAAGACGCGTCCTTATTTTCAAGCTCATACTATCGAAGTCCGAATTTTATTCCCCTTAAAAATGTATTACAACGACGTGATATTTCGGGGAGGATGACCAAATGGTCAGTGGAGTCGGGAGATTACGATATTTTATTTACACCTCGAACAGCGATCAAAGCACCGGCACTGTCTAATTTTTTCGCTTAGTTCCATTCAAGTTGATCGGACGAGGAATAAAGTAAAAAAGCTTTGCATGTAGATTTGAAGTGGTTTGTTCTAACGGATGGAGGATCCAATATTTCACGGTGCATTGCTAGGGTCCAATTGATAGTTACGACGGCGAAAACAATGGTCCAATCAATTAAATTTGGTTTTCATGCTTCAAAAAATGAAGCTGAATATGAAGCTGCTTTGGCAGGTTTGAGATTGGAAAACATTTGTGGGGCGACTTCAGTACGATTGGAAACGGATTCTCAATTGTTTGCAAATCAGGTATCTGGATTTTCCGAAGTAAGGAAGGATCGTTTGATTTTGTATCGTCGGGAGCTTCAGAATTTAATGCTTCTGTTTGACAGCGTGGTTGTGGAATATATCAAGGCGATGAAGTAACTTGGTGGCTGATTCTTTAGAAAATGTTGCCTACAAGGAATAATATCCTTGGATTTTTCTACAAGAAAATCCTTCAATTGTTACTGAATATAGCCAATGTGAAATTATAGAAGAACATTTTGTCACTGATAAAAGCCGACGCGGTTGGCGATCGAATATTCTTAATTATTTTACCTAAGGATTACTCGCAGATGATTCTCAATTGGCCAACAAGTTAAGGGTAAAGCCTTTATATATATAGTTTTGGATGGAATTTTGTATAAAAAGGCATTAAGCAGACCATTACTACGATGTTTAGGCAAGCAAGAATCACAAGAAGTATTGTCATAATTGCATAATGGTGAAGGGTCAGCCCATTGTGCGTTCAAAGATTTATCTCATCGATTTTTACTTGCAGGGTTTTACTGGCCTACAATCATGAACGATGCTAAGAATTATGTCCGAGATTGTGATACTTGTCATTTTCCAATGCTATTGACAGACCAGCAGTACCGCATATGTCTATATTTGAGGTGATACCATTTGATAGGTGGGGAATTGATTTGGTGGGTCCTTTACCGATGGCCTCTAGGGGAAGGCAGATGATAATTGTGGCGGTGGATTATTTTACGAAGTGGGCAGAAGCAGAACTGCTATCAGGCACAAAAGCAAAGGATGTCATCAAATTTATTATGAATAGTATATGTTGTCGTTTTGGGGTTCCTCAGAGAATCACAACAAATAATGGCCATCAATTTAATAATAGGGAAATAACTGCATTCTGTACTTCTAAAGGAATTTAGAAATGTTTTTTACGCCCTTTCATCCTCAAGCTAATGGACAAGTGGAAGTGACAAATAGAATGATTTTAGTTGCCTTGAAGAAGAATCTATCGGGGACAGCAGGAAAATGGCCAAATTATTTGGAAGAGGTGTTTCGGGCTTATCGAACAACTCCAAGAGAGGCTACAAAAGAGACTCCTTCTGCTTTGGCATGTGGTATGGATGCAGTTAGCCCTATTGAATCTACGATGTCATCTTTTAGAATATCTCAATATTTTGAAAGGTCTAATGACGAAATTCAAATGGCTAATTTGGATTTGATTGAGGAAAAAAGGGTTCAAGCTCATTTGAACGCAATCCATTATCAAACTCTTATGAAAAATAGATATGATTTGAAGCTGAAAAGAATAGAATTTGGTGAGGATAATAATTGCCTGAGGGTAGGCTAGTAATTTCAAGTGGAGTTTCAAGGTGGTGTATGGGTGTTTAACGGTGGTGTATGAGTGTAGAGAGATGATTAAGCAGCTTCGTAGCAGTTAATTCTCATTACCTATAGTTAATGCTGGTGGTTGGGTATTTATAGTATGATTTTTGGGCCCTTATGGGCTTTCGGGTCATATTTAATGGACCCGGGTCATGATTAAAGACCCATGAGCTCTAAGCAGGAGAGCAAGTAGCTTAGTCAGGAAGTGTTTAGGTTTTTTAGTACTTTAGTCATAGTTCGAACAGTCTTAAGTTTATAGTGTCCAAAGTAATCAGTCCGGAAGTGATCTATTCGATTTATGTCCTTGTAGCCTGTCCGGTGTTCGGAGAGACTTAGACTGATTTACCCTTCAGGGGAGCATGCTGAATTCGGACTCATCAGGAACCCCTTTTTTAGGTGTTTGAGCAAGTGTTCTTGTCAAAGAACTGAAAAACAGTCCGATGAATGAAGTGGTTCTCAATTCGGACAGAACTGTGGGTATACCCGGACAGGTTAAGCTTTACGAATTCCAAACGGTTTTCGCCAGAGTTAGTGGGACACGTGTCGCTCTCTGATTGGCCACTCCAGCCGTTTTTTCACCTTGAATTTCGCACCACCTTCTTTAACAAGTAACCTCTTTAATTACCAATAGTGACATCAGCGCCGTCTTTTAATCATTGCCCAACCTTTCAGATTCTCCTAGGAATCAACTCCTTTTTTCAAATCTACTATAAATTCAAATTCATTTTCCACTGTTTTACCATCTCTTTCAAATTTTACTCTGCAAATTTACTCAGAGCTTTCTCTCTCTAGAACAAAAATTCCCTTGGCAGTTTATGTTTACAGCAAGAACAACATTGATCAAAGGTGGTTGGCTCAACCTTTCGGAGTTGGAGAAAGCACAGAAGGTCGAGAAAGAAAGGCGAATAGTAGTAGGGCTACCATCATCACCAGTTGAGAGACCAGTTGCTTCTGTTACAGAATCGGATCGAGGCTCATCCTCTTCCAAAGGTACCAAGCCCAAAAAACTTTTTCAATCCACCCTCTCACCCATAGTATCTGGTTCCTCAGTTCAGGAGTCAATACCTGTTGTTGAACCCGGAGTTACCGCTACAAGTGTTAGGAAACCCTCACCTTTTATAGCCATGGGGTCTGATTCTGACCACTCTCCGGAGAAGTTAGTCATTAAGAGGCCAAGCCGGTTAGTCAAGGGACTAACCTCTAAAAATACTCCCTCAAAATCGGGGGCAAAAAACAGCGATTCTGGGTCTGGAGTGCCCATTAGAGCTTCCCGGGAGAGGCCAACCGGTCTGGAGGCCAGCAGCCCGGTCCCTCCAAGAGAAACTTCTGCCTCCGAGCCCCAATCTGAGGTGAGGAGTCAGAAGAATGCAGGCAGTCAACAGTCCGGAGGGCAGGCTATGCCAAGTTTCAATCCTCCCCGGACCACTTCCACAGAAGCTCCCCCAACAATTATGGAGGAGAGAATGGAGGACTATACCGAAGAGGTCCCCTTTGAGTCCGAGTCCTCCGGACAGGCTGACACCACTGCTGTGGTTGCCAAAAAGGGCAAGGACAATTTATATTTGAGGCATCCGGACCTGCCGGAGTGCCTTGAGGGGAGAGTGGGGCCGTGCTTTCACAAAGTTGAGCTTAAGTACCTCTTGGCCTTGCAGAAGACCAAGTATGCATTCATCCATACCTCTGATCTGGGTCGAATGCGTACAAAATGGAGGATCCCTGAAAACGTGAAGATAAGGATCCCCATTGATCCGGAGACCCCAATGGACTGCAAACGGAATGAAATAGTCTTCTTTACGGAGCTATTTAATTGGGGACTCAGGTTCCCACTGGACTCGGAGATCGTACGATATTTTCATCTGGTCAAGCTTTGCCCAACTCAGCTAAGCCCCAATGGCTGGTTCACTTTGATGTCATGTATCATGGTGTCTAGGTTGTCTGGGATCCCTCTTCCTATGGAAGAGTTCGCAGCAGTGGCCAACCTTTGCAAGCATCATCAGTTCCCCTTCTACCATTTCAACATGGGGAACGATCTCAAGGCTGTTGATGATCTCCTGGAATCAGAGAGCAAGTGGAGGAGCCAATTCTTGTTCGTTAGTGGCGCCTGGGAAAACGGAAAGAAAATTAAGGCCGGAGAGAACCCAAGCCTCCTCAGGAGTAGGTGGAGGAGTGACCGTAAGTTTCTTACCTTAAGTCTCTGTCCGTTTCTCTCTTTTCTAACCAGTTTCTCTTTTGTTCTAACAGAACTGCCAAAGGAGTTCGGGGACTACCTGAAGGCCGGACAGACTACTTGTGGCAAAATCAATGCTTGGGCCGCAGAGAATTGGGAGAATCGATTCCACAAGGCCTTCACCCCTGGAAATCTAGCAAGGTCTCACCTGTGGAACACCACAGGTCGAAGAGACCTGACTTGGGAGGAGCTCACCACCCAGCCCGATGAAGACACTGTGCTGAGAAGGTCCCACGAACTGGATGGGACACTCTACCTGCCTGCCCGGGCTAAAGCCCCAAGCAAAATGAAGGGCAGAAGAAGAGGCAAAAAGGTGGCGGGCGATGCTGAGAAGGATGCCCCAACAGATCCAGAGGGGCCAGCCCAAGTTCAAATTGATGCAGCCCTTTTGCAGGTGGTGGAGTAGGAGACCGAAAGGCAGGAAGTTGACCTCCCAAAACCTCTAAGGGCTCCCAAGAGAACTCGTAAGCAAGCCGGTGAAAGCGCTGATCGGGAAGCCAAGAAGAAAAAGACTTCCCAAGGAGATGAGCTCGCTCTCCGGGATCCGGAGCCTTCCTTCCCCATTAACCCCTCCGACCCAACTCTGGCCGAAGAGATTCCAAGAGAGTTTCACACTGATGAGGTAGAAGGGGGAGATCTCAATCTCGATGGAATGGACATCACAGGTCTAGCTGGGCTTGGTGAGTATTTCCTTGGCCTCCTCAGAGATGAATTCGTAGGGCCCTATGTTCCTCCAAGTAGCTCCAATACAGTCAATTTAAATGGTAAGACCTTCATGGTTTCTAGTGAAAAGGACGTCATAGCCCATTCCTTGCTTAGTAACGTGCAGCCAGTTCTTACATTGGAGAGGCAAGTCCGGAGTCAGGCGGACACCATCAAAGACCTCAAGTCTGAGAAGGAAAAGCTGTCCAGAGACCTCCGCACTGCTACCACCAACGCTGATTTGCTCAAGGAAGCAAACGATGAGCTGAAGAGGAACCAGGATGAGAGCAACACAAAAGTTGCTGCCCTAGAAAAAAACCATAAAAGATCTCCAGGAGAAGCTGTCCGGTATGGAGAAAGATCTCACTGTCTCAAGGGGAGAGACCACTGCAAAGAAGAAGATCATTACCAACTTGACCACTGACAAGATTTCTCTAGAAAATGCAGTGACCCGGGCTGCTGAGGAGAAAAAAGCTTTGTTAAAGGATCAAGAGGCCACAATCAAGGCCAAGATCAATGCCTATGCCAGGGAGATGATAAAAAGTGAAGAGTTAATGGTTCAAAGGGTGAAGTCTGATATGGTTCTCCTTTTTCATGAAAAATTCCCGAAGAGGACCCTGGGAGACTTATGGCTCTATGTAGATGATGATGACCTTCCCTTTTATACAATGGTTGATGAGGGATTTTCCGGTGAGTCCTCATCTGATAATGAAGAGAAGACCGGAGAGAGCCCGGGCGAAGAGGAGAATGATCCCAAGGGCAAGAAAGTGGTCGAAGGGGGGAGCGACATCAAGGGCAAGAAGGTAGATGAGGGTGAGCCATCTTCAAAGGCTCAACCTTAATTTATGGTGTACTTCGCTTATCTTTTACTCAAACTAAAGTCCTTGGAAGGCCAATGCACTCTTTTTGTTGTGGTGTCTGGTATTATTCGGATAGATTTTTGTGTTGTACCCTAACTTGTTCGAAAGTCCTTGGAAGGCCAAGGCAATCTTAAGTTGTTGAATGAATGTTTCTATTTTGCACAACCATCATTTTCTTTCATTATTTGTTTTAGTTTAGATAGCTAGAGTTTAAGTAGCTTTTAGTTATTGGATTGTGAGAGTGTTGAGATTCTCCGGCTAGAGTTTAAATAGCCCTTAGATCTTTCAGTCCGAGTAGTATGACAAGAGATAGAACTCTGAAAATACTTAGAAATTTTTTGAAGAAGGCATCGAATTTTATTGAACCATCCGGACACCTCATTAAAACCTCCCCGTGCCACCAGGGAGGAAAGAGTATGCCCCCAAATATTTACATGGAAGTTTAAACAAGTAAATATTTACACAAGTGTTATTCCAAGTACATTCGAAGGTGCTCAATATTCCAAGGGTGAGTTAAAACCCTGCCATCTTTGTCTTCCAACCAATAAGTCCCAGGCTTGATTCTTTCAACCATAGTATACGGACCCTCCCAGGTTGGGGCCAGCTTTCCGAAGAGCTTTTCCTTAGTATGCAAGAAGACCTTCCTTAACACTTTGTCCCCTTGTTGGAAATCTCTTCTTTTAACTTTAGAAGCAAACCTGCTTCTCATCAAGCCCTGATAGTGTGCCACTCTTAGGCAGGCTTTAACCCGTCTTTCTTCTATTAAATCAAGTTGATTTCTGATGGCCATCTCATTAGCATGTCCGGAGAAGTTATGAACACGAAAGGAAGGGAGTGTCTTCTCTATGGGGGCTACTGCATCCATTCCATAGACCAAGGAAAAGGGAGACTCTTGTGTTGCAGCCCCAGGCGTTGTCCGGTAGGCCCACAAGACCTCTTGTAGATAACTAGGCCACTTCCCAGGAGCCCCTTCTAGATTCTTCCTTAAACCGGACAGTATAGTTCTATTAGCCACTTCAACCTGCCCATTGGCTTGTGGGTGGAAAGGTGAAGAAAAACTGTGTTGTATACCCCTTGAGGCACAGAAGCTTTCCATTTATCTATTGTCAAACTGTGGCCCATTGTCTGTGGTTATTTTCTGTGGGACACCACATCTGCAACATATGTTGGACATAATGAACTTTATGACTACTTTTGATGTTGTCCCTGCCAGGGGAGCTGCTTCTATCCACTTCGAGAAGTAGTCAATGGCCACAATTATAGTTCTACGCCCTCCGGACGCCACAGGGAGAGGCCCTACTAAGTCTAACCCCCATCGAGCAAAAGGGATGGGCTCAGAAATTGACTCCAAAGGAATGGCTGGTACATAAATTTCATTGCTGTACCTTTGGCATGGGTCACGCCTCTTCACGAATTCCTTAGCATCTTTCATAATCGATGGCCAATAATATCCGGAGAGTAATACTCTTCTTGTTAAAGCTCTAAACCCACAATGGGCTGATCCCTCACCGTTATGTAATTCGGAGAGGACCACTTGTGACTCATTATCCCCTAAACAACGTAGGAGAGGTTTACTATAGGATTTTTTGTACAACACTTCTCTCAACATAATGAAACCACGAGCCTTGTGTTTCAATGTTCTGGCTTGTGATTTATCTGAATGCACAATACCATCGGACAGGTATTCTATGAGAGGAGATCTCCAGTCTTGAGGCCAATTCATTGTATTTCAAAAACTTCCTCTTTTTCACCTTTACTAAGTTGAATAGAAGGGCTTTCAAGCACATGGATCCATGGGTAGGACTCCGTATATGCTATTGTTGCCAACGAGTCTGCTAGCTCATTTTTTGCCCGGGGAATGTGCTCATAAACAACAGCTTTAAACTTTAGCGCTTCATTTTTTAGGAGGAGTAAATACTTGACCAACTGCTCCTTTCTAGCCTCAGATTGGCCTAAAGCATGGTGGACAAGCAACTGGGAGTCACTTAGTAGCTTGACCCTTTTAGCCCCACAGATGTGGGCCAACTTTAACCCAGCTATAACTGCTTCGTATTCGGACTCGTTATTAGATGCTCTGAAAGCAAAACAAATAGCTTGATACATGTTGTCTCCATAAGGGGAAGTTAAACATATTCCTGCACCACATCTCATAATGCTAGATCCACCATCCGTTCGGACGATCCAGACTTTCTTGTTTTTTGTATTAGTAGCTTGCTCCGAATCCCTATCAGAGTGGAATTCAACCAGGAAATCAGCCACTGCTTGGGCTTTTACCGCTGTCCGGGGAGCAAAGTCTATGTCGAAGTCCCCCAATTCTACTGACCACTTAGTCATTCTGCTCGAAATGTCTGCTTTTTTAAGGACATTCTTTAAAGGGAAAGATGTCCGGACGATGATAGGATGAGCCTGAAAGTAAGGCCTCATCTTTCTTGCAGCTATTACGAGAGCTAACGCCAGTTTTTCGAGTTTCAAGTAACGCCTCTCAGCATCAATCAAGCTTTTGCTGATGTAGTACACTGGGTAGGGACACCCATCGACCTCTCTTACCAGCACAGCACTGATGGCACAACTTGAAACGGCCAGATACACAATAAGAGTCTCCCCATCAATTGGTTTGAACAAAGTTTTAGGAGAGGAAAGATGTTTCTTGATTTCATTGAATGCCTCATCACACTGCGGGGTCCACTCGAACCCCTTCGCACCCTTCAAAGTTTGAAAGAAAGGAGCACACCTGTCCGAAGACCTCGAGATGAATCTCTTTAAGGCAGCTAGTCTCCCCGTTAACCGTTGTACTTCTTTGATGTTTCGAGGAGGTTCCATCTGGAAAAGAGTATTCAACTGATCCGGATCGGGCTGTATTCCATGCTCACTTATGATATACCCTAAGAATTTCCCGGATTGCACTCCGAAAACACACTTTTCAGGGTTTAATTTTAAATTCACTTTTACCAAGTTGGCAAAAGTTTCTCGGAGGTCGGATAAGTGTAGCTGCTCATCCACACTCTTCACCATCATATCGTCAATGTAAACCTCCATATTTCTTCCAATTTGATCAGCAAATGCCTTGTTGACTAACCTTTGATAAGTAGCCCCAGCATTTTTCAAGCCAAAAGGCATCACCTTGTAGCAATGTAGACCCCTATCAGTGACAAACGTGGTATGCTCTTGATCTTTTGGATCTACTTGAATCTGATTGTACCCGGAGAAGGCATCCATAAAGGAGAGCAGCTTGTTCCCAGAAGTAGAGTCTACTAACTGATCTATCCGGGGGACCGGATACAAATCTTTTGGGCAAGCTCTATTAAGATCTGTGAAGTCAATGCACATGCGCCATTTGCCATTTTTCTTTTTTACCAGGACAGGATTGGCAGTCCACAAAGGGTATTGAGATTCTTTGATGTGCACCATCTTTGTGAGTCTGTCAACCTCTTGTACTATGACATCAGCCTTTTCTTTTGAGAAAGCTCTTCTCTTTTGAACCACTGGTGCCACATCTCTCCGGACAGATAGGTGATGGGATATCACCTCTGATGGAACTCCAGTAA
This sequence comes from Limnanthes douglasii subsp. nivea, assembly GCA_036936605.1. NCBI lineage: Eukaryota > Viridiplantae > Streptophyta > Magnoliopsida > Brassicales > Limnanthaceae > Limnanthes > Limnanthes douglasii. Next base: position 247,404,493 of record JAUPFV010000001.1, on the reverse strand, counting down.
CATCAGCATTGCACCAAGCAAAAACGTGCTGATGGTCTTTCAAGAATTTCAACATCTCTTCTTTCAACATTGGTGGCATCTTGGACCCTATCTTGACACTTTTTCCTTCTTCCAAACAGTGTGTTTCAACCTCTTGAATTGGAATCAACACTCCAGGGGTCTCTCTGGGGTCATCGATTTCACCCTCACCCCTAGAAAGACCCTCAAACTGCTATTGATCGTTTATACGGACTGCCCCCAGCGTTCGAGGAGCCAAGGCAGTGGCATAGCATTCTCTTGCAATCTTTTGGCTGCTCCGGAAAACCCCAACCTGTCCCTGAACAACATACTTTAAGCACTGATGGACTGTTGAAGCCACTGCATGCATCCTAGAGAGCCAAGATCTCCCTAGTATAGCATTATAGCAAGTGGGACAATCCACCACGATAAAGAGTATTCTAACCATTTTCTTGAAAGGGCCCCTGCCCAATAACACCTCTTCTTCAAATTCTCCGATCACATCGGCTGAGCTGCCCGTGAAGCCCACGATTGATCTGTCCGACTTTTGAATCACAGCTGGATTTTTCATTTTCTTGTAAGTGGTTAGGAAAACGATATTGGCAGAGCTTCCAATATCCACCAGAATTCGCCTTATCTCATTGCCCCTTATAGATGCTCCTATGACAACAACATCCTCATGAGGGCCAACAATGTCTCTCAAATCATCCTCATCAAAGACTATGAATAGGAATGAGTTTGGTGACTGATAAGATGTCATGCCTCCTTCTAGCTGGGAGGCTAAATTATGAACATGCCTCTTTCTCGAAGAAGCAATAGGAGCTGTCATAGAGTCCCCTTCGAAAATTGTAAGTGACTCAAAGAATTTAATGAGCCCGGAGACCGATCTAGAACATTCCTCTATAGCACCCACCCTGTTTCGAGTTGGATCAGGATCCAAGTACTCAGAATCCACATCAAACCTTTCAACTATGACCATTGCCCCCTCTGGGGCAGCATTACTTGGACCAACCCGATGAGTGTTGTCAGGCCTGTTGCCTCCTCTTCTCTTAACGTATGCTCCCAACTTTCCCCTTTCAATTAAGTTCTGAACCTCTTGCTTCAACGCTATGCAATCATCAGTGGTATGGCCAATATCATTGTGATATTGGCAAAATGAGTTGTTACGATTCTCTCTGGGAGACTGCAAGGTTGCGGGTCTCCGGTAATGCATCTCATCTTTTGTTTTATCGAAAATGGTGGCCACACTTTCTTTGAGTTCTGCAAACCACTCCGGTTGGACCCATGGCCTTCTTTTGTTTCTGGATTGTTGACTTTGAGCAGGAACAGCTGGCTGAGACTGAGCTTTTGCCCTACCATGCCCCTGTCCGGTTTCTCTTACTTTGTTCCCGGACTGGTTTTGATTTGGAGTTGGTGCCACCGGGGTGGATCTCACCTGTCTGTGCACCCTGGTTTTCGTTGTTTCATCAACGTTTATTTGCTTGCCAACTTGATTTAGCAATCCTCCCCAGGTCATAGCCTTCTTTCTGGTCACCGAATCAGCCAGATTGCCTGGGTTCAAACCTTGCCTTAGGGATGCTATTGCCACCTGTTCGAAGAAATCAGCCAACCCATTCTTTGTGTTCACAAAACGACTTATGTACTCTTTCAAGGACTCATTTGGCTCCTGGGCACAATGGATTATTGTGTCTCCATTGCCCTTTAGCTCCTTACTCCCTACAAACTGCCTTCAAAAGGCCACCCAAAACGTATCAAAATCTTTAATACAACCCTGAGGCAGGCTGTTGTAGCATTTCAGAGCAGTCCCCGTAAAAGATTGGGAGAATGCCATACAAAGTAGTTTATCATCGTCATCAAAGTTCATCATGAAGTTCTTGAATTGCTCCAGGTGATTGTCCGGATCAGTACTGCCATCGTACTTCTCCATTTTCGTGCTATTAAACCTCTTGGGGAGGTTTCCGGACAAAATTTTAGAAGATAGTGGAGACTGCCTCCAATTCCTTCCACGACTGAACACAGTATCCTCGTTTGGAGTAGCAAAGATACCTGGTTCATCGTGGAAAGCAAAATGATCCATCAACATCTTGTCCGTATATCTCCGGTGGTGAGATGACCTCTTTCCAATGTGCCTTTTCATTCTTCCATGGTGGTCTCTTTTTCTTGAATATTTCTTCACTTGCTTTTGCTTTTTCCTGGTTCGACCCTCATCGCTGCTAGAGGACAAGGATTTTTCATTTCCCTCACTGTCCGAAGAGCTACCTGAAGATTCTGAGCTTGAGTCAGAGCTCTCCACAGGCTTGGACCGGTGAGACTTTTTAGAACTGGCATGTGTCTTTTTGGTGCTCACATGAGTTTTCGAAACCTCAGGCTCTCTAGGGTTGTCGGTATGATGAGCAGCTGATGCTTTGGATTTTTCTTTCACGCCTATCTTGGCCTTTTCAGCCCTCAGAGCTTCTATTTCAGCCCTCAGCCTGTCACGCTCTTTGATAGTGTACTCGTCATTCTCTCCCACCACTTCGAGCAAAGCTGGTGGCACTTCTGGATTGTCCGGATTCATTCAGACAAAGTTTTTTAGCTGGTTTTGAATGCTTGATTCAGGCACCGTCGCCTCCCATTGTTGTCGCCAATTTAGTGAGGATAATAATTGCCTGAGGGTAGGCTAGTAATTTCAAGTGGAGTTTCAAGGTGGTGTATGAGTGTTTAACGGTGGTGTATGGGTGTTTAACGGTGGTGTATGAGTGTAGAGAGATGATTAAGCAGCTTGGTAGCAGTTAATTCTCATTACCCATAGTTAATGCTGGTGGTTGGGTATTTATAGTATGATGTTTGGGCCCTTATGGGCTTTCGGGTCATGTTTAATGGACCCGGGTCATGATTAAAGACCCATGAGCTCTAAGCAGGAGAGCAAGTAGCTTAGTCAGGAAGTGTTTAGGTTTTTTAGTACTTTAGTCATAGTTCGAACAATCTTAAGTTTATAGTGTCCAAAGTAATCTGTCCAGAAGTGATCTGTTCGATTTATGTCCTTGTAGCCTGTCCGGTGTTCGGAGAGACTTAGATTGATTTAGCCTTCCGGGGATCACACTGAATTCGGACTCATCAGAATTTAAGGAAGGTGATAAGGTGTTGCGGGAAGTCTTTTTGCATACAAAACAGAAGAACCTCGGGGAAATGGCTCAGAATTGGGAAGGACCTTATACAATTGTTGAAAGAATCAAAACGAGGTCCTATCATCTTTTTGATTTAGAGGGGAGAATGCTTCAACATCCGTGGAATATTCAACACTTCAAGATTTATTAGGAGTAGTTATGTCTTTGTACTTTGAAATTTTTGTTTCGATGTTTCGAATGTCGCACTCTTTCCTCTCATGTTCGCCCATGAAGGTTTTAATGAGACGTCGTGTACATATTCGATATTATCAATAAAGTTCATTTTTTGGCCAATGGTTGTTTACATATGTTCGATTACTATCTTAACGAATCATCAAAGATTGATCACCTTTGAGATTGGTTAAGATTAGAATCTTCCGAAGTGTTTATGACACTTTTTGAAGAAACAACCATGTTTAATAATCACATTACATTTTTATTTCGAAGTGGACGCTTAACAACACATTGAGAATTTTTGTTTGGAAGAGCTACAAAGCTTAACAATTTTTTCGAAGAACTACAATGTCTTCGAAGAACATGAATTTTTATCGATGAGCAACGTTAATTTTGGTTAGTGATTCAAAGGGGTAAGTTTATATTAATTTGTTAAGGTTTTATAATTATTTTGTTGGAAGAATTTAACATCGAATAAAATATAAGATATAAGGAAAATGATAACATAAAAAAACATTTCATTTAGATTAAGTCATTTAAGGTACAAAAAAGAAGATATTGTAATTCGACAGGGATAAAAGGATAACGGTAAAATTATTCAGAGGATTCTAATTCATCGGATGATTCGTCTTCGGAAGACGATGACCTTGGAATAGGGTCGAAAGTTTCGCTTGGGCGTTTTTCTTCAGGGATATCGTTCCAAAACCTTGTCCGGTCGATTTTTGGATAAGTAATGTTAAGTTCACGAAGAAGTAGAATGGTTGCATCTTCTTTTCTGACGTAAATAACAGTTTGCATATCCTTTGAAAGTGCAACTTCAGCAGCAGCAACAACAATAGCTTTTTTAGCTTTGAAATTCTTCTTCAACTCAGTCATATCATTGGTCAGCTCTTCATTTTTTGCTTCACAAAGAGTGAGAGAGTTTCGAAGCTTGTTGGAGTTGTCTTTTTCAGCGACTAGTTCAGTAGCATGGCTAGTGTTGAGTTTATTTAACTCTGCTTTATGTTTACTAGTCAGCAATTCAGTATCCACGATGTGTTTGATTCACAGATGGTTTTTTTTATGCAAAGAGAACCTTTGATCAGTTTAGACCGTGCCATTTCATAACCATGAAATTGATCGATTACTTTGCCATGCATAATTTCTTTAAGCTTCTTATAAGCTTCGTAACCTTCCTTATAGTAAACCAGATATTTGGCCAACTGCTTCTGATGATTTTGAGAAGCTTCGACTTCGGAAGCAAGTCTCTTTGCTGGAGCATCAAGTTCGGCAAATGGTTGAAAAGCGAAAGAGATGGCCGAATTTGGAGTAGGAACACGGAGTTCGGATGTGCTAGCCTTTTGAACCATTGGGGTGATAGGTTCAAGAGAGTGAGCAGCTATTGGAGAGGCTTCAATTGTTTCTGTTCTTCCAAAGTTGAGCATATGGTGTTGGACTAATGAAGAACAGGGTCTTCCTCACCAGTATGTGCTTTGGTATTTTCGAAGCCGATGAACATGTTAGTGTCGAAGTCTACATTGGTCTGATTTTCGTTGGAGGTGATATCTTTAATAATTATCAAAGGGTTGTCTTTGTTTGACTGATTCTATACGGAAAGATTCTGTGGGTTTTCAGCAACAGTGACTTCGTTTTCGTCAACCAAACCGTACGAAGTGATTTTCTTCTGCTTCTTTTTCTTTCCGAGGGAATCAGAGGATATTCTCTTTTTCTTTGATGATGGTTATTGATTCTTTCCCTCTTCGATGGGTAAAAGAGGCTATTCTGAAATTTTGCGTTTTCGACGCTTTGGTTTCGAGGGCATGGAAGGGTTAGCACAAGATGTGCTAGCTTCTTTTTTACCCTTCTTTTCTTTGATGACTTTTTCCTCCTTCTTTTTTGGCAAATGGCTATCGGATCTGTTGCGAATAGGAAGAAAGACAAATGGCTGGGGTATTCGATCTGGTTCGGAAAACAAATCTTGAGGAGGCAGCCCACCTTCTTTGATTGGAAACATATGGATATTGAGGAAATTGATGGGCTGAAAGGCCGTATGAAATACATTATTCCATTCCTTTTCAGCCCAGGCGTCCAGTTTTTGAAAGATATCTTTAACAGCTTCTCGACGTGTTTAATAGCGCCTCGAAATTTCTAGTATAAATTAGCAAAATAAAAGATTAATCTTTTTTATTAAAACGTAAAACATTCGAAGAACTTACGATTGCTTCTGCAAACAAGAGTTAGTTTCAAAGGGTTAGTTTCAGAAATTTCTTTGCCGTTTTCCCAAGCTCCATTTTCTTTCCGAGGGAATCAGAGGATATTCTCTTTTTCTTTGATGATGGTTATTGATTCTTTCCCTCTTCAATGGGTGAAAGAGGCTATTCTGAAATTTTGCGTTTTCGAAGCTTTGGTTTCGAGGGCATGGAAGGGTTAGCACAAGATGTGCTAGCTTCCTTTTTACCCTTCTTTTCTTTGATGACTTTTTTCTCCTTCTTTTTTGGTAAATGGCTATCGGATCTGTTGTGAATAGGAAGAAAGACTTTGCAGTCATGCTGGGGTATTCGTTGGTATACAAGTTTTGGATCTGGTTCAGAAAGCAAATCTTGAGGAGGCAGCCCACCTTCTTTGATTGGAAACATGTGGATATTGATGAAATTAATAGGCTGAAAGGTCGTATGAAATGCATTATTCCATTCCTTTTCGGCCCAGATGGTGAGTTTTTGAAAGATATCTTTAGCAGTTTCTCGATGTGTTGAATAGCGCTTCGAAATTTTTAGTATAAATTAGCAAAATAAAATATTAATTTTTTATTAAAACGTAATTTTTTTGAAGAACTTACGATTGCGTCTGCAAACAAGAGTTAGTTTCGAAGGGTTAGCTTCAGAAATTTCTTTGCCGTTTTCCCAAGCTCCAGATATGAAAAATAATTTTTGTTTCCAGGATTTGTCGGCCTCCAGAAGATCGTCGATGATCTTGAGTTCATCCATCAATATGAGTTAATATAATGGAAGCTTTAGACCTTTTGAAAGTTGAGTCAGTGAGACAAGGTATTTAATGCTGATGGGAATTCTGGATAGACAGGATGCCATGATCACTGACACGACGGTGAACCATTGATCCAGTATCACCTGAGTAGGGCATAAACTGAGGATTTTGAAGTACTCCATGACAAATGGATCTAGTGGAAATCGAAGACCCCAGTTGATGAATTCTGCGTATACCACTAGTTCATCAACTTTGCAGTTTAAGGGAGTTTCTCTATCTTTTGGGAGACGAAGGGTTATGTCTACTCCCATTCCCCATTGCTTCTTAAGAGTCGAGTCTTGACTTTCTTTGTAGTATATATAACGAAATTTCTTTAAGGCGATCATATACTTGCTTTCGAAGTTCCTTAGGTTCCTCCCAATTTTTACTTTTTCTTCTTCAGAGATGGAGAAAATGTCAGATTATTCTTGAGAGTCAACCTCAAGATCTGTTTTGTAGCCTCCGAGTCAGCTTCGTTGGCTTTTGAAGTTTCTTCTCGAGGATTTTGAGACGTTGGGATAATGGTTTCTGTAGAAGGGTTAGAAATTCAAGTCGCCTCCTCCATCACTTCTCTTTGAGGAGGATCGTTAGTAGTGGGATTTGGAAGAGAAGGTGTTTGGATGATTTTTGATTCATCTCCCATGGCGATGAAAGTTTTTCTTCGATGAGGTTTGGTTAATGAAATTTTTTTCGAAGAAGGGTTATTTGTTTTTGATTTCAGAGGAGAAATTCTTCTTTAAGACGAGGAGGCTCGATGAGTTTTAGGCCCTAAGATTTTAGATGAGGCTTGTTCTTTGATTCTGGGATAAGGTGAAAGATTTGGTACTTTAGTAGGATCGAAGTTACCATAATAGAATGTCTCGGCTGTAGTTCTGATTGGACCACCTCGAATCAATCCTGCACTTCGGTATTCTTTAGCTCGTTGCGTAATACAAAAATAATCGTAAGATCCAAACACTAGGTTACTATCAGTATCAGAGGATTGTGGTGTTTTGGGAAGAATGGCCTTCGACTTTTTGGTTCTTGGTTTCTTTCTTATAAACCAAGTAAGGGTCGATCGAAGACAAAACGGATTTGAAGACTTTTTAGTTCTCATTCATTTACGGACATGAGAACTAGGGGGATTCTGATATGGAAATAGAGTTTTAAGGATCAAAATTGTAAATAATGTAAATTTAGGGGTTTAATTATAATTAATGTAAGTTTTATCCTTAATTCGTGACTGGTGTAATTTTTATGGGTTATTTGTAACTTTGTATAATTTATAGTATGTAAACGGCAATTACTCCACTTTTTGTAACAGATTCAGTTTGAAATTAAGTCTTGGCTCCTCTATATAAAGGACCAGACTACTCTAATAAAGGGGTTGAACACTTTTACTTTGAAACTCAACTGTACTTGTATTTTCTCTTTCTAAAAACTCTCAAGATCTTTCTCTCTCTAGAATATACTCTTGATAGTTTACCAAGGCAAAACAATAACTCATCACACCCGATACACCCATTTGTTATGAAGTGCCTTCTTACCCATGGGTAACTCAGCTAATTCCCATCTCTCTTTTGTTGATCATTGGTCTAACAAGCTTCATCATAACACTTAGTCTCTTCTCTATCGGTCACCAACATATAGCTTAAGTATCTTCTGTTGGGCACATAGGATTCGGAAGATCTTCTCAAAATAGGAATTTCCTCGGTGGGTTATAGTATTTTAGACTGCTTTCGATCGGTCTGTCCAACTGAGTCTCTTTGGTGAGGGGTTATTCCGATCAACTTTATTTCTTTACTATCTGAGACCCCATCGATATTTGCAAATACTAATCCGTACAACTTTGACTCATTTGCTTCAGTTTCGTGTCTGTTCTTGTACATCACCGTTTCATTGAAGATCACATCTCTACTTCGTATTATCTGTTGTTTCCTCATCCCAAACATGATAACGAAACTCATCTTTTCCATAGCCAATCATGAAATATTTCTTCAATTTTGGATCAAGCTTGTTCGTGCCTTGATCACTTATATGAACATATACCATACAACCAAAAACTCTTATTTATGATAATGTTATATCCTTGCCACTTCATACCTCATCAAGTATTCTATGTTCTAAAAGAACCGATAGGCCTCGGTTAACCAGGTAAGCCGATGTGTTGACTGCTTCTACTTATAACTGCTGTGGTAAACTTGATTGCATACAAATGTTTTTTGTTCTTTCTTTCAACGTTTTGTTCATACGTTTGACAATACCAGCCTCTCTTTCTTTGGGGTTCTGCCACTCATCTCAAAACTGACCCTTTTTTTGTTTTCAAAGTGTGCAATATTTGCACATGTCTATATCGATTGACTTAAGACTGGGAAGCTTCCCCTTCGACTACATAATTTTCATACTCCTCACACTCATGTGACCAAGCCTTTGGTACATATAATCTACAATCTGCATATTCCAAAACTGAAAAACCAGACCATCAAACATATTTAGTCTTACCTTTATTTCATCTGTAGCCGTTGCTCCAACTCAAATCTGACCTCCTTTGGATCGCTACCAAACTTCTAGCTCTGATACCAGTTGTTAGGAAAATACACAATTTTTTTTTGCAAGTGCCTTCTAGACTGACTTGTGGTGAGAAATATTTTAGGAAAATACACAATTTTCCTGCAAGTAGATCAAAATAAAAAAGCACACAAACAACAGTGAAATAAAACACACAAATTGTTAACGGGGTTCAGCAAATTATGCGTACGTCTTTGGACCTACTGCAGATAGATTTTATTAGAAAAGAATTAGTGACTCTGTCGTTTTTTGATATATTCAGAAAATCCTAACTATTGGTTTATAGAGAGTCTTTTAAAAAAACGATTAAAGTCTTTAATGAGTAATTTATGACTCACGAAATTACTTAACTTTCTTTCAAATTCCGAACGTTTTCGGTTCTATTTAATGAGTCTAACAAAATTTACCTTGTTTTGTGTGAATATATACTTTTAATTGTTAACTATTAACTTCATCCAACGGTTGTTATTAACACTGACGGTCTATATAAAGATCTCAGAATCTTTGTTATTCATTTATCTTATTTTCCCTCTCTAGAACTCTCTGTATAATTTTCCTCCCTCAAACTAAGTTTCTTATTGTTCTTCACTCACCTCGTATTGACTTGGATCGGCAATTCGTATAATTTTAAAGAACAAAGGTACAATTTTCATATTCATTATTTGCTTGTTTTAATCTTACTATGTGATTTTAGTATGTGATTGGTGGTGTTAAGAGTCCTCAATCGCTAGAAAAACCTCATAATGTTTTAATAATATTTATAAGCATTCGTCAATCAAATTCTTAATGTGACGATGAAAGTGGATCGATTGGTAGTTTAAACTCCGTAAATATCAGGTGTCCGATCACGATATTAGTGCAATCTTTAGAAATCAGAATTTAAAATTTGAAACAAAATCTTCTACAAAAATATTTTCCCCCAAATTATAAGATAAATTAACACTTCAAGAAAAAGTTGCTGATGTTGTACAGCGTCGTCTTTTAGACAACTCTACTTTATTTGAGGTTCTAAGAGCATGTAAATTTCATTTTCTCAGTTCTCAGCTGCACCTAGACAGATAGAAGTTCAGTTTTCCATCTCTGCTTTTTCATCTGATTCAGCTTATAATCAAAAGGTATTTTATCTTTTGCATTGCGTTCATATGATCTTTTAGCTTCTGTTATCCATGTTCCTTTTATCTTTTGGTTCCTTAGTAATCTATAGATCTTACTTCAGAATATGTTTATAATTTTAGTTCAACTGCAAATAACTGAAGATTTATAGAGCTTAAACTACTTCAGTCTGATTGATTCCCGTTGTGGTTTCTCATTTCAGTTTGCTCAATTCATTGTGCAACACAGTTTTGGCTCTTCAGTCTAGCTTTTACTGTATAGGAGTCGGTTAATATTGAAAATGTCTTCTGACGAGATATCAATTGAGAATAAAATGCCAAGCTCATTTGAACGCAATCCATTATCAAACTCTTATGAAAAATAGATATGATTTGAAGTTGAAACGAATAGAATTTAAAGAAGGTGATAAGGTGTTGCGGAAAGTCTTTTTGCATACAAAACAGAAGAACCTCGGGAAAATGGCTCAGAATTGGGAAGGACCTTATACAGTTGTTGAAAGAATCAAACCGAGGTCCTATCATCTTTGTGATTTCGAGGGGAGAATGCTTCAACATCCGTGGAATATTCAACACTTCAAGATTTATTAGGAGTAGTTATGTCATTGTACTTTGAAATTTTTGTTTTGATGTTTGGAATGGCGCACTCTTTCCTCTCATGTTGGCGCATGAAGTTTTTAATGAGACGTCATGTACATATTCCATATTATCAATAAAGTTCATGTTTTGGCCAATGGTTGTTTACATATGTTCGATTACTATCTTAACGAATCATCAACCTTTGAGATTGGTTAAGAGTAGAATCTTCCGAAGTGTTTATGACACTTTTCGAAGAAATAACCATGTTTAATAATCACATTACATTTTTATTTCGAAGTGGACGCTTAACAACACATTGAGAATTTTTGTTTGGAAGAGCTACCAAAGCTTAACAATTTTTTTGAAGAACTACAATGTCTTCGAAGAACATGAATTTTTTATCGATGAGCAACGTTAATTTTGGTCAGTCATTCAAGGGGGTAAGTTTATATTAATTTATTAAGGTTTTATAATTATTTTGTTGGAAGAATTTAACATCGAATAAAATATAAGATATAAGGAAAATAATAACATACAAAAACATTTCATTTAGATTAAGTCATTTAAGGTACAAAAAAGAGGATATTGTAATTCGACAGGGATAAAAGGATAACGGTAAAATTATTCAGAGGATTCTAATTCATCGGATGATTCGTCCTCGGAAGACGATGACCTTGGAATAGGGTCGAAAGGTTCGCTTGGGCGTTTTTCTTCAGGGATATCGTTCCAAAAGCTTGTCCGGTCGATTTTTGGATAAGTAATGTTAAGTTCACGAAGAAGTAGAATGGTTGCATCTTCTTTTCTGACGTAAATAACAGTTTGCATATCCTTTGAAAGTGCAACTTCAGCAGCAGCAACAACAATAGCTTTTTTAGCTTTGAAATTCTTCTTCAACTCAGTCATATCATTGGTCAGCTCTTCATTTTTTGCTTCACAAAGAGTGAGAGAGTTTCGAAGCTTGTTGGAGTTGTCTTTTTTCAGCGACTAGTTCAGTAGCATGGCTAGTGTTGAGTTTATTTAACTCTGCTTTATGTTTACTAGTCAGCAATTCAGTATCCACGATGTGTTTGATTCACAGATGGTTTTTTTTATGCAAAGAGAACCTTTGATCAGTTTAGACCGTGCCATTTCATAACCATGAAATTGATCGATCACTTTGCCATGCATAATTTCTTTAAGCTTCTTATAAGCTTCGTAACCTTCCTTATAGTAAACCAGATATTTGGCCAACTGCTTCTGATGATTTTGAGAAGCTTCGACTTCGGAAGCAAGTCTCTTTGCTGGAGCATCAAGTTCGGCAAATGGTTGAAAAGCGAAAGAGATGGCCGAATTTGGAGTAGGAACACGGAGTTCGGATGTGCTAGCCTTTTGAACCATTGGGGTGATAGGTTCAAGAGAGTGAGCAGCTATTGGAGAGGCTTCAATTGTTTCTGTTCTTCCAAAGTTGAGCATATGGTGTTGGACTAATGAAGAACAGGGTCTTCCTCACCAGTATGTGCTTTGGTATTTTCGAAGCCGATGAACATGTTAGGGTCGAAGTCTACATTGGTCTAATTTTCGTTGGAGGTGATATCTTTAATAATTATCAAAGGGTTGTCTTTGTTTGACTGATTCTATACGGAAAGATTTTGTGGGTTTTCAGCAACAGTGACTTCGTTTTCGTCAACCAAACCGTACGAAGTGATTTTCTTCTGCTTCTATTTCTTTCCGAGGGAATCACAGGATATTCTCTTTTTCTTTGATGATAGTTATTGATTCTTTCCCTCTTCGATGGGTAAAAGAGGCTATTCTGAAATTTTGCGTTTTCGACGCTTTGGTTTCGAGGGCATGGAAGGGTTAGCACAAGATGTGCTAGCTTCCTTTTTACCCTTCTTTTCTTTGATGACTTTTTCCTCCTTCTTTTTTGGCAAATGGCTATCGGATCTGTTGCGAATAGGAAGAAAGACTTTGCGGTCATGCTGGGGTATTCGATCTGGTTCGGAAAACAAATCTTGAGGAAGCAGCCCACCTTCTTTGATTGGAAACATATGGATATTGAGGAAATTGATGGGCTGAAAGGCCGTATGAAATACATTATTCCATTCCTTTTCAGCCCAGGCGTCCAGTTTTTGAAAGATATCTTTAACAGCTTCTCGACGTGTTGAATAGCGCCTCGAAATTTCTAGTATAAATTAGCAAAATAAAAGATTAATCTTTTTTATTAAAACGTAAAACATTCGAAGAACTTACGATTGCTTCTGCAAATACGAGTTAGTTTCAAAGGGTTAGTTTCAGAAATTTCTTTGCCGTTTTCCCAAGCTCCAGATATGAAAATGAACTTTTGTTTCCAGAATTTGTCGGCCTCCTAAATATTGTCGATAATCTTGAAGTCATCCATCAATGTGAGGTAATAGAATGTAAGCTTCAGACCTTTTGAAAGTTGAGTCAGTGAGATAAGGTCTTTAATGCTGATGGGAATTCTGGATAGACGGGATGCCATGATCACTGACATGAGGGTGAACCATTGATACGGTATAACCTGAGTAGGGCATAAATTGAGGAGTTTGAAGTACTCCACAATAATTGATCTAGTGGAAATCGAAGACCCCAGTTGATAATTTCTGGATATACCACAAGTTCATCATCTTTGCAGTTGAGGGGAGTTTCTTCTTCTTTTGGGAGACAAAGGGTTATGTCTTCTCCCATTCCCTATTGCTTCTTAAGAGTCGAGTCTTGACTTTCTTTGTAGTATATATAACGAACTTTCTTTAAGGTGATCATATACTTGCTTTCGAGGTTCCTTAGGTTCCTCCCAATTTTAGCTCTTTCTTCATCAGAGATGGAGAAAATGTCAGCTTCTTCTTGAGAGTCAACCTCAAGATCTGTTTTTGTAGCCTCCGAGTCAGCTTCGTTGGCTTTTGAAGTTTCTTCTCGAGGATTTTGAGACGTTGGGATAATTGTTTCTGTAGAAGGGTTAACAATTCGAGACGCCTCCTCCATCACTTCTCTTTGAGGAGGATCGTTAGTAGTGGGATTTGGAAGAGAAGGTGTTTGGATGATTTTTTATTCATCTCCCATGGTGATGAAAGTTTTTCTTCGATGAGGTTTGGTTAATGAAATTTTTTCTGAAGAAGGGTTATTTGTTTTCGATTTCAGAGGACAAATTCTTCTTTGAGACGAGGAGGCTCGATGAGTTTTAGGCCCTAAGATTTTAGATGAGGCTTGTTCTTCGATTCTGGGAGAAGGTGAAAGATTTAGTACTTTAGTAGGATCGAAGTTACCATAATAGAATGTCTCGGCTGTAGTTCCGATGGGACCACCTCGAATCAATCCTGCACTTCGGTATTCTTCAACTCTTTGCGTAATATAAAAATAATCGTAAGATCCAAACACTAGGTTACTATCAGTATCAGAGTATTGTAGTGTTTTGGGAAGAATGGCCTTCGACTTTTTGGTTCTTGGTTTCTTTCTCATAAACCAAGTAAGGGTCGATCGGAGAGGATGAAGGTTGATCGGGAAATTTGAATTTTACGGTGAGAATCCTGAGAATAGTGGAGGAGCAGATGAAGGTAGCCAAAGACTCTAACTTCTTTCTAAAGCATCTTTTGTGTGAGGAGAGTTGAAATGAGAAACATGTTGTATTTATATTAAAGTAAGTGAAGACGTGTGATGATGGAAACACCCATATGATGATAGGTTGGAATATGAATCGTTGAGTGGATTAGATGTTCGACATCTGTCAAGCTAGATTACTAGGGTCATGATGAATTTAACGGTTACATCTGTAACCGTTATATTCGAGGATGATCTATCTACATAATATTTCGAAGATAATTTTCCTAAATTGTAATTATATCGACTCGAAGTGATAAGCGATTACATCGATTTGAAATGATTTCAAATTTATATGCTCATATTTACCTACCAAGGTTATTCAAAGTTAACCAATTTGTGTTTATTTTTTGGTTGAAATATGTTTTGAGATTTTATATTGTACACATGCTTGGAATAATATTTTAAGCTAATGGCTTCGAACAATTCTTTTTTTATTTATGATAGGTTATATAGCCAATGTGAATGTTCGAGGATGTAAAGATTCGAAGACAAAACGGATTTGAAGACTTTTTAGTTCTCATTCATTTACTGACATGAGAACTAGGGGGCTTCTGATATGGAAATAGAATTTTAAGGATCTAAATTGTAAATAATGTAAATTTAGGGGTTTAATTATAATTAATGTAAGTTTTGTCCTTAATTCGTGACTGGTGTAATTTTTATGGGTTATTTGTAACTTTGTATAATTTATAGGGAGTAAACGGAAATTACTCCACTTTTTGTAACAGATTCAGTTTGAAATTAAGTCTTGGCTCCTCTATATAAAGGGGTTGAACACTTTTACTTTGAAACTCAACTGTACTTGTATTTTCTCTTTCTAAAAACTCTGAAGCTCTTTCTCTCTCTAGAATATACTATTGATAGTTTACCAAGGCAAAACAATAACTCATCACACCCAATACACCCATTTGTTATGAAGTGCCTTCTTACCCATGGGTAACTCAACTAATTCCCATCTCTCTTTTGTTGATCATTGGTCTGACAAGCTTCATCATAACACTTAGTCTCTTCTCTATCGGTTACCGACATATAGCTTAAGTATCTTCTGTTGGGCACATAGGATTCGGAAGATCTTCTCAAATTAGTAATTTCCTCGGTGGGTTATAGTATTTTAGACTGCTTTCGATCGGTCTGTCCAACTGAGTCTCTTTGGTGAGGGGTTAATCCGATCAAATTTATTTCTTTACTATCTGAGACCCCATCGACATTTGCAAATACTAATCCGTACAACTTTGACTCATTTGCTTCAGTTTCGTGTCTGTTCTTGTACATCACTGTTTCATTGAAGATCACATCTCTACTTCGTATTATCTTTTGTTTCTTCATCCCAAACATGATAACGAAACTCATCTTCGCCATAGCCGATCATGAAATATTTCTTCAATTTGGGATCAAGCTTGTTCGTTCCTTGATCACTTATATGAACATATATAATACAACCAAAAACTTTTATTTATGATAATGTTATCTCCTTGCCACTTCATACCTCATAAAGTATTCTATGTTCTAAAAGAACCGATAGGCCTCGGTTAACCACGTAAGTCGATGTGTTGACTGCTTCTACTTATAACTGCTTTGGTAAACTTGATTGCATACAAATGTTTTTTGTTATTTCTTTCAACGTTTTGTTCATACGTTTGACAATACCAGCCTCTCTTTCTTTGGGGTTCTGCCACTCATATGAAAACTGACCCTTTTTTGTTTTCAAAGTGTGCAATATTTGCACATGTCTATATCGATTGACTTAAGACTGGGAAGCTTCCCCTTCGACTACATAATTTTCATACTCCTCACACTCATGTGACCAAGCCTTTGGTACATATAATCTACAATCTCCGTATTCCAAAACCGAAAAACCAGACCATCAAACATATTTAGTCTTATCTTTATTTCGTCTGTAACCGTTGCACCAACTCAAATCTGACCTCCTTTGGATCGCTACCAAACTTCTAGCTCTGATACCAGTTGTTGGGAAAATACACAATTTTTTCTGGTAAGTGTCTTCTAGACTGACTTGTGGTGAGAAATATTTTAGAAAAATACACAATTTTCCTGCAAGTAGATCAAAATAAAAAAACACACAAACAACAGTGAAATAAAACACACAAATTGTTAACGGGGTTCAACAAACTATGCGTACGTCTTTGGACCTAATGCAGATAGATTTTATTAGAAAAGAATCAGTGACTCTGTCTTTTTTCGATATATTCAGAAAATCCTAACTATTGGTTTATAGAGAGTCTTTAAAAAAACGATTAAAGTCTTTAATGAGTAATTTATGACTCACGAAATTACTTAACTTTCTTTCAAATTCAAAACTTCTTCGGTTCTTTTTAATGAGTCTAACAAAATTTACCTTGTTTTCTGTGAATATATACTTTTAATTGTTAACTATTAACTTCATCCAACGGTTGTTATTAACACGGACGGTCTATATAAAGATCTGAGAATCTTTGTTATTCATTTATCTTATTTTCCCTCCCTAGAACTCTCTGTATAATTTTCCTCCCTCAAACTAAATTTCTTATTGTTCTTCACTCACCTCGTATTGACTTGGGTCGGCAATTCGTATAATTCTTAAGAACAAAGGTACAATTTTCATATTCATTATTTGCTTGTGATTTTAGTATGTGATTGGTGTTAAGAGTCGTGAATCGCTAGAAAAACCGCATAATGTTTTAATAATATTTATAGGCATTCGTCAATAAAATTCTTAATGTGACGATGGAAGTGGATCGATTGGTAGTTTAAACTCCGGTAGTATCACGTGTCCGATCACGATATTAGTGCAATCTTTAGAAATCAGATTTTAAATTTGAAACAAAATCTTCTACAAAAATATTTTCCCCCCAAATTATAAGATAAATTAACACTTCAAGAAAAAGCTGCTGATGTTGTACAGCGTCGTCTTTTAGACAACTCTACTTTATTTGAGGTTCTAAGAGCATGTAAATTTCATTTTCTCAGTTCTCAGCTGCACCCAAACAGATAGAAGTTCAGTTTTCCATCTCTGCTGTTTCATCTGATTCAGCTTATAATCAAATTATATTATCTTTTGCATTGCGTTCATATGATCTTTTAGCTTCTGTTAACTATGTTCCTTTTATCTTTTGGTTCCTTAGTAATCTATAGATCTTACTTCAGAATATGTTTATAATTTGAGTTCAACTGCAAATAACTGAAGATTTATAGAGCTTAAACTACTTCAGTCTGATTGATTCCTGTTGTGGTTTCTCATTTCAGTTTGCTCAATTCATTGTGCAACACAGTTTCGGCTCTTCAGTCCAGCTTGTACTGTATAGGAGTCGGTTAATATTGAAAATGTCTTCTGACGAGATATCAACTGAGGTTCGTGATTATGGTAAGATGGTGGATGCTAGTAAGAACAGGGTAACCTGCAACCTATGCACAAAAGAAATGAGCGGCTTTTCCAGGCTCAAGTATCACTTAGGAGCCGTAGGTCCTGATGTAACTGCCTGCCTGCAGGTTCCTGAAAATGTAAAGCAATGTTTCAGAAACATGTTGGCCGAGTCGAGAAGATGTAGCGTTGGGAGAAAGGCTTGCTTAGGAAAACGGGATCGGTCTTCAACGTCAAATTCAAGTAATCATCCACTATACATAGATACCACAGTCTCCCGTGTCGAGGATGTGATCAGGCAGGTAGGCGTTGATAACGTAGTCCACGTCATGGCTTGTTCTTCAACAGAGTTGATTGGAAAAGTTGGCGAAAGGTATCAGGAGATGTACCCAACTATATTTTGATCGGTCAGTGTTTCGTACTGTATCGAGCTAATGCTCGAGGAAATTGGGAAAATGGAAACCGTTAGAATAACACTAAACAAAGCGAAAAATCTAACAAAATACTACAAAAGCCTAGTAAGGCCATCCAAGATAAGGTCTGCAACAGCTTTCTTGACTGTAGAGAACATCATTCTACAAAAGGAAAAGCTCATGGCCATGTTTGCTGGGAGGAACTTGGCATGTGCTAATGAAATGGAAGGACACGCGGTAACTAATCTGATGGAAGATTCTTCCTTCTGGAAAGAGGTGGAGGCTATTGTGAAAGCATCAAAGCCGCTTATCAATCTTTTGTGTTCCTTTAATATTGTCAACGAACCAAAAGTTGGGCAAATTTATGAGCTCATGGATGAAGTAAAAATAACGATAAGGGAAAATCTTGGTGACAAGAACTATGTGGGCTTTTGGGATGCGATAGATAAAGTATGGAACACAAGGCTTCACAGCCATTGTTGGATAAACATTGAACTTAAACACGTGTTAATGTATTAGTTATGAAAACAGTTAATAAGATCAAACCGTTAGTTATTTGTCCATATAAAAGACAGTCATTTCTCAAGCGGAGGCAAGACAGCCATTTCTCAAGACGGAAAAACAGAGTTAAAACAGTCATTTCTCAAGACTGAGATACCGAGGCAATGCAGCCATTTCTCAAGATGTAGAAACAGACGGCAAGGCGGTCATTTCTCAGTCGGAGAAACATACGGCAAGGCGGCCCGAAGAAACAGACGGCAAGGAGGTCATTTCTCAGGCGGAGAAACAGACGGCAAGGCGGCCATTTCTCAAGCGGAGAATCAGACGGCGCCATTTCTCAAGCGGAGAAACAAACGGCAACAAGATCTTCAACAACTCTTCAGATAAAGAGGAAGATCAGGCAGACGACGAAGAAGAGAGAAGTCGAGTTCAATGTTAAAGGGGAGAATGTTGGATAAACATTGAACAGACACGTGTTATTATGTCAGTTAGTAAGATAAGATCAAACAGTTAGTAATTTGTCTATATAAGAGACAAACCGTGTATATTTGATCTTCGAAATGACCGTTATCATTTCCATATTGATCTTAGAAATGACAGTTATCATTTCCATACTTGTTGTCTGTGAGTGTTATCTGCATATTTTTTGTTAATAGGAGGGACCTAGTTCTTGTTGGCGGAAAAAATAATAAAACAACACTCTTTTAAAAACAAACAAACAACTTTGATAAAATTGAAAAAAAAAATATTACAAGAACACTCTCACAACTCACACTAGAAGAGAAAATATTTTTTCTTTCACTCAAGAGAGTTTAAAACGTTCTGGTGTAAATCGATGAATGCAGTACAAGATTAAATAGTAAAACACATACAAGGCAGTTACTAAAAAATAGCACTTAATGTTGGTAACTCCCGTAACGCTTTGGCACTTAATGTTGATAACTCCCGTAACGCTTCAGCACTTAATGTTGATAACTCCCGTAACGCTTTAGCACTTAATGTTGATAACTCCCGTAACGCTTCAGCACTTAATGTTGATAACTCCCGTAACGCTTCAGCACTTAATGTTGATAACTCCCGTAATCTCTTAACTACGTGGAAGACCAAATCAAAGCAAATAACTATTTTCAAATATCAAATAAATAACCCTAACGGAATAAATAAGTTTAGATTAATAAACCCAACATTCTCCCCTTTAATCTAAACTCGTGCCTGAAGAACTCGTGACCCCTAGTAGTTTCCTTAATCGTTTGAAGTCTTCGCTTTTGAGTGGCTTGGTGAAAATATCAGCAGCTTGATCTTGTGTCTTCACATGTTCAACTTGCACATCCTTTCTTGAAATACACTCCCTTATGTAGTGGTAGCGGACATCTATATGCTTGCTTCGATCATGGAATACTGGATTCTTGGCTAAGGCGATTGCTGACTTATTATCGACATAGACCTTAGTTGGCTCATGCTGTGTTAGGTCTATCTCCTTCAATAGATTTCTAAGCCAAATCGCATGACTAACACATGTAGTAGCAGCAACATATTCAGCCTCACAAGTGGACAACGTGACAATCGGTTGTTTCTTTGACATCCACGTGAAAGCAATATTTCCCATAAAGAATACAAATCCAGTAGTACTCCTTCGATTGTCTATGTCTCCACCCCAATCACTATCGCTATACCCAACAAGTTTGTAATCATTAGAAATGGAATAGAGTAATCCAAAGTCGATTGTACCTTTCAGATAACGAAGGATTCTCTTTGCAGCCTTGAAATGAGTTGTTGTTGGAGATTCCATATAGCGACTAACCAATCCAACTGCATGAAGAATATCTGGTCTCGTACAAGTTAGATAGCGTAGGCTACCCACCAAACTTTTGAATAATGTTGGATCTACACTTTCGCCTTCTTCATGCTTGGATATTTTGACTCCAAACTCCATAGGTGTGCTTATCGAGCTACAATTCTCCATCTTAAACTTCTTGAGGATATCTTTTGCATAGCTTTCTTGTGAGATGAAAATTCCATCTTTTTGCTGCTTAACTTCAATGCCAAGGTAGTACGCCATGAGCCCCAAGTCTGTCATCTCGAATTCCTTCGTCATTACTTCCTTGAATTTATTAAACATACTTGGGCTGCTTCCGGTGAAGATCAAATCGTCCACGTAGAGACACACGATCAAAATATCTCCATCTTTGATCTTGGTGTATAGAGCGTGCTCGTACGGACATTTGTTGAAGCCGTTCTCTTGGAAATACTTGTCGATTCTACTGTTCCATGCCCTTGGTGCTTGCTTTAGCCCGTAAAGAGCCTTCTTTAGCTTCAACACCTTATCTTCGTGACCTTTGATCTCATAGCCTAATGGTTGTTGAATGTAAACTTCTTCTTCAAGGACGCCATTGAGAAATGCTGACTTTACATCCATTTGTTGTATCTTCCACTTGTTTTGAGCTGCCAAAGAAATTATTAGTCTAATAGTTTCCAATCGGGCAACGGGGGCGAATACCTCATCATAGTCAATTCCCGCCTTTTGACTATAGCCTTTTGCAACAAGCCTCGCTTTGTGTTTTTCAATCTCCCCCTTAGCATTTCTCTTGGTTTTGTATAACCATCTGACGCCTATTGTCTTGAACCCTTTGGGAAGTGAGGTGAGTTCCCATGTGTCATTCTTCTCGATGGCTCTAATTTCTTCATCCATCGCGTCTCTCCATTGTTTCTCTTGTGCAGCTTCTTGAAATGTCACTGGCTCACAATCAGCAAAGAGACAAAATAGTGTAATGTTATCCATTGGTTCGGTTACCTCATAAAGATCACTAAGGCTTCTTGTACGTTCCACTGCTCTCTCATTTTGACTACCATTTGACGATGATGAAGGTGGCGAGTCTCCATGAGTAGTTGCTGTTGGTGAGGCATGTTGGGTAGCAACATCTTCTGATTGCTCATTTGGTGTCTTCTCATCTTCTTCAATTTGGGGGAAAAATGTGAACTCATTTGTAAGAGACCCAAAATCCCATTCGCCTTCTTCATCAACTATCACATCTCGACTTATCACAACCTTCTTGTTGTTTGGGTTGTATAACTTGTAGCCTTTGGAACTTGAGTCGTAACCGATGAAGATAAACCTTTTGCTTTTATCATCGAGTTTGGTTCGTTGTTCGTCTGGTACATGGACATGAGCTACGCTTCCAAATACTCTCAAGTGGGAAATTCCGGGCTTTCTTCCACTCCACGCTTCTTGTGGTGTCTTTCCCCAAACACTTCTTGTTGGAGATCGGTTGGACAAGTAAACCGCACATGCCACTGCTTCCGCCCAAAAATCCTTAGGCAGTTTCTTGCTTTTAAGCATGCTTCGCGCCATATCAAGGATTGTTCTGTTCTTCCTTTCTGCCACACCATTTTGTTGAGGAGATCTGGGAACTGTCAAGCGGCGACGAATTCCATGTGCTTCACAAAACTCCATAAATTCATTGGATGTGAACTCCCCTCCTCGGTCAGATCTCATGGCTTTGATCTTATTTCCACTTTCCTTTTCCACAACTGCTTTGAACTTCTTAAATACACCAAAGACTTCGGATTTCTGTTTCAAGAAATATACCCACGTTTTTCTTGAAAAATCATCAATAAAGAGAAGGAAATAGTTACTTTTACCTAGAGAGCTCGGCTTGATTGGACCACACACATCGGTATGAATAAGCTCGAGAGGTTTATTGGCTCTTGACTCTGACTCCTTTGGAAAGCCTTTTCTGAATTGCTTTCCAAGTAAACATCCTTCGCATAGTTGGTCAGGATGATTGATACATGGTAACCCTCTCACCATTTCCTTCTTTGACAATAACTCTAAACTTGAAAAGTTTAGATGCCCAAATCGAACATGCCATAGCCACGACGAATCTTTGTAACACGCCTTAAGACACTTTGCAACATCATTTTGAATATTCAAAGGAAACATTCTATTCTTTGACATTTGAACTTTAGCAATTAAATCCCCTTTTGCATCTCTCATAAAAAGACTATAATTTTTCATATGAATATCATAGCCTTTTTCTAGAAGTTGTCCCAAGCTTAAGATGTTGTTTTTCATGCTAGGTACGTAATAAACATTTGAGATCATTTGGTGACTACCATCTTTTGCATGAATAAGAATGTTACCTTTTCCTTTCACCGATATTTTGCTATCATCTCCAAAAGAGACATTTCCACTCACGGCTTCATTGATCTCTACAAACATGCTTCTTTTCCCACACATATGATTGCTTGCACCGGTGTCAAGATACCAAGTGTTCTCTTGGCCTTCATTAGTGGTTTTGTATGTTAGTAGTAACATATCTTTCTCCTCCGTCTTCTCTTCCACATAGTTGGCCTTCTCCTCAACTCTATTGTTGGGGCCTCTACATTCTGAAGCATAATGTCCAAATCTTTGACATTTATAACATTGGATTTGAGATTTATCATACCTCGAGTTCGGATTTCGTTTTCCACGACCTCGTGTTGAGCTTTCTCGTTTCTCGTAGTTGTAGTTGGAATTATTGTTGTTGTAATTCCAGCCACGTCCACGTCCATGATAACCACCTCGTCCGCGGCCTCTACCTCTTCCTCGGCCACGTTGGTTTCTATCATCGTCTTGACTTGCATGCATGTCCTTGAGTTCTACTTTGAGGAGTTGCTCGGTGATCTCTTGCTTCTTCTTGTGCTTTTCTTCGTAGGCTTGTAGTGATCCTTGGAGTTCTTCAATCATCATCTTCTCCAAGTCTTTAGTTTCCTCAATCGTCACGACGATGTGCTCAAATTTGGGATCCAACGAGCGGAGTATTTTTTCGATTACTCTCACATCTTCTAACTTCTCACCATTTCTTTTTAATTGATTAGAAACGGTTGCTACTCTTGAAAAATATTCCGAAATAGATTCGGACGCTTTCATATGTAAGGATTCAAATTCACCTCTTAATGTTTGAAGACGTACCTTTTTCACCTTTTCGACTCCTTTGTAAGAGATTTGTAATTTCTCCCACGCTTGCTTGGCGGAAGATGCGCTTGAAATTTTTTCGAAGCCATCATCATCTAATGCTTGATAGATGAGGAAGAGAGCTTTTTTGTCTCTCTTTCTTGAATCCTTCAAATTTGTTTTCTCCTCGTGAGAAAGGCTTGCTTCATCTTCGGGTTCGTCAAACCCTTTATCTACGGCATCCCACACATCATGTGCTCCAAGAAGAGCTTTCATCTTGATACTCCAATTGTCGTAGTTGTTGTTGTTGAGTGCTGGAACTTGGAAGGATGATACACCATTTGCCATATTTTTAAATATGTTGAATATTTAAAAACAAAATTTCCAATATGTTGAAAATTTAAAAACAAAATTTTGGAAAGAGCTTGTGGCTCTGATACCACTTTGTTGGCGGAAAAAATAATAAAACAACACTCTTTTAAAAACAAACAAACAACTTTGATAAAATTGAAAAAAAAAATATTACAAGAACACTCTCACAACTCACACTAGAAGAGAAAATATTTTTTCTTTCACTCAAGAGAGTTTAAAACGTTCTGGTGTAAATCGATGAATGCAGTACAAGATTAAATAGTAAAACACATACAAGGCAGTTACTAAAAAATAGCACTTAATGTTGGTAACTCCCGTAACGCTTTGGCACTTAATGTTGATAACTCCCGTAACGCTTCAGCACTTAATGTTGATAACTCCCGTAACGCTTCAGCACTTAATGTTGATAACTCCCGTAACGCTTCAGCACTTAATGTTGATAACTCCCGTAATCTCTTAACTACGTGGAAGACCAAATCAAAGCAAATAACTATTTTCAAATATCAAATAAATAACCCTAACGGAATAAATAAGTTTAGATTAATAAACCCAACAGTTCTTTCAGCCATCTCCATGCTGCTGGGCATTATTTGAACCCTGCTACATTTTACTCGGGTAAGTTCCGTATAGATGAAGAAGTTTCAAATGGAATAATGTGTTAAGGAAAATAATATTTCAACTTGAACAATTACTTATAACCGTGTCTCAAGTAATGTAATCATTTTCGAGCTTATTTTTGTTTGTAATTGTGCGCAATGGAGTGGTGGACACGCTATGGTGCTGCATATCCCGACCTGCAGAGGTTTGCTACTAGAATTATAAGCCAGACTTGCGATGGTGCTTCTAAATATAGGCTCAAGAGAATTCTAGCCGAGAAGATGATAGGACAACCAAAAACTGAATTCGATCGACAATATCTAAAAGATTCTTCATTTGTTGAGTATAATTTGCAGTTGCAGCAAGCAAAATGGAGTTTAAATGGAAACATTCTGGCTGATAAAATAGACCCAAATGACGATTGGGTTAATCAAGAAGAGGAGAATCGCGCAATCAATATCCCTGATCTGTAAGAAAGCTCACTTACAACATCTTTAGATAAAACTGAGTAAACGCTTATAAGTTATCTATAAACGTTACTCAAAAAGTTTTTCTTTTTTAAAATAAAAATGTCAATTTTGGTTAGAATTGTTTTTTGAATGAGAAAGTTTTAATTTTTACAGTAATGAAAAAATAGATACGCCTCGGGATGATGATCAAGCTGGTGGAACACCAAGTATGATTTCTGGCCAGTCGTAAACGTGATGGTGGGACTTCAGTTCATGAAGCGAAGATGATATTTAGAACTGAAGCTGTCTTGTTGTTTACCAACCAACAGACAATAGTTTAGAAGAGTCATTCTGATATAGAGATCATTCTTCACTTGTCTGCACTAGGTTCTAGGGTCCTTGTGATTATCTGGTTCTAACAAGCAGACAAATGTCTTGGGGTTTCAAACATTTGGAAGACGAGCCGAGTTCCCTGAACAAGTATTCTTTTTTGTTAAAAGCTTACAATAGACCAATTCTTCTTTTATTGTTCGTCTTTCTATTCCAATTTTCAACAACCTTTGTCTGGGTTTTAAGAGTGCTCAAAATGTCGTATAAATGCTGTGTTTGGATCCGGTCTTAGAGATTAAATATTTTTCTGTGTCTGTATGTAAAGTTCTTCGGCAGATAATGGCCAAATTTTACGCGGCTGTCAATCCAAAGTGGGTTTAGCTGCATCATCTTGCTGAGTTTAATTGCAAAGCTCATCCTTACTTCCAGAAACCATCGTAGTCAATATTTCGACATTATTCTTGTCGTTGTTGGATTTTCTCAATTTTATTTATTTTGTTTCGATCATATCTCACATCAATATGTTTGGTGTGTTCGTGATACATTGGATTCTTGGTTATATTCATAGCACTCCACATATTCTTCTTGCTTCAAACCCTCTTCTTGAAGAAACCTCTTAAGCCAAAGCATCTCTTTGCTTGCTTTTACCACTGTAATATCTTCTACCTCAGTTATTGACAATTCTAAACATTTTTGTAGCTTGGATTCACATGAAATGGCTCCCCTTAAAAATGTAAACATATAAGCCGAGGTAGACTTCCGGTTATTGAGATCACCAGCCATGTGAGCAGCTGTATGTCCTTCAAATATCGATGTGTATCTCCATAACATAAACTCAAAGTAGAGGTACCTCGCACCTATCTGAAAATCCACTTCATATCTTCCCAATAGACTTCACCTTCAGGTTGTTCCCAGTAACATAAACTCAAGTAAAGGTACCTCTCAAGCCCATAAATATTTTCTTCAACTTCCAAACAAAAGTTTCTTTCCTTTTTCTCTTCAAAAACTTCAGGTTGTTCCATATAGATTTCTTCATGCAAGTCACCATATAAAAATTTCGTTTTTACATCAAGTTGTTCCAACTCAAGATTTAAACTTGCAGTTAAACCCAATTAATCTTGACAACCCTAGAAAATATCTCATCAAAATCAATGTCATTTTTTCCAGATTGCGTCATTTTACTACAACTCTAGCTTTCTGCTTGACAATTTTTCTCACCATATAGTTTGCTCATACGTTTTATTTTAAAAAAACAATCATCTTTCCTTCATAACCTCAAGTTAAAGATTTTTTCTCCTCATACGATAAAAGTTTTTAATAATTCTCTAGCTCGCTGTCTTCAGTGACTTGAATAAACTCTAACATTGGATACTTTGTTGAAGTTTTTCTTTCTAGTTGACTTTTGAACCCGTGTATCATTTACTTGAGGGATAGGTTGCGCCCCCTGCTCATGAAGTTCTTCTTCAAATAGGGTCTCATCAGAATCATCGACAAGAATATGATCTTGTAAATCACCACCAAATGGAACATCCTTGATATCATTGGTAACCACTTCAACATTATTATTTTCTCTTTGATTTACATAAAGAAAAGTAGAAGAAGAACCATCATGAGTAATATTAAAAGATACATCAAAAGTAGAAGTTAATTTGTTCTCAAAATATCTGCACACTTCTCATGCTAGAAAATTCCGCATCTCTACTTCTCACTACTTTATTCTTTTCAAGATCATAGAGTCTGAATCAATACTCTTCATTCTCATATCCAACAAGAACACAAGATTTAGTTTTGTAATTAAGATTGGATCTTTGTTTCTTTGGAATATGCATGTAAGCCTTGCATCCAAAAGCTATGATATATGAATATGTAGGATCATTTCCTTTCCATACTCTCTAGGGAATATCAAAGTCAAGAATTGTTGATAAGGCCCTATTAATCAAATACACAATACAATTAACTATTTTATACCAAAAATTCTTAGGAAGGTTAGACATTTCTTGCATACATATCAATGTTTCAACAATTGTTTAGTTCATTCTCTCTACAACTCCATTGTGTTGTGGTGTATCTGTCGTTGTCCTCTCAGGTCTTATAGCATAATATGAATTATAATTTTTGACTCATTGGAACTATAAGAACCACCATTATTAGATCAAGGACATTTTAACTTTCTCCATGTCTTCATTTCTACTATGACATGAAATTTCTGTAAAATATTGAAATTTAAGCATTTGTTTGCAGCATGTATATCCAATTTAATATCATCATTCATAAATGTTAACGAATACTTGTTACATCCAATAGATTCCACTTCCATAAGACCACAAACATCAGAGTATACTAACTTCATATTTTCTTATTTTCTAGTGGACTTCCTAGGAAGAGAAGCTCTATGTTTATCAACAAAAAATAGTGACTTACTTTCCATGTTTTGCATCTTTTTGTCACTCATGCATCATACTCTTTGATGCCACAAACTAGGAGAATTATTTTCCTCAACTATATCCAGCTTACCACAACATATACCAAAATATGTCTTATGCAAATAACAACACAAATCAGCTCAAGCAACTATCATTGAACATTTCGAAAATTTCCACTTACTATCACCAAAAGTGTGACGAAAACATTGTTGATCAAGGAAATTTGTAGATAACAAAATTAGATATATATTAGGGGCGTACATCATTTAGTGTAAATATGTATCCAACGCAAGTCTTCACACAAATATCCCACAACCAAACAATACTAGCTGAGCTCTGATTTTCAATTTTGACACTACTGAAATCTCCATTTTTCTAGTTTAATAGATATTCTCTATTAGGAACACAATGATATGAAACCCATGTATATACAAGCAACTCTGAATATGAACCACCAACACAATGATGCATCGCCATCACTAGTATAAGGAAAAGCTGTAATATTTTCATTATCACCTTCGTTTTATGAATTTGACTTGTTACCGTGTTCTTTCTTCCATCGATAAAAATACTTATTGTATATGATCAGGATTTCCACGATAGTTGCATGTCCTAATCTCTTTCCCATATGTGGACTTCGATATTCCGTTTAAGTTACCACAAAATTTAGATACTCTAATATTACCTTATCCTATATTATCAGAAACAAGAGCTTGTGAATCGTCAACTCTCATCTATTCATTGAACATGCTTTATTTTATAAAGTTCAAAGATAAATCATTGTCTGGAGAAGAGTTGATAATAGTCATAACCAAACTCTCCCAACTGTCTCGTAACAAACTCAATAGGAACAAAGCTTGCAGCTCATCATCAAGAGCAATCTTTATATTAGTTAAATTTGTTATGAGTGGTCATTCTTTCATAATGACCTTCTAATTTATTCCATCAGATCAACCCATTTTTATAATACTTCCCATAATATTTCTTTTTAACTTATCCTAGTCTTTTTCTTGCTTGACTTACGGTTTTATCGGTTTAATAGAGTTATCATCAACATATTTAACTAGCTCAATCAAATCAAACAAAAAATTGCAGTATAACAGATCCTCCATCATCAAAATCTGGATTGAATAATGGTTGATGTTAACTTAATCATGGAATTACCATGTCTATAATGGTTGATGTTAACTCACTGTTTTTGAACCGAATGTGGAAATAACATAAGCATTTTTTTAGCTTTTTAATAAATTTAACTGTACAAATGAATCATGAGATGATTATCAAATCCAAAACCTCCAAAATGCACTACAATCCAACTTCTCCAAACAATATTTAGAAAAGGAAAGAAAAAAGGACAAAAGTTGCCAACAAAACAAATGATTAAAAAAGATTAAAAAATTACAATACAATGAACTCAAAATAAACCAATAACTCAACCCATAATATATTAAATGAAAATTAAAGTTCTGAATTGGAACTATAGATGGATAATGAATAAAAAAACAATTAGGAGGATTAAAGTTAAATCTGAGAAAATAGAATTTCCTATATTTACAAGAAAGTATGATATCATATAGAAGAACTGAATCAACTCTTTGATTTTGAAAGTATGATATCATATAGAAGAACTGAATCAACTCTTTGATTTTGAAAGTATGATATCATATAGAAGAACTGAATCAACTCTTTGATTTTGAAAGTTACGATATTCCTAGCTATATAAGAGCAATTATTCTTCTTGAAAGTTCTGATATTGGTTACTTGAATTTTATGATCAATACGTTCATCAATAGATTAAAATAATTATTTTACATATTTTTTTTTCTGTTTATGTTTCAGAACGAGCAATGCCAAGCTTCCTACCAAACCTCTATATAGAGACACATCCACTTTCTTACTTGATGTTAGGTGTAGGCTAGAAGTAAATCATCAATAGAGCTATTGCCAAAGGACTACATCGGTGTTGGCTATATCATTATATGTATATGCACACTAGATCGTAACTTCGTTAAGATAAAGTAAATTATTTTATTTACTAGGTTTCCTATGTTAATTTGGATTTCCTATATTAATAAAATATTAGTTATTTCAATTGTTGATTAATAAGATTTAATTTCGAGCCGTTGATAAAGAATCAAGGCTTTTCCTAAAGTTATAAATAGAAGAATATATTATAATTAACGATGTGACATGATGCGGCTGTAATTATAGATCGAACAACCAAATAGGGGTTTAATTGAAGAAATTTTACCAAATTCGGAGCAAAACTTTAAGATTTTTTGTCTGAGAAATAAAAAAGATGAATTGGTATTTCGTTCTATTGTACATATCAATCAAATACTCAATTAAAGGATGTAATGAGAAATAAAGAATCAGAGAGCAAAATAAAATCACATCAAAACCATGAGAAGTTCAGAGAGAATCAAAATGAAAAATATTTACCCAAGATTATAGGTTAGAAGGACGTTCAAGGCAAGAACTTGCCTACAAATGAGTATGAAATTCAATATTACGTCCCTCAATAAAACTTCATCACCAGTCCAGGAATGGAATATCAGCAAGATATCTTATAATGGTGTAGTCAGGAAATCAGAAACACATATCACCAAGTTGGACATCCAACAAGAGGAAGTGTCCATTTGAGGAAAAAAAAGACTACAAAATAGTCAGCTAAAAGGTGATTTTAATATGTCAATATATTATAAATGGCAATTTTTCATAAATTTAAAAAACCAAGAAGATTTAAAAATTATTTGGAAAATGAATGTCTTATCTTTTGGCCAACATTCAATGCGATTGAATAATTGGGAACCTAATTTCATTACGAAGAAATAGTATTGAGAAATGGAAAAAAATGGAAAAATGTTGACAACAAAACAAAATATTCAAAACAGATAAAAAAATAATATACAATGAACTCAAAGGAAACTAATAACTCAGCCCATAATATATTAAATACCAGTTAAAATTCTGAATTGAAACTCTAGAGGGGTATAGAATAAAAAAACAATTAGGAGGATTAAATTTAAGTTTGAGAAAATCGAATTTTTATCTTTACAAGAATCTATGATCTCATATAATAGAATTGAATCAACTTTTTGATTTTAAAAGTTATCAGTTTCCTAGCTATATAAGAGTAATTGTTCTTCTTGAAATTTTCGATATTGGTTACTTGAATTCTATTGATTAATACCTTCATCAATTGGATAATACAATTATTCTTTATACATTTTTTTTCTGATTATATTTCATGATAAGATATATAACATCATGTTTTGCAAGGTTTTCTAACGGATATTCAATCATTTATTATCATGGATGACTAAAGGGCATCAAGTAACCAGTTTTAAGCTTCAAATCAATCAACAAATGATCCTACCTTCATGATAAATTTAGTTCATGCAATCTTTGGATTGATGCAATAGAGTTATCAAATTACAAAGCTTAAATGATTCCGATTAATTGGTTGGAATCATGGCTCCAAAGGCTCAAGGAAAGACCAAGAATATGTCTTTTTTCATGGCCCTCAAGTTTTTAAAAATGTATGTATTAATTTTAACTTAGAGTTCAAGTTAGTATCATTATTAAAATTATTAATATTTTTGGGTTTTTAACTATAACCCATGCTCTAAATTCGTTATGCCTCTTGTAACTCAAACTCAAGTTAGAAATTTGTAACTTAAGAATTAATAATACATTTGATGTGTTAAAACAACTATTTAAAATATCTATTAATTGAAATATCTAAACATCTAAAGATAGTAATGACTTTAAAATATAGTTTATTGATCTAATTAACAAGTAGTTAAAAAATCTAATGTATTATTGAAAACATCTGAACAAAACTATAAAAAATATCACATAAATAACTCAAACATTTCTTTTATGATATATGTATCTTAATTTATTTCATTCGCACATACAAATATATATTTAAAAAACATATTAACAAATATGATAAATTGTTAAATATGACATGATTTTGTAATTGCAAGAAATTGTAGCAATATGAATCTGTTACGTTACGTTATAACTGCTTTAATTTTTAAATACAACGTTACATGATGTGTCGTCCCAATTTTCATCACTAGATACGAACTTTGTTCACGCATAAAAAAATAAACCAACTCTCTTATTACTTCCTTAATCGAATGTTAGAAGTTAAGCGGATTAAGATGATTTGAGTTTAGATTCTATATTTAAAGCATAGGAATGATCGAAGATGTAAATATTAGAAATAAGTTGGAAAAAATAAAATTATTTTTGTAACTTGGTATTTTTTATATTCAAAGGTTATTTCAAATCAATATTTTTATTATAGGTATGGACTTCTTATATACTTATTTACATGTATCTTTCACACTCTTCTATTAATTTGTACTAGTCTCTGTATTTCACAATAATGCATGACTTTTCATGTCAATATAATGAACTATATTTTTCTAGAGCTTACATTTTTACGCTACATCTGTAAAAAAATTAATATCAATCCTCCCATTTAATAATTTTTTATAATATTCATTAACATTTTGAGGTAGTGATGTTTGTCATTTGGATGTTTGTCATTAACATCATTAACATTTAGATCTTCCATTTGCATTTCTCCAAAACTTATTTGATGAATAGATGTCCAACTATCACACATGATGATGACTTCTTTATTTTTCTCCAACATCATTTGAGAAGCGCTCTAGGCATATTGCACGTGACATTGCTAATATAACTGGTTCATATTCTGCATGGATAGATGATTGTGTTCTCGTTTCTTACTTATTTGAAGACCACGCGATCACATATTAACAAATAGTAAAAGTGTAGTTTGAAGCACCGTTTAATATCGTCAACACATCCGACCCAACCACGCTCACAATTTCAGAGGAGCTTTACGTCGGTGTTGAAATTGACCTCGAAATTTTCCTCTACCACAGTATTCTTCACGTACCATGTAACAAGATAAAAGAATACCTTATATGTACCTCAAAAAATAATTACGACTCCGAGATGAATGTGACCCGATGACCGGGTAGATGATTGTATTCTTCACTTATTAATAAGAATTCCTTACATGTACCTCAAATGTGATCGAGTTCAGATCAAATCGGATCAGACTAGTTTAAACAATCCAAATAATAAAATAATATAATATTTGCGGGGCTGGTTTGGATAATATTTGAGTTTGGTACATATTTACACTAATATGAAAATATTAAACTCATTGCAATTTGGGTCGGGTTTTTGTTCAAGTAAAAAGATAATGGACACAAATCTAAATTAATAAATTAATTTATGTTTTTTATTTAATAACATTATAATTTTATTCTTATAAATATAAAAAACTAATTAAATTCCAAATGAGATTTATATACAAGATTAGAATTTGAATCTCATAAAGGAGATTTATAGAATAAAAAATAAATCATTAAAATTTGAGTTTTATAAACTAGTCAATCAACTCATAATTTATGAAAATTAATACACATCATTTATAAATTATTTTTTATTTAATGATAGTTTAAAAAATCTTTCACTATAAAATCTCATTGATTGAGAAGGAATACATGTATTGGAAATTTGAAGGAAATCTACATATCGACAAACAATGTTTTATTATTTATTTTATATATTATGAATCCGATTAACTGAATTGTTTCACACGAAGTATTTTCCAAGACTAATATCGGCAAAGTTTCAAAATGACATTTCAAGATTCGCTTAGATAAGTGATGAACAAACGAGTGAATCGTGGAAAATATACAACTATGTGTTGCATATATTCCCTCATCACGGGATCTTGACATGGCTATTAGTCCAGAAATTCTATAATAAACCAACAAGAAACAAAGAATAAGAATTGATGGTTGATGCTACAAATGGGGGATCATTTATAAAAAAAATAAAAGAAGAAGCATATGCACTTATAGAGGTACTCTCGAGCAAGAGCTATGGATCTCAAAGGAAGGTTGGGATGTACTTTGTTAAAAATGAGACTGCTCTATTAAAGCAGCTGATGAACCTATCGAAAACGAATTCAGTTGTAGTACCAAACATAAATACTTACCATCCATATATTAATCGCAAATCAATTCACAGAATCTGAAGATATTAGGTATGTAAGTAATTTCCAACATTGGCTTAAACCTTATTTTTATAATAGTTATGTAAAAAGTAGAAGGAAAGAGAATTATAAGTTAGATAAAAAAAAACTACATTTTGAACTATATGTGTACAAGTTTGTTGAATCATTTACAACTCACTTTGAGAAGAACAGATTGAGCATGAAAAATTGTGAAATATCGTTCCAGAATCATGAAGCAAACCTAAAGAACTTGGATGTTAAATTAGGACAACTACACTCAATGATGGAATTTATAATCAAGCGAACTTAGCTAAGTAACACAATAAATAACATGAAACAAGATTATGTAATCATAGTGAGAACATGAAGATAAATATGTTAGAAAGAGGAGACTTTCGATGATTACAACAAACAGGTAAGTAATCAAAATCAAGATTTATAATGCTATTTTTGGAAGATCATCAGTACTTTAAGTATGTGGTTGAAGATAGATTTTAAGTGGTTCGAGGCAATCAAAAGGTTGCCAGGGAATGCTATGCCACTGCGCTTCGGATCCGAGGATCCAACACTGCATATTTGATCCGAGAATAACAGCTAGCGAGGGTACCTTCGGATTCGGAAGAAAGGGTTAACGATCCAAGGGAAACCCAGGGTCTTTAACGGTGAGTGAAAAAATAGAGGAGTTTACTTTTTCAGAAGGAAAGGTGTTTCGAATTGGAACTTTATTAACCTCTTTTCTACGTCAACAATTGATTGATTGTTTATCTCAAAATTTGGATGTCTTTGCTTGGAAAA
This sequence comes from Limnanthes douglasii subsp. nivea, assembly GCA_036936605.1. Taxonomy (NCBI): domain Eukaryota; kingdom Viridiplantae; phylum Streptophyta; class Magnoliopsida; order Brassicales; family Limnanthaceae; genus Limnanthes; species Limnanthes douglasii. Next base: position 247,370,100 of record JAUPFV010000001.1, on the reverse strand, counting down.
ACAGAAGATATAACAGGAGTTCCTATTGAGGTAATTCGACACAACTTGGCCATAGGAGAGCTGGTAATTCAAAAAAGGAGAGCGTTTTCCTCGGAAAAAGCGGAAGCAATAGTTGCAAAAGTGGATTGGTTTTTTAAGGTCGGACACATAATGGAATCACAGTATCCTTTGTGGATGGCAAATCCGGTGGTGGTTAAAAAGAAGAATGGGAAATGGAGGATGTGTATGGATTTTGCAGATTTGAATAGAATTTTCCCCAAAGATCCATTTTATATTCCTCAAATATATTAGTTGATTGATTCTACTTCAGGAAATAAAATTTTGACTTTTATGGATGCTTTCCCAGGGTATAACGAGATTCAAATGGATCCAAAAGATCAAGAGGGCCCGACTTTTATAACTGATAGGGGCCTACATTGTTATAGAGTGATTCCCTTCGGATTGAAGAATGATGGAGCCACTTATCAGAGATTAATGAATAAAGCTTTTGTTACGCAGATTGGAAAAAATATAGACGCATATATAGACGATATAGTAGTGAAAAGTTCAAGGGCCGAAGTGCATCTTGATGATCGAGCGGAAGATTTTTTGAATCTAAGAGCGATAAAGTTGAAATTAAATCCTCATAAGTGTACCTTTCCAGTTCGGTGGGGGAAGTTTTTGGGTTTTATTATCAGTGAAAAATGAATATAAGCCGACCAGAACAGTCAAAAGCTTTGATAACAATGAATTCACCTTGATCAATCAAAGAAGTGCAAATAATGACAGGAAGGTAAGCAGCACTTAATCGATTTATTTCAAGATCTTCTGATAAATGCTTTCCTTTCTTTCAAGTGTTACGAGGACCCAACAGGTTCGAATGGACATCTGAATGCGAAGCAGCATTCACAAACACTAAAAATTTGTTGTCATCACCAGAAATTTAACAAAGCCTCGAAATGGGGAGAAATTATTTTTGTACATCGCGGTATCGGATTTTGCGCTCAGTGCCGTGTTAATTAGTGAATATTCCGTAATTCTGAAGCCAATGTATTACGTTAGTAAAAGTCTGGTGCGAGCAGAAAAGAGATATATGAAATTGGAAAAGCTGACTTTAGCATTGGTGATTGCTGTTAGGAAGATGTGTCCTTATTTTCAAGCTCATACTATCGAAGTCCGAATTTTATTCCCCTTAAAAAATGTATTACAACGACCTGATATTTCGGGGAGGATGACCAAATGGTCAGTGGAGTTGGGAGATTACGATATTTTATTTACACCTCGAACAACGATCAAAGCACATGCACTGGCTGATTTTTTTGTTGAGTTCCATTCAAGTTGATCGGATGAGGAATAAAGTAAAAAATATTTTCCTGTAGATTCGAAGTGGGTTGTTCGAACAGATGGAGGATCCAGTATTTCCGGGTGCATTGCTGGGGTCCAATTGATAGTTCCGACGGGGAACACAATGGTCCAATCAATTAAATTTGGTTTTCATGTTTCAAAAAATGAAGCTGAATATGAAGCTGCTTTGGCAGGTTTGAGATTGGAAAAAATTTATGGGGCAACTTCAGTACGATTGGAAACGGATTCTCAATTGTTGGTTAATCAGGTATCTTGATTTTCCGAAGTAAGGAAGGATCGTTTGATTTTGTATCTTCAGGAGCTTCAGAATTTAATGCTTCTGTTTGACAATGTGGTTGTTGAATATATCGAGGCGATGAAGTAGCTTGGTGGCTGATTCTTTATAAAATGTTGCCTACAAGGAATAATATCCTTGGATTTTTCTACAAGAAAATCCTTCAATTGTTACTCAATATAGCCAATGTGAAATTATAGAAGAATATTTTGTCACTGATAAAAGCCGACGCGGTTGGCGATCATATATTCTTAATTTTTTTACCTAAGGATTACTCCCAGATGGTTCTCAATTGGCCAAAAAGTTAAGGGGTAAAGCCTTCATATATATAGTTTTGGATGGAATTTTGTATAAAAAGGCATTAAGCAGACCATTACTACGATGTTTAGGCAAGCAAGCATCACAAGAAGTATTGTCATAATTGCATAATGGTGAAGGGTCAGCCCATTGTGGATTCAAAGCTTTATCTCATCGAGTTTTACTTGCAGGGTTTTACTGGACGACAGTCATGAACAATGCTAAGAATTCAGTCTGAGGTTGTGATACTTGTCAGAGATTTTCCAATGCTATTGACAGACCAGCAGTACCGCATATGTCTATATTTGAGGCGATACCATTTTGATAGGTGGGGAATTGATTTGGTGGGACCTTTACTGATTGCCTCTAGGGGAAGGCAGATGATAATTGTGGCGGTGGATTATTTTACGAAGTGGGCAGAAGTAGAACTGCTATGAGGCAGAAAAGCAAAGGATGTCATCAAATTTATTGTGAATAGTATATGTTGTCGTTTTGGGTTTCCTCGGAGAATCACAACAAATAATGGCCCTCAATTTAATAATAGGGAAATAACTGCATTTTGTACTTCTAAAGGAATTTAACAATGTTTTTTACGCCCTTTCATCCTCAATCTAATGGACAAGTGGAAGTGATAAATAGAACAATTTTAGTTGGCTTGAAGAAGAATCTATCGGGGGCAGCAGGAAAATGGCCAAATTACTTGCAAGAGGTGCTTTGAGCTTATCGAACAACTCCAAGAGAGGCTAGAAAAGAGACTCCTTCTGCTTTGGCATATGTTATGGATGCAGTTAGCCCTATTGAATCTACGATGTCATCTTTTAGAATATCTCAATATTCTGAAAGATCTAATGACGAAATTCGAAGGGCTAATTTGGATTTGAATGAGGAAAAAAGGATTCAAACTCATTTGAACGCAATCCATTATTAAACTCTTATGAAAAATAGATATGATTTGAAGATGAAAATAATAGAATTTAAAGAAGGTGATAAGGTGTTGCGGAAAGTCTATTTGCATACAAAACAGAAGAACCTCGGGAAAATGGCTCTGAATTGGGAAGGACTTTATACAGTTGTTGAAAGAATCAAACCGAGGTCCTATCATCTTTGTGATTTCGAGGGGAGAATGCTTCAACATCCGTGGAATATTCAACACTTCAGGATTTATTAGGAGTAGTTATGTCTTTGTACTTTGAAATTTTTGTTTCGATGTTTCAAATGGCGCACTCTTTCGTCTCATGTTGGCCCATGAAGGTTTTAATGAGACGTCGTGTACATATTCGATATTATCAATAAAGTTCATTTTTTTGCCAATGGTTGTTTACATATGTTCGATTACTATCTTAACGAATCATCAAAGACTGATCACCTTTGAGAATCTTCCGAAGTGTTTCTGACACTTTTCGAAGAAACAACCATGTATAATAATCATATTACATTTTTATTTCGAAGTGGACGCTTAACAACACATTGAGAATTTTTGTTTGGAAGAGCTACCAAAGCTTAACAATTATTTCGAAGAACTACAATGTCTTCGAAGAACATGAATTTTTTATCGATGAGCAACGTTAATTTTAGTCAGTGATTCAAGGGGGTAAGTTTATATTAATTTGTTAAGGTTTTATAATTATTTTGTTTGAAGAATTTAACATCGAATAAAATATAAGATATAAGGAAAATGATAACATACAAAAACATTTCCTTTAGATTAAGTCATTTAAGGTACAAAAAGATGATATTGTAATTCGACAGGGATAAAAGGATAACGGTAAAATTATTCAGAGGATTCTTCTTCATCGGATGATTCGTCTTCGGAAGGCGATGAACTTGGAATAGGGTTAAAAGCTTCGCTTGGGCGCGTTTCTTCAGGGATATCGTTCCAAAAGCTTGTCAGGTCGATTTTTGGATAAGTAACGTTAAGTTCACGAATGAGAAGAATGGTTTCATCTTCTTTTCCGACGTGAATAGAAGTTTGCATATCCTTTGAAAGTGCAGCTTCAGCAGCAGCAACAGCAATAGCTTTGATAGCTTTGAAATTCTTCTTCAACTCAGTCATATCATTGGTCAGCTCTTTGTGTTTTTCAACGACTAGTTCAGTAGCATGGCTAGTGTTGAGTTTGTTTAACTCTGCTTTATGATTACTAGTCAGCAATTCAGTATCCACGATGTGTTTTATTCGAAGATGGTTTTTTTTTATGCAAAGAGCACCATTGATCATTTCAGACCGTGCCATTTCATAACCATGTTGATCGATTACTTTTCCATGCATAATTTCTCTTAGATTCTTATAAGCTTCGTAACCTTCCTTATAGTAAAGCAGATCTTTGGCCAACTACTTCTGATGATTTTGAGAAGCTTCGAATTCAGACGCAAGTCTCTTTGCTGCAGCATCAAGTTTGGCAAATGGTTGAAGAGCGACAGAGATGGCCGAATTTGGAGTAGGAACACGGAGTTCGGATGTGCTAGCCTTTTGAACCATTGCGGTGATAGGTTCAAGAGAGTGAGAAGCTATTGGAGAGGCTTTTATTGTTTCTGGTCTTCCAAAGTTGAGCATATGGTTTTGGATTACATGAAGAACAGGGTCTTCCTCACCAGTATGTGCTTTGGTATTTTCGAAGCCGATGAACATGTTAGGGTCGAAGTCTACATTGGTCTGATTTTTGTTGGAGGTGATATCTTCAATAATTATCAAAGGGTTGTCTTTGTTTAATTGATTATCTACGGAAAGGTTTTGTGGGTTTTCAGCAACAGTGACTTCGTTTTCGTCAACCAAACCGTACGAAGTAATTTTCTTCTGCTTCTTTTTCATTCAGAGGGAATTAGAGGATATTCTCTTTTTTTTATGATGGTTATTGATTATTTCCCGCTTCGATGGGTGAAAGAGGCTATTCTGAAATTTTGCGTTTTCGACGCTTTGGTTTCGACGGCATGGAAGGGTTAGCACCAGATGTGCTAGCTTCCTTTTTACAGTTCTTTTCTTTGATGACTTTTTCTTCCTTATTTTTGGCAAATGGCTATCGGATATGTTGCGAATAGGAAGAAAGACTTTGCAGTCAGGCTGGGGTATTCGTTGGTATACAAGTTTTGGATCTGGTTCGGAAAACAAATCTTGAGGAGGCAACCCACCTTCTTTGATTGGAAACATGTAGATATTGAGGAAATTGATGGGTTGAAGGGCCGTATGAAATGCATTATTCCATTCCATTTCAGCCCAGGCGGCGAGTTTTTGAAAGATATCTTTAACAGCTTCTCGACGTGTTGAATAGCGCTTCAAAATTTCTAGTATAAATTAGCAAAATAAATTGTTAATCTTTTTTATTAAAACGTAAAACATTCAAAGAACTTACGATTGCTTTTGCAAACAAGAGTTAGTTTCAAAGGGTTAGCTTTAGAAATTTCTTTACCGTTTTCCTAAGCTCCAGATATGAAAATGAACTTTTGTTTCCAGAATTTGTGGGCCTTCTAAAGATCGTCGATGATCTTGAAGTCATCCATCAATGTGAGGTAATAAAATGGAAGCTTCAGACCTTTCGAAGGTTGAGTCAGTGAGATAAGGTCTTAAATGCAGATGGGAATTATGGATAGACGGGATGCCATGATCACTGACATGAGGGTGAACAATTGATTCGGCATCACCTGAGTAGGGCATAAACTGAGGAGTTTGAAGTACTCCACAATAATTGGATCTAGTGGAAATCGAAGACCCCAGTTGATAATTTCTAGGTATACCACTAGTTCATCATCTTTGTAGTTGAGGGGAGTTTCTCCTTCTTTTGGGAGACGAAGGGTTATGTCTTCTCCCATTCCCCATTGCTTCTTAAGAGTCGAGTCTTGACTTTCTTTGTAGTATATATAACGAACTTTCTTTAAGGCGATAATATACTTGCTTTCGAGGTTCCTTAGGTTCCTCCCAATTTTTGCTCTTTCTTCTTCAGAGATGGAACAAATGTCATCTTCTTCTTGAGAGTCAACCTGAAGATCTGTTTTTGTAGCCTCCGAGTCAGTTTCGTTGGCTTTTGATGTTTCTTCTCGAGGATTTTGAGACGTTGGGATAATTTTTTATGTAGAAGGGTTAGCAATTCGAGGCGCCTCCTCCATCAATTCTCTTTGAGGAGGATCGTTAGTAATGGGATTTGGAGGAGAAGGTGTTTGGATAATTTTTGATTCATCTCCCATGGCAATGAAAGTTTTTCTTCGATGAGGTTTGGTTAATGAATATTTTTCCGAAGAAGGGTTATTTGTTTTCGATTTCAGATGAGAAATTATTCTTTGAGACGAGGAGGCTCGATGAGTTTTAGGCCCTAAGATTTTAGATGAGGCTTGTTCTTCGATTCTGGGAGAAGGTGAAAGATTTGGTACTTTAGTAGGATCGAAGTTACCATAATAGAATGTCTCGGCTGTAGTTCCGATTGGACCACCTCGAATCAATCCTACTCTTCGGTATTCTTCAGCTCTTTGCGTAATACAGAAATAATTATAAGATCCAAACACTAGGTTACTATCAGTATCAGAGGATTCTGGTGTTTTGGGAAGAATGGCCTTCGACTTTTTGGTTCTTGGTTTCTTTCTCATAAACCAAGTAAGGGTCGATCGAGGAGGATGAAGGTTTATCGGGAAATTTGAATTTTATGATGAGAATCCTGAGAATAGTGGAGGAGCAGATGAAGGTTGCCAAAGACTCTAACTTCTTTCTAAAGCAGTTTTTGTGTGAGGGGAGTTGAAATGAGAAACATGTTGTATTTATACTAAAATAAGTGAAGACGTGTGATGATGGAAGCACCCATATGATGATAGGTTGGAGTATGAATCGTTGAGTGGATTAGATGTTCGACATCTGTCAGGCTAGATTACTAGGGTCATGATGAATTTAACGGTTACATATGTAACCGTTATATTCGAGGATGATTTATCTACATAATATTTCGAAGACAATTTTCATAAATTGTAATTATATCGACTCGAAGTGATAAGCAATTACATCGATTTGAAGTGATTTCAAATTTATATGCTCATATTTACCTACCAAGGTTATTCGAAGTCAACCAATTTGTGTTTATTTTTTGGTTCAAATATGTTTTGAGATTTTATATTGTACACATGCTTGGAATAATATTTTAAGCTAATGGCTTCAAACAATTGTTTTTTGATTTATAATAGGTTATATAGCCAATGGGAATGTTCGAGGATGTAAAGATTCGAAGACAAAACGGATTTGAAGACTCTTTAGTTCTCATTCATTTACTGACATGAGAACTAGGGGCTTCTGATATGGAAATAGAGTTTTAAGGATCTAAATTGTAAATAATGTAACTTTAGGGGTTTAATAATAATTAATGTAAGTTTTGTCCTTAATTCGTGACTAGTGTAATTTTATGGGATATTTGTAACTTTGTATAATTTATAGGGAGTAAACGACAATTACTCCACTTTTTGTAACAGATTCAGTTTGAAATTAAGTCTTGGCTCCTCTAAATAAAGGACCATACTACTCTAATAAAGGGTTTGAACACTTTTACTTTGAAACTCAACTGTACTTGTATTTTGTCTCTCTAAAAACTGCCAAGCTCTTTCTCTCTCTAGGATACACTCTTGATAGTTTACCTAGGCAAAATAATAACTCATCACAGCCGATACACTCATTTGTTATGAAGTGCCTTCTTAACCATGGGTAACTCAGCTAATTCCCATCTCTCTTTTGTTGATCATTGGTCTGACAAGCTTCATCATAACACTTAGTCTCTTCTCTATCGGTCACCGACATATAGCTTAAGTATCTTCTGTTGGGCACATAGGATTCGGAAGATCTTCTCAAAATAGGAATTTCCTCGGTGGGTTGTAGTATTTAGGACTACTTTCGATCGGTCTGTCCAACTGACTCTCTTTGGTGAGGGCTTAATCCGATCAACTTTATTTCTTTACTATCTGAGACCCCATCGATATTTGCAAATACTAATCCGTACAACTTTGACTCATTTGCTTCAGTTTCGTGTCTGTTCTTGTACATCACCGTTTCATTGAAGATCACATCTCTACTTCGTATTATCTTTTGTTTCCTCATCCCAAACATGATAACGAAACTCATCTTCGCCATAGCCGATCATGAAATATTTCTTCAATTTTGGATCAAGCTTGTTCGTGCCTTGATCACTTATATGAACATATACCATACAACCAAAAACTCTTATTTATGATAATGTTATATCCTTGCCACTTCATACCTCATCAAGTATTCTATGTTCTAAAAGAACCGATAGGCCTCGGTTAACCAGGTAAGCCGATGTGTTGACTGCTTCTACTTATAACTGCTTTGGTAAACTTGATTGCATACAAATGTTTTTTGTTATTTCTTTCAACGTTTTGTTCATATGTTTGACAATACTAGCCTTTCTTTCTTTGGGGTTCTGCCACTCATCTGAAAACTGACCCTTTTTTGTTTTCAAAGTGTGCAATATTTGCACATGTCTATATCGATTGACTTAAGACTGGGAAGCTTCCCCTTCGAGTACTTAATTTTCATACTCCTCACACTCATGTGACCAAGCCTTTGGTACATATAACCTACAATCTGCATATTCCAAAACAAAAACCAGACCATCAAACATATTTAGTCTTACCTTTATTTCGTCTGTAGCTGTTGCTCCAACTCAAATCTGACCTCCTTTGGATCGCTACCAAACTTCTAGCTCTGATACCAGTTGTTGGGAAAATACACAATTTTTTTTTTGCAAGTGTCTTCTAGACTGACTTGTGGTGAGAAATATTTTAGGAAAATACACAATTTTCCTGCAAGTAGATTAAAATAAAAAAGCACACAAACAACAGTGAAATAAAACACACAAATTGTTAACGGGGTTCAGCAAATTATGCGTACGTCTTTGGACCTACTGCAGATAGATTTTATTAGAAAAGAATTAGTGACTCTGTCGTTTTTTGATATATTCAGAAAATCCTAACTATTGGTTTATAGAGAGTCTTTTAAAAAAACGATTAAAGTCTTTAATGAGTAATTTATGACTCACGAAATTACTTAACTTTCTTTCAAATTCCGAACTTCTTCGGTTCTATTTAATGAGTCTAACAAAATTTACCTTGTTTTGTGTGAATATATACTTTTAATTGTTAACTATTAACTTCATCCAACGGTTGTTATTAACACTGACGGTCTATATAAAGATCTCAGAATCTTTGTTATTCATTTATCTTATTTTCCCTCTCTAGAACTCTCTGTATAATTTTCCTCCCTCAAACTAAGTTTCTTATTGTTCTTCACTCACCTCGTATTGACTTGGATCGGCAATTCGTATAATTTTAAAGAACAAAGGTACAATTTTCATATTCATTATTTGCTTGTTTTAATCTTACTATGTGATTTTAGTATGTGATTGGTGGTGTTAAGAGTCCTCAATCGCTAGAAAAACCTCATAATGTTTTAATAATATTTATAAGCATTCGTCAATCAAATTCTTAATGTGACGATGAAAGTGGATCGATTGGTAGTTTAAACTCCGTAAATATCAGGTGTCCGATCACGATATTAGTGCAATCTTTAGAAATCAGAATTTAAAATTTGAAACAAAATCTTCTACAAAAATATTTTCCCCCAAATTATAAGATAAATTAACACTTCAAGAAAAAGTTGCTGATGTTGTACAGCGTCGTCTTTTAGACAACTCTACTTTATTTGAGGTTCTAAGAGCATGTAAATTTCATTTTCTCAGTTCTCAGCTGCACCCAGACAGATAGAAGTTCAGTTTTCCATCTCTGCTTTTTCATCTGATTCAGCTTATAATCAAAAGGTATTTTATCTTTTGCATTGCGTTCATATGATCTTTTAGCTTCTGTTATCCATGTTCCTTTTATCTTTTGGTTCCTTAGTAATCTATAGATCTTACTTCAGAATATGTTTATAATTTTAGTTCAACTGCAAATAACTGAAGATTTATAGAGCTTAAACTACTTCAGTCTGATTGATTCCCGTTGTGGTTTCTCATTTCAGTTTGCTCAATTCATTGTGCAACACAGTTTTGGCTCTTCAGTCTAGCTTTTACTGTATAGGAGTCGGTTCATATTGAAAATGTCTTCTGACGAGATATCAATTGAGAAAAAAATGCCAAGCTCATTTGAACGCAATCCATTATCAAACTCTTATGAAAAATAGATATGATTTGAAGTTGAAACGAATAGAATTTAAAGAAGGTGATAAGGTGTTGCGGAAAGTCTTTTTGCATACAAAACAGAAGAACCTCGGGAAAATGACTCAGAATTGGGAAGGACCTTATACAGTTGTTGAAAGAATCAAACCGAGGTCCTATCATCTTTGTGATTTCGAGGGGAGAATGCTTCAACATCCGTGGAATATTCAACACTTCAAGATTTATTAGGAGTAGTTATGTCATTGTACTTTGAAATTTTTGTTTTGATGTTTGGAATGGCGCACTCTTTCCTCTCATGTTGGCGCATGAAGTTTTTAATGAGACGTCATGTACATATTCCATATTATCAATAAAGTTCATGTTTTGGCCAATGGTTGTTTACATATGTTCGATTACTATCTTAACGAATCATCAACCTTTGAGATTGGTTAAGAGTAGAATCTTCCGAAGTGTTTATGACACTTTTCGAAGAAACAACCATGTTTAATAATCACATTACATTTTTATTTCGAAGTGGACGCTTAACAACACATTGCGAATTTTTGTTTGGAAGAGCTACCAAAGCTTAACAATTTTTTTGAAGAACTACAATGTCTTCGAAGAACATGAATTTTTTATCGATGAGCAACGTTAATTTTGGTCAGTGATTCAAGGGGGTAAGTTTATATTAATTTATTAAGGTTTTATAATTATTTTGTTGGAAGAATTTAACATCGAATAAAATATAAGATATAAGGAAAATAATAACATACAAAAACATTTCATTTAGATTAAGTCATTTAAGGTACAAAAAAGAGGATATTGTAATTCGACAGGGATAAAAGGATAACGGTAAAATTATTCAGAGGATTCTAATTCATCGGATGATTCGTCCTCGGAAGACGATGACCTTGGAATAGGGTCGAAAGGTTCGCTTGGGCGTTTTTCTTCAGGGATATCGTTCCAAAAGCTTGTCCGGTCGATTTTTGGATAAGTAATGTTAAGTTCACGAAGAAGTAGAATGGTTGCATCTTCTTTTCTGACGTAAATAACAGTTTGCATATCCTTTGAAAGTGCAACTTCAGCAGCAGCAACAACAATAGCTTTTTTAGCTTTGAAATTCTTCTTCAACTCAGTCATATCATTGGTCAGCTCTTCATTTTTTGCTTCACAAAGAGTGAGAGAGTTTCGAAGCTTGTTGGAGTTGTCTTTTTCAGCGACTAGTTCAGTAGCATGGCTAGTGTTGAGTTTATTTAACTCTGCTTTATGTTTACTAGTCAGCAATTCAGTATCCACGATGTGTTTGATTCACAGATGGTTTTTTTTATGCAAAGAGAACCTTTGATCAGTTTAGACCGTGCCATTTCATAACCATGAAATTGATCGATCACTTTGCCATGCATAATTTCTTTAAGCTTCTTATAAGCTTCGTAACCTTCCTTATAGTAAACCAGATATTTGGCCAACTGCTTCTGATGATTTTGAGAAGCTTCGACTTCGGAAGCAAGTCTCTTTGCTGGAGCATCAAGTTCGGCAAATGGTTGAAAAGCGAAAGAGATGGCCGAATTTGGAGTAGGAACACGGAGTTCGGATGTGCTAGCCTTTTGAACCATTGGGGTGATAGGTTCAAGAGAGTGAGCAGCTATTGGAGAGGCTTCAATTGTTTCTGTTCTTCCAAAGTTGAGCATATGGTGTTGGACTAATGAAGAACAGGGTCTTCCTCACCAGTATGTGCTTTGGTATTTTCGAAGCCGATGAACATGTTAGGGTCGAAGTCTACATTGGTCTAATTTTCGTTGGAGGTGATATCTTTAATAATTATCAAAGGGTTGTCTTTGTTTGACTGATTCTATACGGAAAGATTCTGTGGGTTTTCAGCAACAGTGACTTCGTTTTCGTCAACCAAACCGTACGAAGTGATTTTCTTCTGCTTCTATTTCTTTCCGAGGGAATCAGAGGATATTGTCTTTTTCTTTGATGATAGTTATTGATTCTTTCCCTCTTCGATGGGTAAAAGAGGCTATTCTGAAATTTTGCGTTTTCGACGCTTTGGTTTCGAGGGCATGGAAGGGTTAGCACAAGATGTGCTAGCTTCCTTTTTACCCTTCTTTTCTTTGATGACTTTTTCCTCCTTCTTTTTTGGCAAATGGCTATCGGATCTGTTGCGAATAGGAAGAAAGACTTTGCGGTCATGCTGGGGTATTCGATCTGGTTCGGAAAACAAATCTTGAGGAGGCAGCCCACCTTCTTTGATTGGAAACATATGGATATTGAGGAAATTGATGGGCTGAAAGGCCGTATGAAATACATTATTCCATTCCTTTTCAGCCCAGGCGTCCAGTTTTTGAAAGATATCTTTAACAGCTTCTCGACGTGTTGAATAGCGCCTCGAAATTTCTAGTATAAATTAGCAAAATAAAAGATTAATCTTTTTTATTAAAACGTAAAACATTCGAAGAACTTACGATTGCTTCTGCAAATACGAGTTAGTTTCAAAGGGTTAGTTTCAGAAATTTCTTTGCCGTTTTCCCAAGCTCCAGATATGAAAATGAACTTTTGTTTCCAGAATTTGTCGGCCTCCTAAATATTGTCGATGATCTTGAAGTCATCCATCAATGTGAGGTAATAGAATGTAAGCTTCAGACCTTTTGAAAGTTGAGTCAGTGAGATAAGGTCTTTAATGCTGATGGGAATTCTGGATAGACGGGATGCCATGATCACTGACATGAGGGTGAACCATTGATACGGTATCACCTGAGTAGGGCATAAATTGAGGAGTTTGAAGTACTCCACAATAATTGATCTAGTGGAAATCGAAGACCCCAGTTGATAATTTCTGGATATACCACAAGTTCATCATCTTTGCAGTTGAGGGGAGTTTCTTCTTCTTTTGGGAGACAAAGGGTTATGTCTTCTCCCATTCCCTATTGCTTCTTAAGAGTCGAGTCTTGACTTTCTTTGTAGTATATATAACGAACTTTCTTTAAGGTGATCATATACTTGCTTTCGAGGTTCCTTAGGTTCCTCCCAATTTTAGCTCTTTCTTCATCAGAGATGGAGAAAATGTCAGCTTCTTCTTGAGAGTCAACCTCAAGATCTGTTTTTGTAGCCTCCGAGTCAGCTTCGTTGGCTTTTGAAGTTTCTTCTCGAGGATTTTGAGACGTTGGGATAATTGTTTCTGTAGAAGGGTTAACAATTCGAGACGCCTCCTCCATCACTTCTCTTTGAGGAGGATCGTTAGTAGTGGGATTTGGAAGAGAAGGTGTTTGGATGATTTTTTATTCATCTCCCATGGTGATGAAAGTTTTTCTTCGATGAGGTTTGGTTAATGAAATTTTTTCTGAAGAAGGGTTATTTGTTTTCGATTTCAGAGGACAAATTCTTCTTTGAGACGAGGAGGCTCGATGAGTTTTAGGCCCTAAGATTTTAGATGAGGCTTGTTCTTCGATTCTGGGAGAAGGTGAAAGATTTAGTACTTTAGTAGGATCGAAGTTACCATAATAGAATGTCTCGGCTGTAGTTCCGATGGGACCACCTCGAATCAATCCTGCACTTCGGTATTCTTCAACTCTTTGCGTAATACAAAAATAATCGTAAGATCCAAACACTAGGTTACTATCAGTATCAGAGTATTGTAGTGTTTTGGGAAGAATGGCCTTCGACTTTTTGGTTCTTGGTTTCTTTCTCATAAACCAAGTAAGGGTCGATCGGAGAGGATGAAGGTTGATCGGGAAATTTGAATTTTACGGTGAGAATCCTGAGAATAGTGGAGGAGCAGATGAAGGTAGCCAAAGACTCTAACTTCTTTCTAAAGCATCTTTTGTGTGAGGAGAGTTGAAATGAGAAACATGTTGTATTTATATTAAAGTAAGTGAAGACGTGTGATGATGGAAACACCCATATGATGATAGGTTGGAATATGAATCGTTGAGTGGATTAGATGTTCGACATCTGTCAAGCAAGATTACTAGGGTCATGATGAATTTAACGGTTACATCTGTAACCGTTATATTCGAGGATGATCTATCTACATAATATTTCGAAGATAATTTTCCTAAATTGTAATTATATCGACTCGAGGTGATAAGCGATTACATCGATTTGAAATGATTTCAAATTTATATGCTCATATTTACCTACCAAGGTTATTCAAAGTTAACCAATTTGTGTTTATTTTTTGGTTGAAATATGTTTTGAGATTTTATATTGTACACATGCTTGGAATAATATTTTAAGCTAATGGCTTCGAACAATTCTTTTTTTATTTATGATAGGTTATATAGCCAATGTGAATGTTCGAGGATGTAAAGATTCGAAGACAAAACGGATTTGAAGACTTTTTAGTTCTCATTCATTTACTGACATGAGAACTAGGGGGCTTCTGATATGGAAATAGAATTTTAAGGATCTAAATTGTAAATAATGTAAATTTAGGGGTTTAATTATAATTAATGTAACTTTTGTCCTTAATTCGTGACTGGTGTAATTTTTATGGGTTATTTGTAACTTTGTATAATTTATAGGGAGTAAACGGAAATTACTCCACTTTTTGTAACAGATTCAGTTTGAAATTAAGTCTTGGCTCCTCTATATAAAGGACCAGACTACTATAATAAAGGGGTTGAACACTTTTACTTTGAAACTCAACTGTACTTGTATTTTCTCTTTCTAAAAACTCTGAAGCTCTTTCTCTCTCTAGAATATACTATTGATAGTTTACCAAGGCAAAACAATAACTCATCACACCCAATACACCCATTTGTTATGAAGTGCCTTCTTACCCATGGGTAACTCAACTAATTCCCATCTCTCTTTTGTTGATCATTGGTCTGACAAGCTTCATCATAACACTTAGTCTCTTCTCTATCGGTTACCGACATATAGCTTAAGTATCTTCTTTTGGGCACATAGGATTCGGAAGATCTTCTCAAATTAGTAATTTCCTCGGTGGGTTATAGTATTTTAGACTGCTTTCGATCGGTCTGTCCAACTGAGTCTCTTTGGTGAGGGGTTAATCCGATCAAATTTATTTCTTTACTATCTGAGACCCCATCGACATTTGCAAATACTAATCCGTACAACTTTGACTCATTTGCTTCAGTTTCGTGTCTGTTCTTGTACATCACTGTTTCATTGAAGATCACATCTCTACTTCGTATTATCTTTTGTTTCTTCATCCCAAACATGATAACGAAACTCATCTTCGCCATAGCCGATCATGAAATATTTCTTCAATTTGGGATCAAGCTTGTTCGTTCCTTGATCACTTATATGAACATATATAATACAACCAAAAACTCTTATTTATGATAATGTTATCTCCTTGCCACTTCATACCTCATAAAGTATTCTATGTTCTAAAAGAACCGATAGGCCTCGGTTAACCACGTAAGTCGATGTGTTGACTGCTTCTACTTATAACTGCTTTGGTAAACTTGATTGCATACAAATGTTTTTTGTTATTTCTTTCAACGTTTTGTTCATACGTTTGACAATACCAGCCTCTCTTTCTTTGGGGTTCTGCCACTCATATGAAAACTGACCCTTTTTTGTTTTCAAAGTGTGCAATATTTGCACATGTCTATATCGATTGACTTAAGACTGGGAAGCTTCCCCTTCGACTACATAATTTTCATACTCCTCACACTCATGTGACCAAGCCTTTGGTACATATAATCTACAATCTCCGTATTCCAAAACCGAAAAACCAGACCATCAAACATATTTAGTCTTATCTTTATTTCGTCTGTAACCGTTGCACCAACTCAAATCTGACCTCCTTTGGATCGCTACCAAACTTCTAGCTCTGATACCAGTTGTTGGGAAAATACACAATTTTTTCTGGTAAGTGTCTTCTAGACTGACTTGTGGTGAGAAATATTTTAGAAAAATACACAATTTTCCTGCAAGTAGATCAAAATAAAAAAAACACACAAACAACAGTGAAATAAAACACACAAATTGTTAACGGGGTTCAACAAACTATGCGTACGTCTTTGGACCTAATGCAGATAGATTTTATTAGAAAAGAATCAGTGACTCTGTCTTTTTTCGATATATTCCGAAAATCCTAACTATTGGTTTATAGAGAGTCTTTAAAAAAACGATTAAAGTCTTTAATGAGTAATTTATGACTCACGAAATTACTTAACTTTCTTTCAAATTCAAAACTTCTTCGGTTCTTTTTAATGAGTCTAACAAAATTTACCTTGTTTTCTATGAATATATACTTTTAATTGTTAACTATTAACTTCATCCAACGGTTGTTATTAACACGGACGGTCTATATAAAGATCTGAGAATCTTTGTTATTCATTTATCTTATTTTCCCTCCCTAGAACTCTCTGTATAATTTTCCTCCCTCAAACTAAATTTCTTATTGTTCTTCACTCACCTCGTATTGACTTGGGATACCAGCCAAGTCATGAACAATGCTAAGAATTCAGTCCGAGGTTGTGATACTTGTCAGAGATTTTCCAATGCTATTGACATACCAGCAGTACCGCATATGTCTATATTTGGGGCGATACCATTTTGATAGGTGGGGAATTGATTTGGTGGGACCTTTACTGATGGCCTCTAGGGGAAGACAGATGATAATTGTGGCGGTGGATTATTTTACGAAGTGGGCAGAAGCAGAACTACTATGAGGCACAAAAGCAAAGGATGTCATCAAATTTATTATGAATAGTATATGTTGTCGTTTTGGGGTTCCTCGAAGAATCACAACAAATAATGGCCCTCAATTTAATAATAGGGAAATAACTTCATTTTGTACTTCTAAAGGAATTTAGCAATGTTTTTTACGCCATTTCATCCTCAATCTAATGGACAAGTGGAAGTGATAAATCGAACGATTTTAGTTGGCTTGAAGAAGAATCTATCGGGGGCAGCAGGAAAATGGCCAAATTACTTGCAAGAGGTGCTCTAGGCTTATCAAACAACTCCAAGAGAGGCTACAAAAGAGACTCCTTCTTCTTTGGCATATGTTATGGATGCAGTTAGCCCTATTGAATCTACGATGTCATCTTTTATAATATCTCAATATTCTGAAAGATCTAATGAGGAAATTTGAAGGGCTAATTTGGATTTGAATGAGGAAAAAAGGGTTCAAACTCATTTGAACGCAATCCATTATCAAACTCTTATGAAAAATAGATATGATTTGAAGATGAAAATAATAGAATTTAAAGAAGGTGATAAGGTGTTGCAGAAAGTCTTTTGGCATACAAAACAGAAGAACCTCGGGAAAATGGCTCTGAATTGGGAAGGACTTTATACAATTGTTGAAAGAATCAAACTGAGGTCCTATCATCTTCGTGATTTCGAGGGGAGAATGCTTCAACATCCGTTGAATATTCAACACTTCAAGATTTATTAGGAGTAGTTATGTCTTTGTACTTTGAAATTTTTGTTTCGATGTTTCAAATGGCGCACTCTTTCGTCTCATGTTGGCCCATGAAGGTTTTAATGAGACGTCGTGTACATATTCGATATTATCATTAAAGTTCATTTTTTTGCCAATGGTTGTTTACATATGTTCGATTACTATCTTAACGAATCATCAAAGATTGATCACCTTTGAGATTGGTTAAGAGTAGAATCTTCTGAAGTGTTTCTAACACTTTTCGAAGAAACAACCATGTTTAATAATTGGTGTGGATAATAATCGCCTGAGGGTAGGCTGGTAATTTCAATTGGTTTTTTATGGTGGTATGTGAGTGTTTAAGTGGTGGTGTGTGGGTGTTTTAAGTGGTTAGAGAGTAGAGAGATAATTAAGGAGTTTGGTCGCAGTTAATTTTCATTACCCATAGTTAATGCAGGTGGTTGGGTATTTATAGTGTGATTTTTGGGCCCTTATGGGCTTTCAGGTCATGTTTAAAGGACCCGGGTCATGTTCAAAGACCCATGAGCTCTAAGCAGGAGAGCAAGTAGCTTAGTCAGGAAGTTTTTAAGGTTTTTTAGTACTTTTGTCATAGTTCGAACAGTCCTATGGTCATAGTGTTCGAAGTGATCTGTCCGGTCCATGTGATCTGTCCGATCTGTCCGGTCCGGAGGCTTTGGACTGATCTGTCCCTGTCCGGGGAGCATGCTGAATTTGGATTCATCAATAATCACATTACATTTTTATTTCGAAGTGGACGCTTAACAACACATTGAGAATTTTTGTTTGGAAGAGCTACCAAAGCTTAACAATTTTTTCGAAGAACTACAATGTCTTCGAAGAACATGAATTTTTTATCGATGAGCAACGTTAATTTTAGTCAGTGATTCAAGGGGGTAAGTTTATATTAATTTGTTAAGGTTTTATAATTATTTTGTTTGAAGAATTTAACATCGAATAAAATATAAGATATAAGGAAAATGATAACATACAAAAACATTTCCTTTAGATTAAGTCATTTAAGGTACAAAAAGATGATATTATAATTCGACAGGGATAAAAGAATAATAGTAAAATTATTCAGAGGATTCTTCTTCATCGGATGATTCGTCTTCGGAAGACGATGAACTTGGAATAGGGTTGAAAGCTTCGCTTGGGCGCCTCATCCAAAAGCTTGTTAGGTCGATTTTTGGATAAGTAACGTTAAGTTCACGAATGAGAAGAATGGTCGCATCTTCTTTTCCGACGTGAATAGAAGTTTGCATATCCTTTGAAAGTGCAGCTTCAGCAGCAGCAACAGCAATAGCTTTGTTAGCTTTGAAATTCTTCTTCAACTCAGTCATATCATTGGTCAGCTCTTTGTCTTTTTCATCGACTAGTTCAGTAGCATGGCTAGTGTTGTGTTTGTTTAACTCTGCTTTATGATTACTAGTCAGCCATTCAGTATCCACGATGTGTTTGATTCGCATATGGTTTTTTTTGCGCAAAGAGCACCATTGATCATTTCAGACCGTGCCATTTCATAACCATGTTGATCGATTACTTTGCCATGCATAATTTCTCTTAGCTTCTTATAAGCTTCGTAACCTTCCTTATAGTAAAGCAGATCTTTGGCCAACTGCTTCTGATGATTTTGAGAAGCTTCGAATTCAGACGCAAGTCTCTTTGCTGCAACATCAAGTTTGGCAAATGGTTGAAGAGCGACAGAGATGGCCGGACTTAAAGTAGGAACACGGAGTTCGGATGTGCTAGCCTTTTGAACCATTGCGGTGATAGGTTCAAGAGAGTGAGCAGCTATTGGAGAGGCTTTTATTGTTTCTGGTCTTCCAAAGTTGAGCATATGGTTTTGGATTACATGAAGAACAGGGTCTTCCTCACCAGTATGTGCTTTGGTATTTTCGAAGCCGATGAACATGTTAGGGTCAAAGTCTACATTGGTCTAATTTTTGTTGGAGGTGATATCTTTAATAATTATCAAAGGGTTGTCTTTGTTTAATTGATTATCTACGGAAAAAATCTGTGGGTTTTCAGCAACAGTGACTTCGTTTTCGTCAACCAAACCGTACGAAGTAATTTTCTTCTGCTTCTTTTTCATTCAGAGGGAATTAGAGGATATTCTCTTTTTCTTTGATGATGGTTATTGATTATTTCCCTCTTCGATAGGTGAAAGAGGCTATTCTGAAATTTTGCGTTTTCGACGCTTTGGTTTCGAGGGCATGGGAGGGTTAGCACCAGATGTGCTAGCTTCCTTTTTATAGTTCTTTTCTTTGATGACTTTTTCTTCCTTATTTTTGGCAAATGGCTATCAGATCTGTTGCGAATAGGAAGAAAGACTTTGCAGTCAGGCTGGGGTATTCGTTGGTATACAAGTTTTGGATCTGGTTCGGAAAACAAATCTTGAGGAGGCAACCCACCTTCTTTAATTGGAAACATGTAGATATTGAGGAAATTGATGGGTTGAAAGGCCGTATGAAATGCATTATTCCATTCCTTTTCAGCCCAGGCGGCGAGTTTTTGAAAGATATATTTAACAGCTTCTCGACGTGTTGAATATCGCTTCGAAATTTCTAGTATAAATTAGCAAAATAAAATGTGAATCTTTTTTATTAAAACGTAAAACATTCGAAGAACTTACGATTGATTATGCAAACAAGAGTTAGTTTCAAAGGGTTAGCTTTAGAAATTTCTTTACCATTTTCCTAAGCTCCAGATATGAAAATGAACTTTTGTTTCCAGAATTTGTGGGCCTTCTAAAGATCGTCGATGATCTTGAAGTCATCCATCAATGTGAGGTAATAGAATGGAAGCTTCAGACCTTTTGAAAGTTGAGTCAGTGAGATAAGGTCTTAAATGCAGATGGGAATTCTTGATAGACAGGATGCCATGATCGCTGACATGAGGGTGAACAATTGATTCGGTATCACCTGAGTAGGGCATAAACTAAGGAGTTTGAAGTACTCCACAATAATTAGATCTAGTGAAAATCGAAGACCCCAGTTGATAATTTCTAGGTATACCACTAGTTCATCATCTTTGTAGTTGAGGGGAGTTTCTCCTTCTTTTGGGAGACGAAGGGTTATGTCTTCTCCCATTCCCCATTGCTTCTTAAGTGTCGAGTCTTGACTTTCTTTGTAGTATATATAACGAACTTTCTTTAAGGCGATAATATACTTGCTTTCGAGGTTCCTTAGGTTCCTCCCAATTTTTGCTCTTTCTTCTTCAAAGATGGAGCAAATGTCATCTTCTTCTTGAGAGTCAACCTCAAGATCTTTTTTTGTAGTCTCCGAGTTAGCTTCGTTGGCTTTTGATGTTTCTTCTCGAGGATTTTGAGACGTTGGGATAATTGTTTATGTAGAAGGGTTAGCAATTCGAGGCGCCTCCTCCATCATTTCTCTTTGAGTAGGATCGTTAGTAGTGGGATTTGGAGGAGAAGGTGTTTGGATTATTTTTTATTCATCTCCCATGGCAATGAAATTTTTTCTTCTATGAGGTTTGGTTAATGAATATTTTTCCGAAGAAGGGTTATTTGTTTTCGATTTCAGATGAGAAATTCTTCTTTGAGACGAGGAGGCTCGATGAGTTTTAGGCCCTAAGATTTTAGATGAGGCTTGTTCTTCGATTCTGGGAGAAGGTGAAAGATTTGGTACTTTAGTAGGATCGAAGTTACCATAATAGAATGTCTCGGCTGTAGTTCCAATTGGACCACCTCGAATCAATCCTACTCTTCGGTATTCTTCAGCTCTTTGCGTAATACAGAAATAATTGTAAGATCCAAACACTAGGTTACTATCAGTATCAGAGGATTCTGGTGTTTTGGGAAGAATGGCCTTCGAATTTTTGGTTCTTGGTTTCTTTCTCATAAACCAAGTAAGGGTCGATCGGAGAGGATGAAGGTTTATCGGGAAATTTGAATTTTACGGTGAGAATCCCGAGAATAGTGGAGGAGCAGATGAAGGTAGCCAAAGACTCCAACTTCTTTCTAAAGCAGTTTTTGTGTGAGGGGAGTTGAAATGAGAAACATGTTGTATTTATACTAAAGTAAGTGAAGGCGTGTGATGATGGAAACACCCATATGATGATAGGTTGGAGTATGAATTGTTGAGTGGATTAGATGTTCGACATCTGTCAGGCTAGATTACTAGGGTCATGATGAATTTAACGGTTACATATGTAACGGTTATATTCGAGGATGATCTATCTACATAATATTTCGAAGACAATTTTCATAAATTGTAATTATATCGACTCGAAGTGATAATCGATTACATCGATTTGAAGTGATTTCAAATTTATATGCTCATATTTACCTACCAAGGTTATTCGAAGTCAACCAATTTGTGTTTATTTTTTGGTTCAAATATGTTTTGAGATTTTATATTGTACACATGCTTGGAATAATATTTTAAGCTAATGGCTTCGAACAATTGTTTTTTGATTTATGATAGGTTATATAGCCAATGAGAATGTTCAAGGATGTAAAGATTCGAAGACAAAACGGATTTGAAGACTTTTTAGTTCTCATTCATTTACTGACATGAGAACTAAGGGCTTCTGATATGGAAATAGAGTTTTAAGGATCTAAATTGTAAATAATGTAAATTTAGGGGTTTAATTATAATTAATGTAAGTTTTGTACTTAATTCGTGACTGGTGTAATTTTTATGGGATATTTGTAACTTTGTATAATTTATAGGGAGTAAACGGCAATTACTCCACTTTTTGTAACAGATTCAGTTTGAAATTAAGTCTTGGCTCCTCTATATAAAGGACCATACTACTCTAATAAAGGGTTTGAACACTTTTACTTTGAAACTCAACTGTACTTGTATTTTGTCTCTTTAAAAACTGCCAAGCTCTTTCTCTCTCTAGGATACACTCTTGATAGTTTACCAAGGCAAAACAATAACTCATCACAGCCGATACACTCATTTGTTATGAAGTGCCTTCTTACCCATGGGTAACTCAGCTAATTCCCATCTCTCTTTTGTTGATCATTGGTCTGACAAGCTTCATCATAACACTTAGTCTCTTCTCTATCGGTCACCGACATATAGCTTAAGTATCTTTTGTTGGGCACATAGGATTCGGAAGATCTTCTCAAAATAGGAATTTCCTCGGTGGGTTGTAGTATTTCGGACTGCTTTCGATCGGTCTGTCCAACTGACTCTCTTTGGTGAGGGGTTACTCCGATCAACTTTAGTTCTTTACTATCTGAGACCCCATCGACATTTGCAAATACTAATCCGTACAACTTTGACTCATTTGCTTCAGTTTCGTGTCTGTTCTTGTATATCAATGTTTCATTGAAGATCACATCTCTACTTCGTATCATCTTTTGTTTCTTCATCCCAAACATAATAACGAAACTCATCTTCGCCATAGCCGATCATGAAATATTTCTTCAAATTGGGATCAAGCTTGTTCGTGCCTTGATCACTTATATGAACATATACCATACAACCAAAAACTCTTATTTATGATAATGTTATCTCATTGCCACTTCATACCTAATCAAGTATTCTATGTTCTAAAAGAACCGACAAGCCTCGGTTAACCGGGTAAGCCAATGAGTTGACTGCTTCTACTTATAACTGCTTTGGTAAACTTGATTGCATACAAAAGTTTTTTGTTATTTCTTTCAACGTTTTGTTCATACGTTTGACAATACTAGTCTCTCTTTCTTTGGGGTTCTGCCACTCATCTGAAAACTGACCCTTTTTTGTTTTCAAAGTGTGCAATATTTGCACATGTCTATATCGATTGACTTAAGACTGGGAAGCTACCCCTTCGAGTACTTAATTTTCATACTCCTCACACTCATATGACCAAGCCTTTGGTACATATAATCTACAATCTGCATATTCCAAAACGAAAAACCAGACCATCAAACATATTTAGTCTTACCTTTATTTCGTCTCTAGCCGTTGCTCCAACTCAAATCTGACCTACTTTGGATCGCTACCAAACTTCTAGCTCTGATACCAGTTGTTGGGAAAATACACAATATTTTCTGGCAAGTATCTTCTAGACTGACTTGTGGTGAGAAATATTTTAGGAAAATACACAATTTTCCTGCAAGTAGATCAAAATAAAAAACACACAAACAACAGTGAAATAAAACACACAAATTGTTAACGGGGTTCAGTAAACTATGTGTACGTCTTTGGACCTACTGCAGATAGATTTTATTAGAAAAGAATCAGTGACTCTGTCTTTTTTCGATATATTCAGAAAATCCTAACTATTGGTTTATAGAGAGTCTTTTAAAAAAACCATTAAAATCTTTAATGAGTAATTTATGACTCACGAAATTACTTAACTTTCTTTCAAATTTAGAAGTTCTTTGGTTCTATTTAATGAGTATAACAAAATTTACCTTGTTTTGTGTGAATATATACTTTTAATTGTTGACTATTAGCTTCATCGAACGGTTGTTATTAACACGGACGGTCTATATAAAGATCTTTGTTATTCATTTATCTTAATTTCCCTCTCTAGAACTCTCTGTATAATTTTCCTCCCTCAAACTAAGTTTCTTATCGTTCTTCACTCACCTCGTATTGACTTGGGGGTCGGAAATTCGTATAATTCTAAAGAACAAAGGTACAATTTTCATATTCATTATTTGCTTGTTTTAATCTTAGTATGTGATTTTAGTATGTGATTGGTGTTAAGAGTCGTGTGAATCGCTAGAAAAACCTCATAATGTTTTAATAATATTTATAAGCATTCGTCAATCAAATTCTTAATATGACGATGAAAGTGGATCGATTGGTAGTTTAAACTCCGGTAGTATCAGGTGTCCGATCACGATATTAGTACAATCTTTAGAAATCAGATTTTAAAATTTGAAACAAAATCTTCTACAAAAATATTTTCCCCCCAAATTATAAGATAAATTAATACTTCAAGAAAAAGCTGCTGCTGTTGTACAGCGTCGTCTTTTAGACAACTCTACTTTATTTGAGGTTCTAAGAGCATGTAAATTTCATTTTCTCAGTTCTCAGCTGCACCCAGACAGATAGAAGTTCAGTTTTCCATCTCTGCTGTTTCATCTGATTCAGCTTATAATCAAAAGGTATTTTATCTTTTGCATTGCGTTCATATGATCTTTTAGCTTCTGTTAACTATGTTCCTTTTATCTTTTGGTTCCTTAGTAATCTATAGATCTTACTTCAGAATATGTTTATAATTCGAGTTCAACTGCAAATAACTGAAGATTTATAGATGCTTAAACTACTTCAGTCTGATTGATTCCTGTTGTGGTTTCTCATTTCAGTTTGCTCAATTCATTGTGCAACACAGTTTCGGCTCTTCAGTCCAGCTTGTACTGTATAGGAGTCGGTTAATATTGAAAATGTCTTCTGACGAGATATCAACTGAGGTTCGTGATTATGGTAAGATGGTGGATGCTAGTAAGAACAGGGTAACCTGCAACCTATGCACAAAAGAAATGAGCGGCTTTTCCAGGCTCAAGTATCACTTAGGAGCCGTAGGTCCCGATGTAACTGCCTGCCCGCAGGTTCCTGAAAATGTAAAGCAATGTTTCAAAAACATGTTGGCCGAGTCGAGAAGATGTAGCGTTGGGAGAAAGGCTTGCTTAGGAAAACGGGATCGGTCTTCGACGTCAAATTCAAGTAATCATCCACTATACATCGACTCTGAATCGGAAGACGCTGAAGCTGAAATTCCAACAACACAGATGAAGGAGATGCAAGATTATGAGAAGAAAATTAAAAGATCATGGGCCACCACTGGCTGCACTGTCTCATTGGATTGCTGGACAGACGAGAATGGTCGAGAACTACTAAGTTTTATTGCAGACTCCCCAGCGGGATCCCTTTATCTTGACTTGTTTGATATTTCAGACCCTTTCAGTCGTATAGATACCACAGTCTCCCTTGTCGAGGATGTGATCAGGAAGGTAGGGGTTGATAACGTAGTCCAGGTCATGGCTTGTTCTTCAACAGGGTGGATTGGAAAAGTTGGCGAACGGTATCAGGAGATGTACCCAACTATATTTTGGTCAGTCAGTGCTTCGTACTGTATCGAGCTAATGCTCGAGGAAATTGGGAAACTGGAAACCGTTAGAATAACACTAAACAAAGCGAAAAATCTAACAAAATACTACAAAAGCCTAGTAAGGCCATCCAAGATAAGGTCTGCAACAGCTTTCTTGACTGTAGAGAACATCATTCTACAAAAGGAAAAGCTCATGGCCATGTTTGCTGGGAGGAACTTGGCATGTGCTAACGAAATGGAAGGACATGCGGTAACTAATCTGATGGAAGATTCTTCCTTCTGGAAAGAGGTGGAGGCTATTGTGAAAGCATCAAAGCCGCTTATCAATCTTTTGTGTTCGTTTAATATGGTCAACGAACCAAAAGTTGGGCAAATTTATGAGCTCATGGATGAAGTAAAAATAACGATAAGGGAAAATCTTGGTGACAAGAACTATGTGGGCTTTTGGGATGCGATAGATAAAGTATGGAACACAAGGTTTCACAGCCATCTCCATGCTGCCGGGCATTATTTGAACCCTGCTACATTTTACTCGGGTAAGTTCCGTATAGATGAAGAAGTTTCAAATGGTATGATAGAGTGCATCGTCCGTACTATGAACAAACAAGAAGTTCAACTAAAAATGATAAATCAATTTCTTATCTATCAAAATTCTCAAGGGGATTTTGAAGAAGGAGCTATTGATGAAGCAGCCAAACATTCTCCAGGTAACACTAATTTTATCATATAAAGTAATAGAAAAAAATTTCTTTATAAACTAGATATAAATGGTTTAAAAGAGTACAGGGAACAAATTGTTTAATGTGTTAAGGAAAATAATATTTCAACTTGAACAATTACTTATAACCGTGTCTCAAGTAATGTAATCATTTTCGAGCTTATTTTTGTTTGTAATTGTGCGCAGTGGAGTGGTGGACACGCTATGGTGCTGCATATCCCGAGCTGCAGAGGTTTGCTACTAGAATTATAAGCCAGACTTGCGATGGTGCTTCTAAATATAGGCTCAAGAGAATTCTAGCCGAGAAGATGATAGGACAACCAAAAACTGAATTCGATCGACAATATCTAAAAGATTCTTCATTTGTTGAGTATAATTTGCAGTTGCAGCAAGCAAAATGGAGTTTAAATGGAAACATTCTGGCTGATAAAATAGACCCAAATGACGATTGGGTTAATCAAGAAGAGGAGAATCGCGCAATCAATATCCCTGATCTGTAAGAAAGCTCACTTACAACATCTTTAGATAAAACTGAGTAAACGCTTATAAGTTATCTATAAACGTTACTCAAAAAGTTTTTCTTTTTTAAAATAAAAATGTCAATTTTGGTTAGAATTGTTTTTTGAATGAGAAAGTTTTAATTTTTACAGTAATGAAAAAATAGATACGCCTCGGGATGATGATCAAGCTGGTGGAACACCAAGTATGATTTCTGGCCAGTCGTAAACGTGATGGTGGGACTTCAGTTCATGAAGCGAAGATGATATTTAGAACTGAAGCTGTCTTGTTGTTTACCAACCAACAGACAATAGTTTAGAAGAGTCATTCTGATATAGAGATCATTCTTCACTTGTCTGCACTAGGTTCTAGGGTCCTTGTGATTATCTGGTTCTAACAAGCAGACAAATGTCTTGGGGTTTCAAACATTTGGAAGACGCGCCGAGTTCCCTGAAACAAGTATTCTTTTTTGTTAAAAGCTTACAATAGACCAATTCTTCTTTTATTGTTCGTCTTTCTATTCCAATTTTCAACAACCTTTGTCTGGGTTTTAAGAGTGCTCAAAATGTCGTATAAATGCTGTGTTTGGATCCGGTCTTAGAGATTAAATATTTTTCTGTGTCTGTATGTAAATTTCTTCGGCAGATAATGGCCAAATTTTACGCGGCTGTCAATCCAAAGTGGGTTTAGCTGCATCATCTTGCTGAGTTTAACAGCAAAGCTCATCCTTACTTCCAGAAACCATCTTAGTCAATATCTCGACATTATTCTTGTCGTTGTGGGATTTTTTCAATTTTATTTATTTTGTTTCGATCGTATCTCACATCAATATGTTTGGTGTGTGCGTGATACATTGGATTCTTGTTTATATTCATAGCACTCCACATACTCTTCTTGCTTCAAACCCTCTTCTTGAAGAAACCTCTTAAGCCAAAGCATCTCTTTGCTTGTTTTTACTACTGCAATATCTTCTACCTCAGTTATTGACAATTCTAAACATTTTTGTAGCTTGGATTCACATGAAATGTTTCCCCCTAAAAATGTAAACATATAAGCCGAGGTAGACTTTCGGTTATTGAGATCACCAGCCATGTCAGCAGCTGTATGTCCTTCAAATATCGGTTTCTATCTCCATAACATAAACTCAAAGTAGAGGTACCTCGCAACTATCTGAAAATCCACTTCATATCTTCCCAATAGACTTCACCTTCACGTTGTTCCCAGTAACATAGACTCAAGTCGAGGTACCTCTCAAGCCCATAAATATTTTCTTCAACTTCCACACAAAAGTTTCTTTCCATTTTATCTTCAAAAACTTCAGGTTGTTCCATATAGATTTCTTCATGCAAGTCACCATATAAATTTTTCGTTTTTACATCAAGTTGTTCCAACTCAAGATTTAATCTTGCAGTTGAACCCAATTAATCTTGACAACCGTAGAAAATATCTCATCAAAATCAATATCATTTTTTCCAGATTGCGTCATTTTACTACAACTCTAGTTTTCCGCTTGACAATTTTTCTCTCCATATAATTTGCTCATACATTTTATTTAAAAAAAATATTTATCTTTCCTTCATAACCTCAAGTTAAATATTTTTTATCCTCATACGATAAAAGTTTTTAATAATTATCTAGCTCGTTGTCTTCAGTGACTTGAATAAACTCTAACATTGGATACTTTGCTGAAGTTTTTCTCTCTAGTTGACTTTTGAACCCGTGTATCATTTACTTAAGGGATAGGTTGCGCTCCCTTCTCATGAAGTTCTTCTTCAAATAGGGTCTCATCAGAATCATCGACAAGAATATGATCTTGTAAATCACCACCAAATGGAACATCCTTGATATCATTGGTAACCACTTCAACATTATTATTTTCTCGTTGATTTACATAAAGAAAAGTAGAAGAAGAACCATCATGAGTAATATTAAAAGATACATCAAAAGTAGAAGTTAACTTTGTTCTCAAAATATTTGCACACTTCATTGGAACTATAAGAACAACCATTATTTGATCAAGGACATTTTAACTTTCTCCATGTCTTCATTTCTACTATGACATGAAATTTCTATAAAATATTGAAATTTAAGAGGTAAGTTTGTGATTATCGAAGAATCAGCCAATTTTAGATCTTTTGGTTTTGGGTTTGGATCGGTGTTTTTCTAAAAGAAAAGAAAACAAAAACTGATGGTCCATGCTTCAATTCATTTTATTGTGAGTTGTGAAAAACAGAGTATAGCAAATTTTGCTATACTCTGTTTTGAGAAAAACTAAAAAATAAAAATAAAAATATATATTTAAAAAATATTAAATTCGAAGGGTAAAAATGGAATTAAAAGTCGAATGACTATTTGTGGAACACAAACCATTTAACTATAGTGACACGTGGCAGCATTACAATAAAAACCACGCGCGGGGACTGAATTTATAGATTTTTGATAGACGAGGGACCCTCAACCGTGATTTTTTTGTCGAGGGACTAAATGACACAAAACGTGATAGTCGAGGGACGAAGAAACGATTTAAGCCTCCAATTTAATATCATCATTCATAAATGTTAATGAATACTTGTTACATCCAATAGAATCCACTTACATAAGACCACAAACATCAGAGTATACTAACTTCATATTTTCTTATTTTCTAGTGGACTTCTTAGAAAGAGAAGGTCTATGTATATCAACAAGAAATAGTGACTTACTTTCCATGTTTTTCATCTTTTTGTCACTCATGTATCATACTCTTTGATGCCACAAACTAGGAGAATTATTTTCCTCAACTACATCCAGCTTACCAGAACATATACCAAAATATGTCTTATGCAAATAACAACACAAATCAGCTCGAGCAACTATCATTGAACATTTCGAAAATTTCCACTTACTATCACCAAAAGTGTGACGAAAACATTGTTGATCAAGGAAATTTGCACATAACAAACTCAGATATATATTAAGGGCGTACATCATTTAGTGTAAATATATATCCAACGCAAGTCTTCACACAAATATCCCACAACCAAACAATACTAGCTGAGCTCTGATTTTCAATTTTGACACTATTGACATCTCCATTTTTCTAGTTTAATAGATATCCTCTATTAGGAACACAATGATATGAAACACATGTATATACAAGCAATTCTGAATATGAACCACCAACACAATGATGGATCGCCATCACTAGTGTTCCTTCTTTTTATGAATTTGACTTGCTACCGTGTTCCTTCTTCCATCGATAAAAATACTTATGTATATGATCAGGATTGCCACGATAGTTGCATGTCATAATATCTTTCCCATATGTGGACTTCGATATTCCGTTTAAGTTACCACAAAATTTAGATACTCTAATATTACCTTATCCTATATTATCAGAAACAAGAGCTTGTGAATTGTCAACTCTCATCTTATGTCTTCTCATATTATTTATTCTCATATATTCATTGAACATGCTTTATTTTATAAAGTTCAAAGATAAATCACTCTCTGGAGAAGAGTTGATAATAGTCATAACCAAACTCGCCGAACTGTCTCGTAACAAACTCAATAGGAACAAAGCTTGCAGCTCATCATAAAGCGCATTCTTTATATTAGTTAAATTTGTTATGAGTGGTCATTCTTTCATAATAACCTTCTAATTTATTCCACCAGATCAACCCATTTGTATAATAGTTCCCATAATATTTATTTTTAACTTATCCTAGTCTTTTTCTTGCTTGACTTACGGTTTTATCGGTTTAATAGAGTTATCATCAACATATTTAACTAGCTCAATCAAATCAAACAAAAATTTGCAGTATAACAGATCCTCCATCATCGAAATCTGGATAGAATAATGGTTGATGTTCACTCATTGTTTTTGAACCGAATGTGGAAATAGCATAAGCATTCTTTAGCTTTTTAATAGATTTAACTGTACAAATGAATCATCAGATGATTATCAAACCCAAAACCTCCAAACTGCACTACAATGCCAACAAAACAAAAGATTAAAAAAGATTAAAAAATTACAATACAATAAACTCAAAATAAACCAATAACTCAACCCATAATATATTAAATGAAAATTAAAGTTTTGAATTGGAACTATAGATGGATAATGAATAACAAAAACAATTAGGATGATTAAAGTTAAATCTGAGAAAATGGAATTCCCTATATTTACAAGAAAGTATGATATCATATAGAAGAACTGAATCAACTCTTTGATTTTGAAAGTTACCATATTCCTAGCTATATAAGAGCAATTATTCTTCTTGAAAGTTCTGATATTGGTTACTTGAATTTTATGATCAATGCGAAGCTTCCTACCAAGACTCTATATAGAGACACGTCCACTTTCTTACTTGATGTTAGGTGTAGGCTAGAAGTAAATCATCAATAGAGCTATTGCCAAAGGACTACATCGGTGTTGGCTATATCATTATATGTATATGCACACTAGATCGTAACTTCGTTAAGATAAAGCAAATTATTTTATTTACTAGGTCTCCTATGTTAATTTGGATTTCCTATATTAATAAAATATTAATTATTTCAATTGTTGATTAATAAGATTTAATTTCGAGCCACTGATAAAGAATCAAGGCTTTTCCTAAAGTTATAAATAGAAGAATATATTATAATTAACAATGTGACATGATGCGACTATAATTATAGATCGAACAACCAAATAGGGGTTTAATTGAAGAAATTTTACCAAATTCGGAGCAAAACTTTAAGATTTTTAATCTGAGAAATAAAAAAGATGAATTGGTATTTCGTTCTATTGTACATATCAATCAAATACTCAATTAAAGGATGTAATGAGAAATAAAGAATCAGAGAGCAAAATAAAATCACATCAAAACCATGAGAAGTTCAGAGAGAATCAAAATGAAAAATATTTACCCAAGATTATAGGTTAGAAGGACGTTCAAGGCAAGAACTTGCCTACAAATGAGTATGAAATTCAATATTACGTCCCTCAATAAAACTTCATCACCAGTCCAGGAATGGAATATCAGCAAGATATCTTATAATGGTGTAGTCAGGAAATCAGAAACACATATCACCAAGTTGGACATCCAACAAGAGGAAGTGTCCATTTGAGGAAAAAAAAGACTACAAAATAGTCAGCTAAAAGGTGATTTTAATATGTCAATATATTATAAATGGCAATTTTTCATAAATTTAAAAAACCAAGAAGATTTAAAAATTATTTGGAAAATGAATGTCTTATCTTTTGGCCAACATTCAATGCGATTGAATAATTGGGAACCTAATTTCATTACGAAGAAATAGTATTGAGAAATGGAAAAAAATGGAAAAATGTTGACAACAAAACAAAATATTCAAAACAGATAAAAAAAAATATACAATGAACTCAAAGGAAACTAATAACTCAGCCCATAATATATTAAATACCAGTTAAAATTCTAAATTGAAACTCTAGAGGGGTATAGAATAAAAAAACAATTAGGAGGATTAAATTTAAGTTTGAGAAAATCGAATTTTTATCTTTACAAGAATCTATGATCTCATATAATAGAATTGAATCAACTTTTTGATTTTAAAAGTTATCAGTTTCCTAGCTATATAAGAGTAATTGTTCTTCTTGAAATTTTCGATATTGGTTACTTGAATTCTATTGATTAATACCTTCATCAATTGGATAATACAATTATTCTTTATACATTTTTTTTTCTGATTATATTTCATGATAAGATATATAACATCATGTTTTGCAAGGTTTTCTAACGGATATTCAATCATTTATTATCATGGATGACTAAAGGGCATCAAGTAACCAGTTTTAAGCTTCAAATCAATCAACAAATGATCCTACCTTCATGATAAATTTAGTTCATGCAATCTTTGGATTGATGCAATAGAGTTATCAGATTACAAAGCTTAAATGATTCCGATTAATTGGTTGGAATCATGGCTCCAAAGGCTCAAGGAAAGACCAAGAATATGTCTTTTTTCATGGCCCTCAAGTTTTTAAAAATGTATGTATTAATTTTAACTTAGAGTTCAAGTTAGTATCATTATTAAAATTATTAATATTTTTGGGTTTTTAACTATAACCCATGCTCTAAATTCGTTATGCCTCTTGTAACTCAAACTCAAGTTAGAAATTTGTAACTTAAGAATTAATAATACATTTGATGTGTTAAAACAACTATTTAAAATATCTATTAATTGAAATATCTAAACATCTAAAGATAGTAATGACTTTAAAATATAGTTTATTGATCTAATTAACAAGTAGTTAAAAAATCTAATGTATTATTGAAAACATCTGAACAAAACTATAAAAAATATCACATAAATAACTCAAACATTTCTTTTATGATATATGTATCTTAATTTATTTCATTCGCACATACAAATATATATTTAAAAAACATATTAACAAATATGATAAATTGTTAAATATGACATGATTTTGTAATTGCAAGAAATTGTAGCAACATGAATCTGTTACGTTACGTTATAACTGCTTTAATTTTTAAATACAACGTTACATGATGTGTCGTCCCAATTTTCATCACTAGATACGAACTTTGTTCACGCATAAAAAAATAAACCAACTCTCTTATTACTTCCTTAATCGAATGTTAGAAGTTAAGCGGATTAAGATGATTTGAGTTTAGATTCTATATTTAAAGCATAGGAATGATCGAGGATGTAAATATTAGAAATAAGTTGGAAAAAATAAAATTATTTTTGTAACTTGGTATTTTTTATATTCAAAGGTTATTTCAAATCAATATTTTTATTATAGGTATGGACTTCTTATATACTTATTTACATGTATCTTTCACACTCTTCTATTAATTTGTACTAGTCTCTGTATTTCACAATAATGCATGACTTTTCATGTCAATATAATGAACTATATTTTTCTAGAGCTTACATTTTTACGCTACATCTGTAAAAAAATTAATATCAATACTCTCATTTAATAATTTTTTATAATATTCATTAACATTTTGAGGTAGTGATGTTTGTCATTTGGATGTTTGTCATTAACATCATTAACATTTAGATCTTCCATTTGCATTTCTCCAAAACTTATTTGATGAATAGATGTCCAACTATCACACATGATGATGACTTCTTTATTTTTCTCCAACATCATTTGAGAAGCGCTCTAGGCATATTGCACGTGACATTGCTAATATAACTGGTTCATATTCTGCATGGATAGATGATTGTGTTCTCGTTTCTTACTTATTTGAAGACCACGCGATCACATATTAACAAATAGTAAAAGTGTAGTTTGAAGCACCGTTTAATATCGTCAACACATCCGACCCAACCACGCTCACAATTTCAGAGGAGCTTTACGTCGGTGTTGAAATTGACCTCGAAATTTTCCTCTACCACAGTATTCTTCACGTACCATGTAACAAGATAAAAGAATACCTTATATGTACCTCAAAAAATAATTACGACTCCGAGATGAATGTGACCCGATGACCGGGTAGATGATTGTATTCTTCACTTATTAATAAGAATTCCTTACATGTACCTCAAATGTGATCGAGTTCAGATCAAATCGGATTAGACTAGTTTAAACAATCCAAATAATAAAATAATATAATATTTGCGGGGCTGGTTTGGATAATATTTGAGTTTGGTACATATTTACACTAATATGAAAATATTAAACTCATTGCAATTTGGGTCGGGTTTTTGTTCAAGTAAAAAGATAATGGACACAAATCTAAATTAATAAATTAATTTATGTTTTTTATTTAATAACATTATAATTTTATTCTTATAAATATAAAAAACTAATTAAATTCCAAATGAGATTTATATACAAGATTAGAATTTGAATCTCATAAAGGAGAATTATAGAATAAAAAATAAATCATTAAAATTTGAGTTTTATAAACTAGTCAATCAACTCATAATTTATGAAAATTAATACACATCATTTATAAATTATTTTTTATTTAATGATAGTTTAAAAAATCTTTCACTATAAAATCTCATTGATTGAGAAGGAATACATGTATTGGAAATTTGAAGGAAATCTACATATCGACAAACAATGTTTTATTATTTATTTTATATATTATGAATCCGATTAACTGAATTGTTTCACACGAAGTATTTTCCAAGACTAATATCGGCAAAGTTTCAAAATGACATTTCAAGATTCGCTTAGATAAGTGATGAACAAACGAGTGAATCGTGGAAAATATACAACTATGTGTTGCATATATTCCCTCATCACGGGATCTTGACATGGCTATTAGTCCAGAAATTCTATAATAAACCAACAAGAAACAAAGAATAAGAATTGATGGTTGATGCTACAAATGGGGGATCATTTATAAAAAAAAATAAAAGAAGAAGCATATGCACTTATAGAGGTACTCTCGAGCAAGAGCTATGGATCTCAAAGGAAGGTTGGGATGTACTTTGTTAAAAATGAGACTGCTCTATTAAAGCAGCTGATGAACCTATCGAAAACGAATTCAGTTGTAGTACCAAACATAAATACTTACCATCCATATATTAATCGCAAATCAATTCACAGAATCTGAAGATATTAGGTATGTAAGTAATTTCCAACATTGGCTTAAACCTTATTTTTATAATAGTTATGTAAAAAGTAGAAGGAAAGAGAATTATAAGTTAGATAAAAAAACTACATTTTGAACTATATGTGTACAAGTTTGTTGAATCATTTACAACTCACTTTGAGAAGAACAGATTGAGCATGAAAAATTGTGAAATATCGTTCCAGAATCATGAAGCAAACCTAAAGAACTTGGATGTTAAATTAGGACAACTACACTCAATGATGGAATTTATAATCAAGCGAACTTAGCTAAGTAACACAATAAATAACATGAAACAAGATTATGTAATCATAGTGAGAACATGAAGATAAATATGTTAGAAAGAGGAGACTTTCGATGATTACAACAAACAGGTAAGTAATCAAAATCAAGATTTATAATGCTATTTTTGGAAGATCATCAGTACTTTAAGTATGTGGTTGAAGATAGATTTTAAGTGGTTCGAGGCAATCAAAAGGTTGCCAGGGAATGCTATGCCACTGCGCTTCGGATCCGAGGATCCAACACTGCATATTTGATCCGAGAATAACAGCTAGCGAGGGTACCTTCGGATTCGGAAGAAAGGGTTAACGATCCAAGGGAAACCCAGGGTCTTTAACGGTGAGTGAAAAAATAGAGGAGTTTACTTTTTCAGAAGGAAAGGTGTTTCGAATTGGAACTTTATTAACCTCTTTTCTACGTCAACAATTGATTGATTGTTTATCTCAAAATTTGGATGTCTTTGCTTGGAAAAACAGAAGATATAACAGGAGTTCCTATTGAGGTAATTCGACACAACTTGGCCATAGGAGAGCTGGTAATTCAAAAAAGGAGAGCGTTTTCCTCGGAAAAAGCGGAAGCAATAGTTGCAAAAGTGGATTGGTTTTTTAAGGTCGGACACATAATGGAATCACAGTATCCTTTGTGGATGGCAAATCCGGTGGTGGTTAAAAAGAAGAATGGGAAATGGAGGATGTGTATGGATTTTGCAGATTTGAATAGAATTTTCCCCAAAGATCCATTTTATATTCCTCAAATATATTAGTTGATTGATTCTACTTCAGGAAATAAAATTTTGACTTTTATGGATGCTTTCCCAGGGTATAACGAGATTCAAATGGATCCAAAAGATCAAGAGGGCCCGACTTTTATAACTGATAGGGGCCTACATTGTTATAGAGTGATTCCCTTCGGATTGAAGAATGATGGAGCCACTTATCAGAGATTAATGAATAAAGCTTTTGTTACGCAGATTGGAAAAAATATAGACGCATATATAGACGATATAGTAGTGAAAAGTTCAAGGGCCGAAGTGCATCTTGATGATCGAGCGGAAGATTTTTTGAATCTAAGAGCGATAAAGTTGAAATTAAATCCTCATAAGTGTACCTTTCCAGTTCGGTGGGGGAAGTTTTTGGGTTTTATTATCAGTGAAAAATGAATATAAGCCGACCAGAACAGTCAAAAGCTTTGATAACAATGAATTCACCTTGATCAATCAAAGAAGTGCAAATAATGACAGGAAGGTAAGCAGCACTTAATCGATTTATTTCAAGATCTTCTGATAAATGCTTTCCTTTCTTTCAAGTGTTACGAGGACCCAACAGGTTCGAATGGACATCTGAATGCGAAGCAGCATTCACAAACACTAAAAATTTGTTGTCATCACCAGAAATTTAACAAAGCCTCGAAATGGGGAGAAATTATTTTTGTACATCGCGGTATCGGATTTTGCGCTCAGTGCCGTGTTAATTAGTGAATATTCCGTAATTCTGAAGCCAATGTATTACGTTAGTAAAAGTCTGGTGCGAGCAGAAAAGAGATATATGAAATTGGAAAAGCTGACTTTAGCATTGGTGATTGCTGTTAGGAAGATGTGTCCTTATTTTCAAGCTCATACTATCGAAGTCCGAATTTTATTCCCCTTAAAAAATGTATTACAACGACCTGATATTTCGGGGAGGATGACCAAATGGTCAGTGGAGTTGGGAGATTACGATATTTTATTTACACCTCGAACAACGATCAAAGCACATGCACTGGCTGATTTTTTTGTTGAGTTCCATTCAAGTTGATCGGATGAGGAATAAAGTAAAAAATATTTTCCTGTAGATTCGAAGTGGGTTGTTCGAACAGATGGAGGATCCAGTATTTCCGGGTGCATTGCTGGGGTCCAATTGATAGTTCCGACGGGGAACACAATGGTCCAATCAATTAAATTTGGTTTTCATGTTTCAAAAAATGAAGCTGAATATGAAGCTGCTTTGGCAGGTTTGAGATTGGAAAAAATTTATGGGGCAACTTCAGTACGATTGGAAACGGATTCTCAATTGTTGGTTAATCAGGTATCTTGATTTTCCGAAGTAAGGAAGGATCGTTTGATTTTGTATCTTCAGGAGCTTCAGAATTTAATGCTTCTGTTTGACAATGTGGTTGTTGAATATATCGAGGCGATGAAGTAGCTTGGTGGCTGATTCTTTATAAAATGTTGCCTACAAGGAATAATATCCTTGGATTTTTCTACAAGAAAATCCTTCAATTGTTACTCAATATAGCCAATGTGAAATTATAGAAGAATATTTTGTCACTGATAAAAGCCGACGCGGTTGGCGATCATATATTCTTAATTTTTTTACCTAAGGATTACTCCCAGATGGTTCTCAATTGGCCAAAAAGTTAAGGGGTAAAGCCTTCATATATATAGTTTTGGATGGAATTTTGTATAAAAAGGCATTAAGCAGACCATTACTACGATGTTTAGGCAAGCAAGCATCACAAGAAGTATTGTTATAATTGCATAATGGTGAAGGGTCAGCCCATTGTGGATTCAAAGCTTTATCTCATCGAGTTTTACTTGCAGGGTTTTACTGGACGACAATCATGAACAATGCTAAGAATTCAGTCTGAGGTTGTGATACTTGTCAGAGATTTTCCAATGCTATTGACAGACCAGCAGTACCGCATATGTCTATATTTGAGGCGATACCATTTTGATAGGTGGGGAATTGATTTGGTGGGACCTTTACTGATTGCCTCTAGGGGAAGGCAGATGATAATTGTGGCGGTGGATTATTTTACGAAGTGGGCAGAAGTAGAACTGCTATGAGGCACAAAAGCAAAGGATGTCATCAAATTTATTATGAATAGTATATGTTGTCGTTTTGGGTTTCCTCGGAGAATCACAACAAATAATGGCCCTCAATTTAATAATAGGGAAATAACTGCATTTTGTACTTCTAAAGGAATTTAACAATGTTTTTTACGCCCTTTCATCCTCAATCTAATGGACAAGTGGAAGTGATAAATAGAACGATTTTAGTTGGCTTGAAGAAGAATCTATCGGGGGCAGCAGGAAAATGGCCAAATTACTTGCAAGAGGTGCTTTGAGCTTATCGAACAACTCCAAGAGAGGCTAGAAAAGAGACTCCTTCTGCTTTGGCATATGTTATGGATGCAGTTAGCCCTATTGAATCTACGATGTCATCTTTTAGAATATCTCAATATTCTGAAAGATCTAATGACGAAATTCGAAGGGCTAATTTGGATTTGAATGAGGAAAAAAGGATTCAAACTCATTTGAACGCAATCCATTATTAAACTCTTATGAAAAATAGATATGATTTGAAGATGAAAATAATAGAATTTAAAGAAGGTGATAAGGTGTTGCGGAAAGTCTATTTGCATACAAAACAGAAGAACCTCGGGAAAATGGCTCTGAATTGGGAAGGACTTTATACAGTTGTTGAAAGAATCAAACCGAGGTCCTATCATCTTTGTGATTTCGAGGGGAGAATGCTTCAACATCCGTGGAATATTCAACACTTCAGGATTTATTAGGAGTAGTTATGTCTTTGCACTTTGAAATTTTTGTTTCGATGTTTCAAATGGCGCACTCTTTCGTCTCATGTTGGCCCATGAAGGTTTTAATGAGACGTCGTGTACATATTCGATATTATCAATAAAGTTCATTTTTTTGCCAATGGTTGTTTACATATGTTCAATTACTATCTTAACGAATCATCAAAGACTGATCACCTTTGAGAATCTTCCGAAGTGTTTCTGACACTTTTCGAAGAAACAACCATGTATAATAATCATATTACATTTTTATTTCGAAGTGGACGCTTAACAACACATTGAGAATTTTTGTTTGGAAGAGCTACCAAAGCTTAACAATTATTTCGAAGAACTACAATGTCTTCGAAGAACATGAATTTTTTATCGATGAGCAACGTTAATTTTAGTCAGTGATTCAAGGGGGTAAGTTTATATTAATTTGTTAAGGTTTTATAATTATTTTGTTTGAAGAATTTAACATCGAATAAAATATAAGATATAAGGAAAATGATAACATACAAAAACATTTCCTTTAGATTAAGTCATTTAAGGTACAAAAAGATGATATTGTAATTCGACAGGGATAAAAGGATAACGGTAAAATTATTCAGAGGATTCTTCTTCATCGGATGATTCGTCTTCGGAAGGCGATGAACTTGGAATAGGGTTAAAAGCTTCGCTTGGGCGCTTTTCTTCAGGGATATCGTTCCAAAAGCTTGTCAGGTCGATTTTTGGATAAGTAACGTTAAGTTCACGAATGAGAAGAATGGTTTCATCTTCTTTTCCGACGTGAATAGAAGTTTGCATATCCTTTGAAAGTGCAGCTTCAGCAGCAGCAACAGCAATAGCTTTGATAGCTTTGAAATTCTTCTTCAACTCAGTCATATCATTGGTCAGCTCTTTGTGTTTTTCAACGACTAGTTCAGTAGCATGGCTAGTGTTGAGTTTGTTTAACTCTGCTTTATGATTACTAGTCAGCAATTCAGTATCCACGATGTGTTTTATTCGAAGATGGTTTTTTTTTATGCAAAGAGCACCATTGATCATTTCAGACCGTGCCATTTCATAACCATGTTGATCGATTACTTTTCCATGCATAATTTCTCTTAGCTTCTTATAAGCTTCGTAACCTTCCTTATAGTAAAGCAGATCTTTGGCCAACTACTTCTGATGATTTTGAGAAGCTTCGAATTCAGACGCAAGTCTCTTTGCTGCAGCATCAAGTTTGGCAAATGGTTGAAGAGCGACAGAGATGGCCGGATTTGGAGTAGGAACACGGAGTTCGGATGTGCTAGCCTTTTGAACCATTGCGGTGATAGGTTCAAGAGAGTGAGAAGCTATTGGAGAGGCTTTTATTGTTTCTGGTCTTCCAAAGTTGAGCATATGGTTTTGGATTACATGAAGAACAGGGTCTTCCTCACCAGTATGTGCTTTGGTATTTTCGAAGCCGATGAACATGTTAGGGTCGAAGTCTACATTGGTCTGATTTTTGTTGGAGGTGATATCTTCAATAATTATCAAAGGGTTGTCTTTGTTTAATTGATTATCTAC
Source organism: Limnanthes douglasii subsp. nivea (assembly GCA_036936605.1). Taxonomy (NCBI): domain Eukaryota; kingdom Viridiplantae; phylum Streptophyta; class Magnoliopsida; order Brassicales; family Limnanthaceae; genus Limnanthes; species Limnanthes douglasii. The sequence continues at coordinate 247,329,479 of JAUPFV010000001.1, read as the reverse complement.
GGAAAGGTTCTGTGGGTTTTCAGCAACAGTGACTTCGTTTTCGTCAACCAAACCGTATGAAGTAATTTTCTTCTGCTTCTTTTTCATTCAGAGGGATTAGAGGATATTCTCTTTTTTTTTATGATGGTTATTGATTATTTCCCTCTTCGATGGGTGAAAGAGGCTATTCTGAAATTTTGCGTTTTCGACGCTTTGGTTTCGACGGCAAGGAAGGGTTAGCACCAGATGTGCTAGCTTCCTTTTTACAGTTCTTTTCTTTGATGACTTTTTCTTCCTTATTTTTGGCAAATGGCTATCGGATATGTTGCGAATAGGAAGAAAGACTTTGCAGTCAGGCTGGGGTATTCGTTGGTATACAAGTTTTGGATCTGGTTCGGAAAACAAATCTTGAGGAGGCAGCCCACCTTCTTTGATTGGAAAAATGTAGATATTGAGGAAATTGATGGGTTGAAGGGCCGTATGAAATGCATTATTCCATTCCATTTCAGCCCAGGCGGCGAGTTTTTGAAAGATATCTTTAACAGCTTCTCGACGTGTTGAATAGCGCTTCAAAATTTCTAGTATAAATTAGCAAAATAAATTGTTAATCTTTTTTATTAAAACGTAAAACATTCAAAGAACTTACGATTGCTTTTGCAAACAAGAGTTAGTTTCAAAGGGTTAGCTTTAGAAATTTCTTTACCGTTTTCCTAAGCTCCAGATATGAAAATGAACTTTTGTTTCCAGAATTTGTGGGCCTTCTAAAGATCGTCGATGATCTTGAAGTCATCCATCAATGTGAGGTAATAAAATGGAAGCTTCAGACCTTTTGAAAGTTGAGTCAGTGAGATAAGGTCTTAAATGCAGATGGGAATTATGGATAGACGGGATGCCATGATCACTGACATGAGGGTGAACAATTGATTCGGCATCACCTGAGTAGGGCATAAACTGAGGAGTTTGAAGTACTCCACAATAATTGGATCTAGTGGAAATCGAAGACCCCAGTTGATAATTTCTAGGTATACCACTAGTTCATCATCTTTGTAGTTGAGGGGAGTTTCTCCTTCTTTTGGGAGACGAAGGGTTATGTCTTCTCCCATTCCCCATTGCTTCTTAAGAGTCGAGTCTTGACTTTCTTTGTAGTATATATAACGAACTTTCTTTAAGGCGATAATATACTTGCTTTCGAGGTTCCTTAGGTTCCTCCCAATTTTTGCTCTTTCTTCTTCAGAGATGGAACAAATGTCATCTTCTTCTTGAGAGTCAACCTGAAGATCTGTTTTTGTAGCCTCCGAGTCAGTTTCGTTGGCTTTTGATGTTTCTTCTCGAGGATTTTGAGACGTTGGGATAATTTTTTATGTAGAAGGGTTAGCAATTCGAGGCGCCTCCTCCATCAATTCTCTTTGAGGAGGATCGTTAGTAATGGGATTTGGAGGAGAAGGTGTTTGGATAATTTTTGATTCATCTCCCATGGCAATGAAAGTTTTTCTTCGATGAGGTTTGGTTAATGAATATTTTTCCGAAGAAGGGTTATTTGTTTTCGATTTCAGATGAGAAATTATTCTTTGAGACGAGGAGGCTCGATGAGTTTTAGGCCCTAAGATTTTAGATGAGGCTTGTTCTTCGATTCTGGGAGAAGGTGAAAGATTTGGTACTTTAGTAGGATCGAAGTTACCATAATAGAATGTCTCGGCTGTAGTTCCGATTGGACCACCTCGAATCAATCCTACTCTTCGGTATTCTTCAGCTCTTTGCGTAATACAGAAATAATTATAAGATCCAAACACTAGGTTACTATCAGTATCAGAGGATTCTGGTGTTTTGGGAAGAATGGCCTTCGACTTTTTGGTTCTTGGTTTCTTTCTCATAAACCAAGTAAGGGTCGATCGAGGAGGATGAAGGTTTATCGGGAAATTTGAATTTTACGATGAGAATCCTGAGAATAGTGGAGGAGCAGATGAAGGTTGCCAAAGACTCTAACTTCTTTCTAAAGCAGTTTTTGTGTGAGGGGAGTTGAAATGAGAAACATGTTGTATTTATACTAAAATAAGTGAAGACGTGTGATGATGGAAGCACCCATATGATGATAGGTTAGAGTATGAATCGTTGAGTGGATTAGATGTTCGACATCTGTCAGGCTAGATTAATAGGGTCATGATGAATTTAACGGTTACATATGTAACCGTTATATTCGAGGATGATTTATCTACATAATATTTCGAAGACAATTTTCATAAATTGTAATTATATCGACTCGAAGTGATAAGCGATTACATCGATTTGAAGTGATTTCAAATTTATATGCTCATATTTACCTACCAAGGTTATTCGAAGTCAACCAATTTGTGTTTATTTTTTGGTTCAAATATGTTTTGAGATTTTATATTGTACACATGCTTGGAATAATATTTTAAGCTAATGGCTTCAAACAATTGTTTTTTGATTTATAATAGGTTATATAGCCAATGGGAATGTTCGAGGATGTAAAGATTCGAAGACAAAACGGATTTGAAGACTCTTTAGTTCTCATTCATTTACTGACATGAGAACTAGGGGCTTCTGATATGGAAATAGAGTTTTAAGGATCTAAATTGTAAATAATGTAAATTTAGGGGTTTAATAATAATTAATGTAAGTTTTGTCCTTAATTCGTGACTAGTGTAATTTTATGGGATATTTGTAACTTTGTATAATTTATAGGGAGTAAACGGCAATTACTCCACTTTTTGTAACAGATTCAGTTTGAAATTAAGTCTTGGCTCCTCTATATAAAGGACCATACTACTCTAATAAAGGGTTTGAACACTTTTACTTTGAAACTCAACTGTACTTGTATTTTGTCTCTCTAAAAACTGCCAAGCTCTTTCTCTCTCTAGGATACACTCTTGATAGTTTACCTAGGCAAAATAATAACTCATCACAGCCGATACACTCATTTGTTATGAAGTGCCTTCTTACCCATGGGTAACTCAGCTAATTCCCATCTCTCTTTTGTTGATCATTGGTCTGACAAGCTTCATCATAACACTTAGTCTCTTCTCTATCGGTCACCGACATATAGCTTAAGTATCTTCTGTTGGGCACATAGGATTCGGAAGATCTTCTTAAAATAGGAATTTCCTCGGTGGGTTGTAGTATTTAGGACTACTTTCGATCGGTCTGTCCAACTGACTCTCTTTGGTGAGGGCTTAATCCGATCAACTTTATTTCTTTACTATCTGAGACCCCATCGACATTTGCAAATACTAATCCGTACAACTTTGACTCATTTGCTTCAGTTACGTGTCTGTTCTTGTACATCAATGTTTCATTGAAGATCACATCTCTACTTCGTATCATCTTTTGTTTCTTCATCCCAAACATAATAACGAAACTCATCTTCGCCATAGCCGATCATGAAATATTTCTTCAAATTGGGATCAAGCTTGTTCGTGCCTTGATCATTTATATGAACATATACCATACAACCAAAAACTCTTATTTATGATAATGTTATCTCATTGCCACTTCATATCTCATCAAGTATTCTATGTTCTAAAAGAACCGACAGGCCTCGGTTAACGAGGTAAGCCAATGAGTTGACTGCTTCTACTTATAACTGCTTTGGTAAACTTGATTGCATACAAATGTTTTTTGTTATTTCTTTCAACGTTTTGTTCATATGTTTGACAATACTAGCCTTTCTTTCTTTGGGGTTCTGCCACTCATCTGAAAACTGACCCTTTTTTGTTTTCAAAGTGTGCAATATTTGCACATGTCTATATCGATTGACTTAAGACTGGGAAGCTTCCCCTTCGAGTACTTAATTTTCATACTCCTCACACTCATGTGACCAAGCCTTTGGTACATATAATCTACAATCTGCATATTCCAAAACGAAAAACCAGACCATCAAACATATTTAGTCTTACCTTTATTTCGTCTGTAGCCGTTGCTCCAACTCAAATCTGACCTCCTTTGGATCGCTACCAAACTTCTAGCTCTGATACCAGTTCTTGGGAAAATACACAATTTTTTCTGGCAAGTATCTTCTAGACTGACTTGTGGTGAGAAATATTTTAGGAAAATACACAATTTTCCTGCAAGTAGATCAAAATAAAACACACACAAACAACAGTGAAATAAAACACACAAATTGTTAACGGGGTTCAGCAAACTATGCGTACGTCTTTGGACCTACTGCAGATAGATTTTATTAGAAAAGAATCAGTGACTCTGTCTTTTTTCGATATATTCAGAAAATCCTAACTATTGGTTTATAGAGAGTATTTTAAAAAAACGATTAAAATCTTTAATGAGTAATTTATGACTCACGAAATTACTTAACTTTCTTTCAAATTTAGAACTTCTTTGGTTCTATCTAATGAGTCTAACAAAATTTACCTTGTTTTGTGTGAATATATACTTTTAATTGTTGACTATTAACTTCATCCAACGGTTGTTATTAACACGGACGGTCTATATAAAGATCTTAGAATCTTTCTTATTCATTTATCTTATTTTCCCTCTCTAGAACTCTCTGTATAATTTTCCTCCCTCACACTAAGTTTCTTATCGTTCTTCACTCACCTCGTATTGACTTGGGGGTCGGAAATTCGTATAATTCTAAAGAACAAAGGTACAATTTTCATATTCATTATTTGCTTGTTTTAATCTTAGTATGTGATTTTAGTATGTGATTGGTGTTAAGAGTCGTGTGAATCGCTAGAAAAAACTCATAATGTTTTAATAATATTTATAAGCATTCGTCAATCAAATTCTTAATGTGACGATGAAAGTGGATCGATTGGTAGTTTAAACTCCGGTAGTATCAGGTGTCCGATCACGATATTAGTGCAATCTTTAGAAATCAGATTTTAAAATTTGAAACAAAATCTTCTACAAAAATATTTTCCCCCCAAATTATAAGATAAATTATAAGACAAATCTACTTTATTTGAGGTTCTAAGAGCATGTAAATTTCATTTTCTCAGTTCTCAGCTGCAGACAGATAGAAGTTCAGTTTTCCATCATCTCTGCTGTTTCATCTGATTCAGCTTATAATCAAAAGGTATTTTATCTTTTGCATTGCGTTCATATGATCTATTAGCTTCTGTTAACTATGTTCCTTTTATCTTTTGGTTCCTTAGTAATCTATAGATCTTACTTCAGAATATGTTTATAATTCGAGTTCAACTGCAAATAACTGAAGATTTATAGAGCTTAAACTACTTCAGTCTGATTGATTCCTGTTGTGGTTTCTCATTTCAGTTTGTCAATTCATTGTGCAACACAGTTTCGGCTCTTCAGTCCAGCTTGTACTGTATAGGAGTCAGTTAATATTGAAAATGTCTTCTGACGAGAAATCAACTGAGGTTCGTGATTATGGTAAGATGGTGGATGCTAGTAAGAACAGGGTAACCTGCAACCTATGCACAAAAGAAATGAGCGGCTTTTCCAGGCTCAAGTATCACTTAGGAGCCGTAGGTCCCGATGTAACTGCCTGCCCGCAGGTTCCTGAAAATGTAAAGCAATGTTTCAAAAACATGTTGGCCGAGTCGAGAAGATGTAGCGTTGGGAGAAAGGCTTGCTTAGGAAAACGGGATCCGTCTTCGACGTCAAATTCAAGTAATCATCCACTATACATCGACTCTGAATCGGAAGACGCTGAAGCTGAAATTCCAACAACACAGATGAAGGAGATGCAAGATTATGAGAAGAAAATTAAAAGATCATGGGCCACCACTGGCTGCACTGTCTCATTGGATTGCTGGACAGACGAGAATGGTCGAGACCTACTAAGTTTTATTGCAGACTCCCCAGCGGGCTCCCTTTATCTTGACTTGTTTGATATTTCAGACCCTTTCAGTCGTATATATACCACAGTCTCCCGTGTCGAGGATGTGATCAGGAAGGTAGGGGTTGATAACGTAGTCCAGGTCATGGCTTGTTCTTCAACAGGGTGGATTGGAAAAGTTGGCGAACGGTATCAGGAGATGTACCCAACTATATTTTGGTCAGTCAGTGCTTCGTACTGTATCGAGCTAATGCTCGAGGAAATTGGGAAAATGGAAACCGTTAGAATAACACTAAACAAAGCGAAAAATCTAACAAAATACTACAAAAGCCTAGTAAGGCCATCCAAGATAAGGTCTGCAACAGCTTTCTTGACTGTAGAGAACATCATTCTACAAAAGGAAAAGCTCATGGCCATGTTTGCTGGGAGGAACTTGGCATCTGCTAACGAAATGGAAGGACATGCGGTAACTAATCTGATGGAAGATTCTTCCTTCTGGAAAGAGGTGGAGGCTATTGTGAAAGCATCAAAGCCGCTTATCAATCTTTTGTGTTCGTTTAATATGGTCAACGAACCAAAAGTTGGGCAAATTTATGAGCTCGTGGATGAAGTAAAAATAACGATAAGGGAAAATCTTGGTGACAAGAACTATGTGGGCTTTTGGGATGCGATAGATAAAGTATGGAACACAAGGCTTCACAGCCATCTCCATGCTGCCGGGCATTATTTGAACCCTGCTACATTTTACTCCGGTAAGTTCCGTATAGATGAAGAAGTTTCAAATGGTATGATAGAGTGCATCGTCCGTACTATGAACAAACAAGAAGTTCAACTAAAAATGATAAAACAATTTCTTATCTATCAAAATTCTCAAGGGGATTTTGAAGAAGGAGCTATTGATGAAGCAGCCAAACATTCTCCAGGTAACACTAATTTTATCATATAAAGTAATAGAAAAAAATTTCTTTATAAACTAGATACAGTTGGCAGTTTTTAGATCACAAATGGTTTAAAAGATTACAGGGAACAAATTGTTTAATGTGTTAAGGAAAATAATATTTCGACTTGAACGATTACTTATAACCGTGTCTCAAGTAATGTAATCATTTTGGAGCTTAATTTTGTTTGTAATTGTGCGCAGTGGAGTGGTGGACACGCTGTGGAGCTGCATATCCAGAGCTGCAGAGGTTTGCTACTAGAATTATAAGCCAGACTTGCGATGGTGCTTCTAAATATAGGCTCAAGAGAATTCTAGCCGAGAAGATGATAGGACAACCAAAAACTGAATTCGATCGACAATATCTAAAAGACTATTCATTTGTTGAGTATAATTTGCAGTTGCAGCAATCAAAATGGAGTTTAAATGGAAACATCATGGCTGATAAAATAGACCCAAATGACGATTGGGTTAATCAAGAAGGGGAGAATCGCGCAATCAATATCCCTGATCTGTAAGAAAGCTCACTTACAAACCTCTTTAGATAAAACTGAGTAAACCCTTGTAAGTTATCTATAAACGTTACTCAAAAAGTTTTTCTTTTTTAAAATAAAAATGTCAATTTTGGTTAGAATTGTTTTTCAAATGAGAAAATTTTAATTTTTACAGTAATGAAAAAATATATACGCCTCGGGATGATGATCAAGCTGGTGGAACACCAAGTATCATTTCTGGCCAGTCGTAAACGTGATGGTGGGACTTCAGTTCATGAAGCGAAGTTGATATTTAGAACTGAAGCTGTCTTGTTGTTCACCAACCAACAGACAATATTTTAGAAGAGTCATTCTGATATAGAGATCATTCTTCACTTGTCTGCACTAGGTTCTAGGGTCCTTGTGATTATCTGGTTCTAACAAGCAGACAAATGTCTTGGGGTTTCAAACATTTGGAAGACGCGCCGAGTTTCCTGAAACAAGTATTCTTTTTTGTTAAAGGCTTACAATAGACCAATTCTTCTTTTATTGTTCGTCTTTCTATTCCAATTTTCAACAACCTTTGTCTGGGTTTTAAGAGTGCTCAAAATGTCGTGTAAATGCTGTGTTTGGATCCGGTCTTAGAGATTAAATATGTTTCTGTGTCTGCATGTAAAGTTCTTCGGCACATAATGGCCAAATTCTAGGCGGCTGTCAACCCAAAGTGGGTTTAGCTGCATCATCTTGCTGAGTTTAACAGCAAAGCTCATCCTTACTTCCAGAAACCATCTTAGTCAATATCTCGACATTATTCTTGTCGTTGTGGGATTTTTTCAATTTTATTTATTTTGTTTCGATCGTATCTCACATCAATATGTTTGGTTTGTGCGTGATACATTGGATTCTTGTTTATATTCATAGCACTCCACATACTCTTCTTGCTTCAAACCCTCTTCTTGAAGAAACCTCTTAAGCCAAAGCATCTCTTTGCTTGCTTTTACTACTGCAATATCTTCTACCTCAGTTATTGACAATTCTAAACATTTTTGTAGCTTGGATTCACATGAAATGTCTCCCCCTAAAAATGTAAACATATAAGCCGAGGTAGACTTTCGGTTATTGAGATCACCAGCCATGTCAGCAGTTGTATGTCCTTCAAATATCGGTTTCTATCTCCATAACATAAACTCAAAGTAGAGGTACCTCGCAACTATCTGAAAATCCACTTCATATCTTCCCAATAGACTTCACCTTCACGTTGTTCCCAGTAACATAGACTCAAGTCGAGGTACCTCTCAAGCCCATAAATATTTTCTTCAACTTCCGCACAAAAGTTTCTTTCCATTTTCTCTTCAAAAACTTCAGGTTGTTCCATATAGATTTCTTCATGCAAGTCACCATATAAAAATTTCGTTTTTACATCAAGTTGTTCCAACTCAAGATTTAATCTTGCAGTTGAACCCAATTAATCTTGACAACCGTAGAAAATATCTCATCAAAATCAATATCATTTTTTCCAGATTGCGTCATTTTACTACAACTCTAGCTTTCCGCTTGAAAATTTTTCTCACCATATAATTTGCTCATACATTTTATTTAAAAAACATTTATCTTTCCTTCATAACCTCAAGTTAAATATTTTTTATCCTCATACGATAAAAGTTTTTAATAATTATCTAGCTCGCTGTCTTCAGTGACTTGAATAAACTCTAACATTGGATACTTTGCTGAAGTTTTTCTCTCTAGTTGACTTTTGAACCCGTGTATCATTTATTTAAGGGATAGGTTGCGCCCCCTTCTCATGAAGTTCTTCTTCAAATAGGGTCTCATCAGAATCAACGACAAGAATATGATCTTGTAAATCACCACCAAATGGAACATCCTTGATATCATTGGTAACAACTTCAACATTATTATTTTCTCGTTGATTTACATAAAGAAAAGTAGAAGAAGAACCATCATGAGTAATATTAAAAGATACATCAAAAGTAGAAGTTAAGTTTGTTCTCAAAATATTCGCACACTTCTCATGCTAGAAAATTCCGCATCTCTACTTCTCACTAGTTTATTCTTCTCAAGATCATAGAGTCTGAATCCATACTCTTCATTCTCATATCCAACAAGAACACAAGATTTAGTTTTGTAATTAAGATTGGATCTTTGTTTCTTTGGAATATGCATGTATGCCTTGCATCCAAAAGCTATGATATGTGAATATGTAGGATCATTTCCTTTCCATACTCTCTCGGGAATATCAAAATCAAGAATTGTTGATAAGTCCCTATTAATCAAATACACAGTACAATTAACTATTTTATACCAAAATGTCTTAGGAAGGTTTGATATTTCTTGCATACATATCAATGTTTCAACAATTGTTTAGATCATTCTCTTTGCAACTCCATTGTGTTGTGGTGTATCTATCGTTGTCCTCTCATGTCTTATAGCATAATATGAATTATAATTTTTGACTCATTGGAACTATAAGAACCACCATTATTAGATCAAGGACATTTTAACTTTCTCCATGTCTTCATTTCTACTATGACATGAAATTTCTGTAAAATATTGAAATTTAAGCTTTTGTTTGCAGCATGTATATCCAATTTAATATCATCATTCATTAATGTTAATGAATACTTGTTACATCCAATAGAATCCACTTCCATAAGACCACAAACATTAGAGTATACTAACTTCATATTTTCTTATTTTCTAGTGGACTTCTTAGAAAGAGAAGGTCTATGTTTATCAACAAGAAATGGTGACTTACTTTCCATGTTTTTCATCTTTTTGTCACTCATGTATCATACTCTTTGATGCCACAAACTAGGAGAATTATTTTCCTCAACTACATCCAGCTTACCAGAACATATACCAAAATATGTCTTATGCAAATAACAACACAAATCAGCTCGAGCAACTATCATTGAACATTTCGAAAATTTCCACTTACTATCACCAAAAGTGTGACGAAAACATTGTTGATCAAGGAAATTTGCACATAACAAACTCAGATATATATTAGGGGCGTACATCATTTAGTGTAAATATATATCCAACGCAAGTCTTCACACAAATATCCCACAACCAAACAATACTAGCTGAGCTCTGATTTTCAATTTTGACACTACTGACATCTCCATTTTTCCAGTTTAATAGATATCCTCTATTAGGAACACAATGATATGAAACACATGTATATACAATAAACTCTGAATATGAACCACCAACACAATGATGTATCGCCATCACTAGTGTTCCTTCTTTTTATGAATTTGACTTGCTACTGTGTTCCTTCTTCCTTCGATCAAAATACCTATGTATATGATCAGGATTGCCACGATAGTTGCATGTCATAATATCTTTCCCATATGTGGACTTCGATATTCCGTTTAAGTTACGACAAAATTTAGATACTCTAATATTACCTTATCCTATATTATCAGAAACAAGAGCTTGTGAATTGTCAACTCTCATCTTATGTCTTCTCATATTATTTATTCTCATATATTCATTGAACATGCTTTATTTTATAAAGTTCAAAGATAAGTCACTCTCTGGAGAAGAGTTGATAATATTCATAACCAAACTCGCCGAACTGTCTCCTAACAAACTCAATAGGAACAAAGCTTGCAGCTCATCATCAAGAGCATTCTTTATATTAGTTAAATTTGTTATGAGTGGTCATTCTTTCATAATAACCTTCTAATTTATTCCATCAGATCAACCCATTTGTATAATAGTTCCCATAATATTTATTTTTAACTTATCCTAGTCTTTTTCTTGCTTGACTTACGGTTTTATCGGTTTAATAGAGTTATCATCAACATATTTAACTAGCTTAATAAAATCAAATAAAAATTTGCAGTATAACAGATCCTCCATCATCGAAATCTGGATAGAATAATGGTTGATGTTCACTCACTGTTTTTGAACCGAATGTGGAAATATCATAAGCATTCTTGAGCTTTTTAATAGATATAACTGTACAAATGAATCATCAGATGATTATCAAACCCAAAACCTCCAAAATGCACTACAATGCCAACAAAACAAAAGATTAAAAAATTAAAATACAATAAACTCAAAATAAACCAATAACTCAACCCATAATATATTAAATGAAAATTAAAGTTTTGAATTGGAACTATAGATGAATAATGAATAACAAAAACAATTAGGAGGATTAAAGTTAAATCTGAGAAAATGGAATTCCTTATATTTACAAGAAAGTATGATATCATATAAAAGAACTGAATCAACTCTTTGATTTTGAAAGTTACCATATTCCTAGCTATATAAGAGTAATTATTCTTCTTGAAAGTTCTGATATTGGTTACTTGAATTTTATGATCAATGCGAAGCTTCCTACCAAGCCTCTATATAGAGACACATCCACTTTCTTACTTAATGTTAGGTGTAGGCTAGAAGTAAATCATCAATAGAGCTATTGCCAAAGGACTACATCGGTGTTGGCTATATCATTATATGTATATGCACACTAGATCGTAACTTCGTTAAGATATGGCAAATTATTTTATTTACTAGGTCTCCTATGTTAATTTGGATTTCCTATATTAATAAAATATTAATTATTTCAATTGTTGATTAATAAGATTTAATTTCGAGCCGCTGATAAAGAATTAAGGCTTTTCCTAAAGTTATAAATAGAAGAATATATTATAATTAACGATGTGACATGATGCGACTATAATTATAGATCGAACAACCAAATAGGGGTTTAATTGAAGAAATTTTACCAAATTCGGAGCAAAACTTTAAGATTTTTTATCTGAGAAATAAAAAAGATGAATTGGTATTTCGTTCTATTGTACATATCAATCAAATACTCAATTAAAGGATGTAATGAGAGATAAAGAATGAGAGAGCAAAATAAAATCACATCAAAACCACGAGAAGTTGAGAGAGAATCAAAATGAAAAATATTTACCCAAGATTATAGCTTAGAAGGACGTTCAAGGCAAGAACTTGCCTACAAATGAGTATGAAATTCAATATTACGTCCCTCTATAAAACTTCATCACCAGTCCAGGAAATGGAATATCAGCAAGATATCTTATAATGGTGTAGTCAGGAAATCAGAAACACATATCACCAAGTTGGACATCCAACAAGAGGAAGTGTCCATTTGAGGAAAAAAAGACTACAAAATAGTAAGCTAAAAGGTGATTTTAATTTGTCAATATATGATAAATGGAATTTTTTCATAAATTTAACAAACCAAGAAGATTTAAAAATTATTTGGAAAATGAATGTCTTGTCTTTTGGCCAACATTCAATGCGATTGAATAATTGGGAACTTAATTTCATTACGAAGAAAGAGTCTCCAAGAACCCTTATCTCGGTTATTTTTCTAAAAATCTTAGTGTTCTTGTACAATAAGAACATTATAATAAAACATTGGTAAATCCTTAGGAAACCCTTTAGACATTTGGGTTCCCAACAACAATTTTGGCAAAACATAATTATTTTAAACTTGGATATATGTAAAAGTATCCAAGCCTATCAGTTATAAAATTTGGATTGAATTGCACAAGGATGATGATTACTGGATTGATATTATATATGTATATATTCTATTATATTTTCTATAACGTAACAATCTGGGTCATGATGCCAGTAAATGTATAACAAATAACCTAAAAACCTGATAAAAATTGAATGAAACATTAAAAGATGGGTGAGAAAATATAAATAACAAGTTGTTTGGAAATAAAACTAAACTTTGGACCCTTAAAGAATCTAAAACTATTAAGGAGAATAACAAAGATTCATCTAATTCTGAAAACAAATTGGATATTAGTACGACTACTAGTCATCGTGATAGTCATACTAAAAAACATAATCAAGAGACTTCCCCTTCAATTCATAACAACAAACTCACCGTTAAAGAACATAATGTTGAAATAACATAAGCTCTAAACATTTTACAACTTTCTAATAGATTTAACTGTATAAATGACTCATCAAATGATTATCAAACCCAAAACTCTCCAAAATACACTACAACTGGAAGTTTTCAGCTTTTCCAAACAGTATTGAGAAATGGAAAAAAAAAAGGAAAAATGTTGACAACAAAACAAAATATTCAAAACAGATAAAAAAAATAATATACAAAGAACTCAAAGAAAACTATAGAATAAAAAAACAATTAGGAGGATTAAATTTAAGTTTGAGAAAATCGAATTTTTATCTTTACATGAATCTATGATCTCATATAATAGAATTGAATCAACTTTTTGATTTTAAAAGTTATCAGTTTCCTAGCTATATAAGAGTAATTGTTCTTCTTGAAATTTTCGATATTGGTTACTTGAATTCTATTGATTAATACCTTCATCAATTGGATAATACAATTATTCATTATACATTTTTTTTTCTGATTATATTTCATGATAAGATATATAACATCATGTTTTGCAAGCTTTTCTAACGGATATTCAATCATTTATTATCATGGATGACTAAAGGGCATCAAGTAACCAGTTTTAAGCTTCAAATCAATCAACAAATGATCCTACTTTCATTATAAATTTAGTTCATGCAATCTTTGGATTGATGCAATAGAGTTATCAGATTACAAAGCTTAAATGATTCCGATTAATTGGTTGGAATCATGGCTCCAAAGGCTCAAGGAAAGACCAAGAATGTCTTTTTTCATCGCCCTCAAGTTTTTAAAAATGTTTGTATTAATTTTAACTTAGAGTTCAAGTTGGTATCATTATTAAAACTATTTATATTTTTGGGTTTTTAACTATAACCCATGTTCTAAGTTCGTTATGCCTCTTGTAACTCAAACTCAAGTTACAAATTTGTAACTCAAACTCAAGTTACAAATTTGTAACTTAAGAATTAATAATACATTTGATTTGTTAAAACAACTATTTAAAATATCTATTAATTGAAATATCTAAACATCTAAAGATAGTAATGACTTTAAAATATAGTTTATTGATCTAATTAACAAGTAGTTAAAAAATCTAATGTATTATTGAAAACATCTGAACAAAACTATAAAAAAATATCACATAAATAACTCAAACATTTCTTTTATGATATATGTATCTTAATTTATTTCATTCGCACATACAAATATATATTTAAAAAACATATTAACAAATATGATAAATTGTTAAATATGACATGATTTTTTAATTGCAAGAAATTGTAGCAACATGAATCTGTTACGTTACGTTAAAACTGCTTTAATTTTTAAATACAACGTTACATGATGTGTCGTCCCAATTTTCATCACTAGATACGAACTTTGTTCACGCATAAAAAAATAAACCAACTCTCTTATTACTTCCTTAATCGAATGTTAGAAGTTAAGCGGATTAAGATGATTTGAGTTTAGATTCTATATTTAAAGCATAGGAATGATCGAGGATCTAAATATTAGAAATAAGTTGGAAAAAATAAAATTATTTTTGTAACTTGGTATTTTTTTATATTCAAAGGTTATTTCAAATCAATATTTTTATTATAGGTATGAACTTCTTATATACTTATTTACATGTATCTTTCACACTCTTCTATTAATTTGTACTAGTCTTTGTATTTCACAATAATGCATGACTCTTCATGTCAATATAATGAACTATATTTTTCTAGAGCTTACATTTTTACGCTACATCTTCAAAAAATTAATATCAATACTCTCATTTAATAATTTTTTATAATATTCATTAACATTTTGAGGTAGTGATGTTTGTCATTTGGATGTGCTTTCGTGAAGATATCTGCCATTTTCTTATTTGTATTGTGATACTTAGATCTTCCATTTCCATTTCTTCACAACTTCTTTGATGAATAGATGTCCAACTATCACACATGATGATGAGTTCTTTATTTTTCTCCAACATCATTTGAGAAGCGCTCTAGGCATACTGCACGTGACATTGCTAATATAACTGGTTCATATTCTGTATGGATAGATGATTGTATTCTCGTTTCTTACTTGTTTGAAGACCACGCGATCACATATTAACAAATAGTAAAAGTGTAGTTTGAAGCACGTTTAATATCGTCAACACATCCGACTCAACCACGCTCACAATTATAGAGGAGCTTTACCTCGGTGTTGAAATTGAGCTCGAAATTTTCCTCTACCACAGTATTCTTCACGTACCATGTAACAAGATAAAAGAATACCTTATATGTACCTCAAAAAACAATTACGACTCCGAGATGAATGTGACCTGATGACGGGGTAGATGATTGTATTCTTCACTTATTAATAAGAATTCCTTACATGTATCTCAAATGTGATCGAGTTCAGATCAAATCGGATCAGACTAGTTTAGACAATCCAAATAATAAAATATTATAATATTTGTGGGGCTGGTTTGGATAATATTTGAGTTTGGTACATATTTACACTAATATGAAAATATTAAACTCATTGCAATTTGGGTCGGGTTTTTGTTCAAGTAAAAAGATAATGGACACAAATCTAAATTAATAAATTAATTTATGTTTTTTATTTAATAATATTATAATTTTATTCTTATAAATATAAAAAACTAATTAAATTCCAAATGAGATTTATATACAAGACTAGAATTTGAATCTCATAATGGAGATTTATAGAATAAAAAATAAATCATTAAAATTTGAGTTTTATAAACTAGTCAATCAACTTATAATTTATGAAAATTAATACACATCATTTATAAATTATTTTTTATTTAATGATAGTTTAAAAAATCTTTCACTATAAAATCTCATTGATTGAGAAGGAATACATGTATTGGAAATTTGAAGGAAATCTACATCTCGACAAACAATGTTTTATTATTTATTTTATATATTATGAATCCGATTAACTGAATTGTTTCCCACGAAGTATTTTCCAAGACTAATATCGGCAAAGTTTTAAAATGATATTTCAAGATTCGCTCAGATAAGTGATGAACAAACGAGTCAATCGTGGAAAATATACAACTATGTGTTGCATATATTCCCTCATCACGTGATCTTGACATGGCTATTAGTCCAGAAATTCTATAATAAACCAACAAGAAACAAAGAATAAGAATTGATGGTTGATGCTACAAATAGGGGATCATTTATCAAAAAAATACAAGAAGAAGCATATGCACTTATAGAGGTACTCTCGAGCAAGAGCTATGGATCTGCAAGGAAGGTTGGGATGTACTTTGTTAAAAATGAGACTGCTCTATTAAAGCAGCTGATGAACCTATCGAAAACGAATTCAGTTGTAGTACCAAACATAAATACTTACCATCCATATATTAATCGCAAATCAATTCACAGAATCTGAAGGTGTTAGGTATGCAAGTAATTTCCAACATTGGCTTAAACCTTATTTTTATAATAGTTATGTAAAAGTAGAAGGAAAGAGAATTATAAGTTAGATAAAAAACTACATTTTAAACTAAATGTGTACAAGTTTGTTGAATCATTTACAACTCACTTTGAGAAGAACGGATTGAGCATGAAAAATTGTGAAATATCGTTCCAGAATCATGAAGCAAACCTAAAGAACTTGGATGTTAAATTAGGACAACTACACTCAATGATGGAATTTATAATCAAGCGAACTTAGCTAAGTAACACAGTAAATAACATGAAACAAGATTATGTAATCATAGTGAGAAGATGAAGATAAATATGTTAAAAAGAGGAGACTTTCGATGATTACAACAAACAGGTAAGTAATCAAAATCAAGATTTATAATGCTATTTTTGGAAGATCATCAATACTTTACGTATGTGGTTGAAGATAGATTTGAAGTGGTTTGAGGCAATCAAAAGGTTGCCAGGGAATGCTATGCCACTGCGCTTCGGATCCGAGGATCCAGTACTGCATATTTGATGCGGGAATAACAGCTAGCGAGGGTACCTTCGAATTTGGAAGAAAGGGTTAACGATCCAAGGGAAACCCAGGGTCTTTAACGTTGAGTGAAAAGATAGAGGAGTTTACTTTTTCAGAAGGAAAGGTGTTTCGAATTGGAACTTTATTAACCTCTTTCCTACGTCAACAATTGCTTGATTTTTATCTCAAAATTTGGATGTCTTTGCTTGGAAGACAGAAGATATAACAGGAGTTCCTATTGAGGTAATTCGACACAGCTTGGCCATAGGAGAGCTGGTAATTCAAAAAAGGAGAGCGCTTTCCTCGGAAAAAGCGGAAGCAATAGTTGCAAAAGTGGATTGGTTTTCTAAGGTCGGACACATAATGGAATCACAATATCCTTTGTGGACGGCAAATCCGGTGGTGGTTAAAAAGTAGAATGGGAAATAGAGGATGTGTATGGATTTTGCAGATTTGAATAGAGTTTGCCCCAAAGATCCATTTTATATTCCTCGAATATATTAGTTGATTGATTCTACTTCAGGAAACAAAATTTTGACTTTTATGGATGCTTTCCCAGGGTATAACGAGATTCAAATGGATCCAAAAGATCAAGAGGGCGCGACTTTTATAACTGATAGGGGCCTACATTGTTATAGAGTGATTCCCTTCGGATTGAATAATGATGGAGCCACTTATCAGAGATTAATGAATAAAGCTTTTGCTACGCAAATTGGAAAAAATATAGACGCATATATAGACGATATAGTAGTGAAAAGTTCAAGGGATGAAGTGCATCTTGATGATCGAGGGGAAGATTTTTTGAATCTAAGAGCGATAAGGTTGAAATTAAATCGTCATAAGTGTACCTTTCCAGTTTGGTGGGGGAAGTTTTTGGGTTTTATTATCAGTGAAAAATGAATATAAGCCGACCAGAACAATCAAAAGCTTTGATAACAATGAATTCACCTTGATCAATCAAAGAAGTGCAAATAATGACACGAAGGTAAGCAGCACTTAATCAATTTATTTCAAGATCCTCTGATAAATGCTTTCCTTTCTTTCAAGTGTTACGAGGATCCAACAGGTTCGAATGGACATCTGAATGCGAAGCAGCGTTCACAAACACTAAAAATTTGTTGTCATCACCAGAAATTTTAACAAAGCCTTGAAATGGGGAGAAATTATTTTTGTACATCGCGGTATCGGATTTTGCGCTCAGTGCAGTGTTAATTAGTGAATATTCCGTAATTCCGAAGCCAATATATTACGTTAGTAAAAGTCTGGTGCCAGCAGAAAAGAGATATATGAAATTGGAAAAGCTGACTTTAGCATTGGTGATTGCTGCTAGGAAGATGCGTCCTTATTTTCAAGCTCATACTATCGAAGTCCGAATTTTATTCCCCTTAAAAAATGTATTACAACGACCTGATATTTTGGGGAGGATGACCAAATGGTCATTGGAGTCTGGAGATTACGATATTTTATTTACACCTCGAACAACGATCAAAGCACAGGCACTGGCTGATTTTTTTTGTTGAGTTCCATTCAAGTTGATCAGATGAGGAATAAAGTAAAAAATATTTTCCCGTAGATTCGAAGTGGGTTGTTCGAACGGATGGAGGATCCAGTATTTCCGGGTGCATTGCTGGGGTCCAATTGATAGTTCTGACGGGGAAAACAATGGTCCAATCAATTAAATTTGGTTTTCATGCTTCAAAAAATGAAGCTGAATATGAAGCTGCTTTGGCAGGTTTGAGATTGGAAAAAATTTGTGGGGCAACTTCAGTACGATTGGAAACGGATTCTCAATTATTGGTTAATCAGGTATCTTGATTTTCCGAAGTAAGGAAGGATCGTTTGATTTTGTATCTTCAGGAGCTTCAGAATTTAATGCTTCTGTTTGACAATGTGGTTGTTGAATATATCGAGGCGATGAAGTAGCTTGGTGGCTGATTCTTTATAAAATGTTGCCTACAAGGAATAATATCCTTGGATTTTGCTACAAGAAAATCCTTCAATTATTACTCAATTTAGCCAATGTGAAATTATAGAAGAATATTTTGTCACTGATAAAAGCCGACGCGGTTGGCGATCATATATTCTTAATTTTTTTACCTAAGGATTACTCCCAGATAATTCTCAGTTGGCCAAAAAGTTAAGGGGTAAAGCCTTTATATATATAGTTTTAGATGGAATTTTGTATAAAAATGCATTAAGCAGACCATTACTACGATGTTTAGGCAAGCAAGAATCACAAGAAGTATTGTCATAATTGCATAATAGTGAAGGGTCAGCCCATTGTGGATTCAAAGCTTTATCTCATCGAGTTTTACTTGCAGGGTTTTTAATGGCCGACAATCATGAACAATGCTAAGAATTCAGTCCGAGGTTTTGATACTTGTCAGAGATTTTCCAATGCTATTGACAGACCAGCAGTACCGCATATGTCTATATTTGAGGCGATACCATTTTGATAGGTGGGGAATTGATTTGGTGGGATCTTTACTGATTGCCCCTAGGGGAAGGCAGATGATAATTGTGGCGGTGGATTATTTTACGAAGTGGGTAGAAGCAGAACTGATATGAGGCACAAAAGTAAAGGATGTCATCAAATTTATTATGAATAGTATATGTTGTCGTTTTGGGGTTCCTCGGAGAATCACAACAAATAATGGCCCTCAATTTAATAATAGGAAAATAACTGCATTTTGTACTTCTAAAGGAATTTAGCAATGTTTTTTACGCCCTTTCATCCTCAATCTAATGGACAAGTGGAAGTGATAAATAGAAATATTTTAGTTGGCTTGAAGAAGAATCTATCGGGGGCAGCAGGAAAATGGCCAAATTACTTGCAAGAGGTGCTTTGGGCTTATCGAACAACTCCAAGAGAGGCTACAAAAGAGACTCCTTCTGCTTTGGCATATGTTATGGATGCAGTTAGCCCTATTGAATCTACAATGTCATCTTTTAGAATATATCAATATTCTGAAAGATCTAATGACGAAATTCGAAGGGCTAATTTGGATTTGAATGAGGAAAAAAGGGTTCAAACTCATTTGAACGCAATCCATTATCAAACTCTTATGAAAAATAGATATGATTCGAAGATGAAAATAATAGAATTTAAAGAAGGTGATAGGTGTTGCGGAAAGTATTTTTGCATACAAAACAGAAGAACCTCGGGAAAATGGCTCTGAATTGGAAAGGACTTTATACAGTTGTTCAAAGAATCAAACCGAGGTCCTATCATCTGTGTGATTTCGAGGGGAGAATGCTTCAACATCCGTGGAATATTCAACACTTCAGGATTTATTAGGAGTAGTTATGTCTTTGTACTTTGAAATTTTTGTTTCATGTTTCAAATGGCGCACTCTTTCGTCTCATGTTGGCCCATGAAGGGTTTAATGAGACGTCGTGTTTATATTCGATATTATCAATAAAGTTCATTTTTTTGCCAATGGTTGTTTACATATGTTCGATTACTATCTTAACAAATCATCAATGATTGATCACCTTTGAGATTGGTTAAGAGTAGAATCTTCTGAAGTGTTTCTGACACTTTTCGAAGAAACAACCATGTTTAATAATCACATTACATTTTTATTTTGAAGTGGACGCTTAATAACACATTGAGAATTTTTGTTTGGAAAAGCTACCAAAGCTTAACAATTTTTTCGAAGAACTACAATGTCTTCGAAGAACATGAATTTTTTATCGATGAGCAACGTTAATTTTAGTCAGTGATTCAAGGGGGTAAGTTTATATTAATTTGTTAAGGTTTTATAATTATTTTGTTTGAAGAATTTAACATCGAATAAAATATAAGATATGAGGAAAATGATAACATACGAAAACATTTCCTTTAGATTAAGTCATTTAAGGTACAAAAAGATGATATTGTAATTCGACAAGGATAAAAGGATAACGGTAAAATTATTCAGAGGATTCTTCTTCATCGGATGATTCGTCTTCGGAAGATGATGAACTTGAAATAGGGTTGAAAGCTTCGCTTGGGCGCTTTTCTTCAGGGATATCGTTCCAAAAGCTTGTCAGGTCGATTTTTGGATAAGTAACGTTAAGTTCACGAATGAGAAGAATGATTGCATCTTCTTTTCCGACGTGAATAGAAGTTTGCATATCCTTTGAAAGTGCAGCTTCAACAGCAGCAACAACAATAGCTTTGTTAGCTTTGAAATTCTTCTTCAACTCAGTCATATCATTGGTCAGCTCTTTGTCTTTTTCAGCGACTAGTTCAGTAGCATGGCTAGTGTTGAGTTTGTTTAACTCTGCTTTATGATTACTAGTCAGCAATTCAGTATCCACGATGTGTTTGATTCGCAGATGGTTTTTTTTATGCAAAGAGCACCATTGATCATTTCAGACCGTGCCATTTCATAACCATGTTGATCGATTACTTTGCCATGCATAATTTCTCTTGGCTTCTTATAAGCTTCGTAACCTTCCTTATAGTAAAGCAGATCTTTGGCCAACTGCTTCATATGATTTTGAGAAGCTTCGAATTCAGACGCAAGTCTCTTTGCTGCAACATCAAGTTTGGCAAATGGTTGAAGAGCGACAGAGATGGCCGGACTTGGAGTAGGAACACGGAGTTCGGATGTGCTAGCCTTTTGAACCATTGCGGTGATAGGTTCAAGAGAGTGAGCAGCTATTGGAGAGGCTTTTATTGTTTCTGGTCTTCCAAAGTTGAGCATATGGTTTTGGATTACATAAAGACCAGGGTCTTCCTCACCAGTATGTGCTTTGGTATTTTCGAAGCCGATGAACATGTTAGGGTCGAAGTCTACATTGGTCTGATTTTTGTTGGAGGTGATATCTTTAATAATTATCAAAGGGTTGTCTTTGTTTAATTGATTATCTACGGAAAGATTCTGTGGGTTTTCAGCAACAGTGACTTCGTTTTCATCAACCAAACCGTACGAAGTAATTTTCTTCTGCTTCTTTTTCATTCAGAGGGAATTAGAGGATATTCTCTTTTTCTTTGATGATGGTTATTGATTATTTCCCTCTTCGATGGGTGAAAGAGGCTATTCTGAAATTTTGCGTTTTCGACGCTTTGGTTTCAAGGGCATGGAAGGGTTAGCACCAGATGTGCTAGCTTCCTTTTTACAGTTCTTTTCTTTGATGACTTTTTCTTCCTTATTTTTGGCAAATGGCTATCAGATCTGTTGCGAATAGGAAGAAAGACTTTGCAGTCAGGCTGGGGTATTCGTTGGTATACAAGTTTTGGATCTGGTTCGGAAAACAAATCTTGAGGAGGCAGCCCACCTTCTTTGATTGGAAACATTAGATATTGAGGAAATTGATGGGTTGAAAGGCCGTATGAAATGCATTATTCCATTCCTTTTCGGCCCAGGCGACGAGTTTTTGAAAGATATCTTTAACAGCTTCTCGACGTGTTGAATAGCGCTTCGAAATTTCTAGTATAAATTAGATGTTAATCTTTTTTATTAAAACGTAAAACATTCAAAGAATTTACGATTGCTTTTGCAAACAAGAGTTAGTTTCAAAGGGTTAGCTTTAGAAATTTCTTTACCGTTTTCCTAAGATCCAGATATGAAAATGAACTTTTGTTTCCAGAATTTGTGGGCCTTCTAAAGATCGTCGATGATCTTGAAGTCATCCATCAATGTGAGGTAATAGAATGGAAGCTTAAGACCTTTTGAAAGTTGAGTCAGTGAGATAAGGTCTTAAATGCAGATGGGAATTCTGGATAGACGGGATGCCATGATCACTGACATGAGGGTGAACAATTGATTCGGTATCACCTGATTAGGGCATAAACTAAGGAGTTTGAAGTACTCCACAATAATTGGATCTAGTGGAAATCGAAGAACCCAGTTGATAATTTCTAGGTGTACCACTAGTTCATCATATTTGCAGTTGAGGGGATTTTCTCCTTCTTTTGGGAGACGAAGGGTTATGTCTTCTCCCATTCCCCATTGCTTCTTAAGAGTCGAGTCTTGACTTTCTTTGTAGTATATATAACGAACTTTCTTTAAGGCGGTAATATACTTGCTTTCGAGGTTCCTTAGGTTCCTCCCAATTTTTGCTCTTTCTTCTTCAGAGATGGAGCAAATGTCATCTTCTTCTTGAGAGTCAACCTCAAGATCTGGTTTTGTAGCCTCCGAGTCAGCTTTGTTGGCTTTTGATGTTTCTTCTCGAGGATTTTGAGACGTTGGGATAATTGTTTATGTAGAAGGGTTAGCAATTCGAGGCGCCTCCTCCATCACTTCTCTTTGAGGAGGATCGTTAGTAGTGGGATTTGGAGGAGAAGGTGTTTGGATGATTTTTGATTCATCTCCCATGGCAATGAAAGTTTTTCTTCGATGAGGTTTGGTTAATGAATATTTTTCCGAAGAAGGGTTATTGGTTTTCTATGTCAGATGAGAAATTCTTCTTTGAGACGAGGAGGCTCGATGAGTTTTAGGCCCTAAGATTTTAGATGAGGCTTGTTCTTCGATTCTAGGAGAAGGTGAAAGATTTGGTACTTTAGTAGGATCGAAGTTACCATAATAGAATGTCTCGGCTGTAGTTCCGATTGGACCACCTCGAATCAATCCTACTCTTCGGTATTCTTCAGCTCTTTGCGTAATACAGAAATAATTGTAAGATCCAAACACTAGGTTACTATCAGTATCAGAGGATTCTGGTGTTTTGGGAAGAATGGCCTTCGACTTTTTGGTTCTTGGTTTCTTTCTCATAAACCAAGTAAGGGTCGATCAGAGAGGATGAAAGTTTATCGGGAAATTTGAATTTTACGGTGAGAATCCTGAGAATAGTGGAGGAGCAGATGAAGGTAGCCAAAGACTCTAACTTCTTTCTAAAGCAGTTTTTGTGTGAGGGGAGTTGAAATGAGAAACATGTTGTATTTATACTAAAGTAAGTGAAGACGTGTGATGATGGAAACACCCATATGATGATAGGTTGGAGTATGAATCGTTGAGTGGATTAGATGTTCGACATCTGTCAGGCTAGATTACTAGGGTCATGATGAATTTAACGGTTACATATGTAGCCGTTATATTTGAGGATGATCTATCTACATAATATTTCGAAGACAATTTTCATAAATTGTAATTATATCGACTCGAAGTGATAAGCGATTATATCGATTTGAAGTGACTTCAAATTTATATGCTCATATTTACCTACCAAGGTTATTCGAAGTCAACCAATTTGTGTTTATTTTTTGGTTCAAATATGTTTTGAGATTTTATATTGTACACATGCTTGGAATAATATTTTAAGCTAATGGCTTCGAACAATTGTTTTTTGATTTATGATAGGTTATATAGCCAATGGGAATGTTCGAGGATGTAAAGATTCGAAGACAAAACGGATTTGAAGACTCTTTAGTTCTCATTCATTTACTGACATGAGAACTAGGGGCTTCTGATATGGAAATAGAGTTTTAAGGATCTAAATTGTAAATAATGTAAATTTAGGGGTTTAATTATAATTAATGTAAGTTTTGTCCTTAATTCGTGACTAGTGTAATTTTTATGGGATATTTGAACTTTGTATAATTTATAGGGAGTAAACGGCAATTACTCCACTTTTTGTAACAGATTCAGTTTGAAATTAAGTCTTGGCTCCTCTATATAAAGGGCCATACTACTCTAATAAAGGGTTTGAACACTTTTACTTTGAAACTCAACTGTACTTGTATTTTGTCTCTCTAAAAACTTCCAAGCTCTTTCTCTCTCTAGGATACACTCTTGATAGTTTACCAAGGCAAAACAATAACTCATCACAGCCGATACACTTATTCGTTATGAAGTGCCTTCTTACCCATGGGTAACTCAGCTAATTCCCATCTCTCTTTTGTTGATCATTGGTCTGACAAGCTTCATCATAACACTTAGTCTCTTCTCTATCGGTCACCGACATATAGCTTAAGTGTCTTCTGTTGGGCACATAGGATTCGGAAGATCTTCTCAAAATAGGAATTTCCTTGGTGGGTTGTAGTATTTCGGACTGCTTTCGATCGGTCTGTCCAACTGACTCTCTTTGGTGAGGGGTTAATCCGATCAACTTTATTTCTTTACTATCTGAGACTACATCGACATTTGCAAATACTAATCCGTACAACTTTGACTCATTTGCTTCAGTTTCGTGTCTGTTCTTGTACATCAATGTTTCATTGAAGATCACATCTCTACTTCGTATCATCTTTTGTTTCTTCATCTCGAACATAATAACGAAACTCATCTTCGCCATAGCCGATCATGAAATATTTCTTCAAATTGGGATCAAGCTTGTTCGTGCCTTGATCACTTATATGAACATATACCATACAACCAAAAACTCTTATTTATGATAATGTTATCTCCTTGCCACTTCATACCTCATCAAGTATTTTATGTTCTAAAAGAACCGACAGGCCTCGGTTAACCAGGTATGCCGATGAGTTGACTGCTTCTACTTATAACTGCTTTGGTAAACTTGATTGCATACAAATGTTTTTTGTTATTTCTTTCAACGTTTTGTTCATATGTTTGACAATACCAGCCTTTCTTTCTTTGGGGTTCTGCCACTCATCTGAAAACTGACCCTTTTTTGTTTTCAAAGTGTGCAATATTTGCACATGTCTATATCGATTGACTTAAGACTGGGAAGCTTCCGCTTCGACTGCTTAATTTTCATACTCCTCACACTCATGTGACCAAGCCTTTGGTACATATAATCTACAATCTGCATATTCCAAAACGAAAAACCAGACCATCAAACATATTTAGTCTTACCTTTATTTCGTCTGTAGCCGTTGCTCCAACTCAAATCTGACCTCCTTTGGATCGCTACCAAACTTCTAGCTCTGCTACCAGTTGTTGGGAAAATACACAATTTTTTCTGGCAAGTATCTTCTAGACTGACCTGTGGTCATAAATATTTTAGGAAAATACATAATTTTCCTGCAAGTTGATCAAAATAAAAAACACACAAACAAAAGTGAAATAAAACACACAAATTGTTAACGGGGTTCAGCAAACTATGCGTACGTCTTTGGACCTACTGCAGATAGATTTTATTAGAAAAGAATCAGTGACTCTGTCTTTTTTCGATATATTCAGAAAATTCTAACTATTGGTTTATAGAGAGTCTTTTAAAAAAACGATTAAAATCTTTAATGAGTAATTTATGACTCACGAAATTACTTAACTTTCTTTCAAATTTAGAACTTCTTTGGTTCTATTTAATGAATATAACAAAATTTACCTTGTTTTGTGTGAATATATACTTTTAATTGTTGACTATTAGCTTCATCGATCGAACGGTTGTTATTAACACGGACGGTCTATATAAAGATCTTAGAATCTTTGTTATTCATTTATCTTATTTTCCCTCTCTAGAACTCTCTGTATAATTTTCCTCCCTCAAACTAAGTTTCTTATCGTTCTTCACTCACCTCGTATTGACTTGGGGGTCGGAAATTCGTATAATTCTAAAGAACAAAGGTACAATTTTCATATTCATTATTTGCTTGTTTTAATTTTAGTATGTGGTTGGTGTTAAGAGTCGTGTGAATCGCTAGAAAAACCTCATAATGTTTTAATAATATTTATAAGCATTAGTCAATCAAATTCTTAATGTGACGATGAAAGTGGATCGATTGGTAGTTTAAACTCCGGTAGTATCAGGTGTCCGATCACGATATTAATGCAATCTTTAGAAATCAGATTTTAAAATTTGAATCAAAATCTTCTACAAAAATATTTTCCCCCCAAATTATAAGATAAATTAACACTTCAAGAAAAAGCTGCTGATGTTGTACAGCGTCGTCTTTTAGACAACTCTACTTTATTTGAGGTTCTAAGAGCATGTAAATTTCATTTTCTCAGTTCTCAGCTGCACCCAGACAGATAGAAGTTCAGTTTTCCATCTCTGCTGTTTCATCTGATTCAGCTTATAATCAAAAGGTATTTTATCTTTTGCATTGCGTTCATATGATCTTGTAGCTTCTGTTAACTATGTTCCTTTTATCTTTTGGTTCCTTAGTAATCTATAGATCTTACTTCAGAATATGTTTATAATTTGAGTTCAACTGCAAATAACTGAAGATTTATAGAGCTTAAACTACTTCAGTCTGATTGATTCCTGTTGTGGTTTCTCATTTCAGTTTGCTCAATTCATTGTGCAACACAGTTTCGGCTCTTCAGTCCAGCTTGTACTGTATAGGAGTCGGTTAATATTGAAAATGTCTTCTGACGAGATATCAACTGAGGTTCGTGATTATGGTAAGATGGTGGATGCTAGTAAGAACAGGGTAACCTGCAACCTATGCACAAAAGAAATGAGCGGCTTTTCCTGGCTCAAGTATCACTTAGGAGCCGTAGGTCCCGATGTAACTGCCTGCCCGCAGGTTCCTGAAAATGTAAAGCAATGTTTCAAAAACATGTTGGCCGAGTCGAGAAGATGTAGCGTTGGGAGAAAGGCTTGCTTAGGAAAACGGGATCGGTCTTCGACGTCAAATTCAAGTAATCATCCACTATACATCGACTCTGAATCGGAAGACGCTGAAGCTGAAATTCCAACAACACAGATGAAGGAGATGCAAGATTATGAGAAGAAAATTAAAAGATCATGGGCCACCACTGGCTGCACTGTCTCATTGGATTGCTGGACAGACGAGAATGGCCGAGAATTACTAAGTTTTATTGCAGACTCCCCAGCGGGATCCCTTTATCTTGACTTGTTTGATATTTCAGACCCTTTCAGTCGTATAGATACCACAGTCTCCCGTGTCGAGGATGTGATCAGGAAGGTAGGGGTTGATAAGGTAGTCCAGGTCATGGCTTGTTCTTCAACAGGGTGGATTGGAAAAGTTGGCGAACGGTATCAGGAGATGTACCCAACTATATTTTGGTGAGTCAGTGCTTCGTACTGTATCGAGCTAATGCTCGAGGAAATTGGGAAAATGGAAACCGTTAGAATAACACTAAACAAAGCGAAAAATCTAACAAAATACTACAAAAGCCTAGTAAGGCCATCCAAGATAAGGTCTGCAACACCTTTCTTGACTGTAGAGAACATCATTCTACAAAAGGAAAAGCTCATGGCCATGTTTGCTGGGAGGAACTTGGCATGTGCTAACGAAATGGAAGGACATGCGGTAACTAATCTGATGGAAGATTCTTCCTTCTGGAAAGAGGTGGAGGCTATTGTGAAAGCATCAAAGCCGCTTATCAATCTTTTGTGTTCGTTTAATATGGTCAACGAACCAAAAGTTGGGCAAATTTATGAGCTCATGGATGAAGTAAAAATAACGATAAGGGAAAATCTTGGTGACAAGAACTATGTGGGCTTTTGGGATGCGATAGATAAAGTATGGAACACAAGGCTTCACAGCCATCTCCATGCTGCCGGGCATTATTTGAACCCTGCTACATTTTACTCGGGTAAGTTCCGTATAGATGAAGAAGTTTCAAATGGTATGATAGAGTGCATCGTCCGTACTATGAACAAACAAGAAGTTCAACTAAAAATGATAAAACAATTTCTTATCTATCAAAATTCTCAAGGGGATTTTGAAGAAGGAGCTATTGATGAAGCAGCCAAACATTCTCCAGGTAACACTAATTTTATCATATAAAGTAATAGAAAAATATTTCTTTATAAACTAGATACAGTTGGCAGTTTTTAGATCACAAATGGTTTAAAAGAGTACAGGGAACAAATTGTTTAATGTGTTAAGGAAAATAATATTTCGACTTGAACGATTACTTATAACCGTGTCTCAAGTAATGTAATCATTTTGGAGCTTAATTTTGTTTGTAATTGTGCGCAGTGGAGTGGTGGACACGCTATGGAGCTGCATATCCAGAGCTGCAGAGGTTTGCTACTAGAATTATAAGTCAGACTTGCGATGGTGCTGCTAAATATAGGCTCAAGAGAATTCTAGCCGAGAAGATGATAGGACAACCAAAAACTGAATTCGATCGACAATATCTAAAAGATTCTTCATTTGTTGAGTATAATTTGCAGTTGCAGCAATCAAAATGGAGTTTAAATGGAAACATCATGGCTGAAAAAATAGACCCAAATGACGATTGGGTTAATCAAGAAGGGGAGAATCGCGCAATCAATATCCCTGATCTGTAAGAAAGCTCACTTACAAACCTCTTTAGATAAAACTGAGTAAACCCTTGTAAGTTATCTATAAACGTTACTCAAAAAGTTTTTCTTTTTTAAAATAAAAATGTCAATTTTGGTTAGAATTGTTTTTCAAATGAGAAAATTTTAATTTTTACAGTAATGAAAAACTAGATACGCCTCGGGATTATGATCAAGCTGGTGGAACACCAAGTATCATTTCTGGCCAGTCGTAAACGTGATGGTGGGACTTCAGTTCATGAAGCGAAGTTGATATTTAGAACTGAAGCTGTCTTGTTGTTCACCAACCAACAGACAATATTTTAGAAGAGTCATTCTGATATAGAGATCATTCTTCACTTGTCTGCACTAGGTTCTAGGGTCCTTGTGATTATCTGGTTCTAACAAGCAGACAAATGTCTTGGGGTTTCAAACATTTGGAAGACGCTCCAAGTTTCCTGAAACAAGTATTCTTTTTTGTTAAAGGCTTACAATAGACCAATTCTTCTTTTATTGTTCGTCTTTCTATTCCAATTTTCAACAACCTTTGTCTGGGTTTTAAGAGTGCTCAAAATGTCGTATAAATGCTGTGTTTGGATCCGGTCTTAGAGATTAAATATGTTTCTGTGTCTGCATGTAAAGTTCTTCGGCACATAATGGCCAAATTCTAGGCGGCTGTCAACCCAAAGTGGGTTTAGCTGCATCATCTTGCTGAGTTTAACAGCAAAGCTCATCCTTACTTCCAGAAACCATCTTAGTCAATATCTCGACATTATTCTTGTCGTTGTGGGATTTTCTCAATTTTATTTATTTTGTTTCGATCATATCTCACATCAATATGTTTGGCGTGTGCGTGATACATTGGATTCTTGTTTATATTCATAGCACTCCACATACTCTTCTTGCTTCAAACCCTCTTCTTGAAGAAACCTCTTAAGCCAAAGCATCTCTTTGCTTGCTTTTACTACTGCAATATCTTCTACCTCAGTTATTGACAATTCTAAACATTTTTATAGCTTGGATTCACATGAAATGTCTCCCCCTAAAAATGTAAACATATAAGCCGAGGTAGACTTTCGGTTATTGA
Source organism: Limnanthes douglasii subsp. nivea (assembly GCA_036936605.1). Lineage (NCBI taxonomy): Eukaryota > Viridiplantae > Streptophyta > Magnoliopsida > Brassicales > Limnanthaceae > Limnanthes > Limnanthes douglasii. The sequence continues at coordinate 247,299,266 of JAUPFV010000001.1, read as the reverse complement.
GATCACCAGCCATGTCAGCAGCTGTATGTCCTTCAAATATCGGTTTCTATCTCCATAACATAAACTCAAAGTCGAGGTACCTCGCAACTATCTGAAAATCCACTTCATATCTTCCCAATAGACTTCACCTTTAGGTTGTTCCCAGTAACATAGACTCAAGTCGAGGTACCTCTCAAGCCCATAAATATTTTCTTCAACTTCCAAACAAAAGTTTCTTTCCATTTTCTCTTCAAAAACTTCAGGTTGTTCCATATTGATTTCTTCATGCAAGTCACCATATAAAAATTTCGTTTTTACATCAAGTTGTTCCAACTCAAGATTTAAACTTGCAGTTGAACCCAATTAATCTTGACAACCGTAGAAAATATCTCATCAAAATCAATATCATTTTTTCCAGATTGCGTCATTTTACTACAACTCTAGCTTTCCGCTTGAAAATTTTTCTCACCATATAATTTGCTCATACATTTTATTTAAAAAAACATTTATATTTCCTTCATAACCTCAAGTTAAATATTTTTTATCCTCATACGATAAAAGTTTTTAATAATTATCTAGCTCGCTGTCTTCAGTGACTTGAATAAACTCTAACATTGGATACTTTGCTGAAGTTTTTCTCTCTAGTTGACTTTTGAACCTGTGTATCATTTACTTAAGGGATAGGTTGCGCCCCCTTCTCTAGTTGACAAGAATATGATCTTGTAAATCACCACCAAATGGAACATCCTTGATATCATTGGTAACCACTTCAACATTATTATTTTCTCGTTGATTTACATAAAGAAAAGTAGAAGAAGTATCATCATGAGTAATATTAAAAGATACATCAAAAGTAGAAGTTAACTTTGTTCTCAAAATATTTGCACACTTCTCATGCTAGAAAATTCCGCATCTCTACTTCTCACTACTTTATTCTTCTCAAGATCATAGAGTCTGAATCCATACTCTTCATTCTCATATCCAACAAGAACACAAGATTTAGTTTTGTAATTAAGATTGGATCTTTGTTTCTTTGGAATATGCATGTATGCCTTGCATCCAAAAGCTATGATATGTGAATATGTAGGATCATTTCCTTTCCATACTCTCTCGGGAATATCAAAATCAAGAATTGTTGATAAGTCCCTATTAATCAAATACACAGTACAATTAACTATTTTATACCAAAATGTCTTAGGAAGGTTTGATATTTCTTGCATACATATCAATGTTTCAACTATTGTTTAGATCATTCTCTCTGCAACTCCATTGTGTTGTGGTGTATCTGTCGTTGTCCTCTCATGTCTTATAGCATAATATGAATTATAATTTTTGACTCATTGGAACTATAAGAACCACCATTATTAGATCAAGGACATTTTAACTTTTTCCATGTCTTCATTTCTACTATGACATGAAATTTCTGTAAAATATTGAAATTTAAGCTTTTGTTTGCAGCATGTATATCCAATTTAATATCATCATTCATAAATGTTAATGAATACTTGTTACATCCAATAGAATCCACTTCCATAAGACCACAAACATCAGAGTATACGAACTTCATATTTTCTTATTTTCTAGTGGACTTCTTAGAAAGAGAAGGTCTATGTTTATCAACAAGAAATAGTGACTTACTTTCCATGTTTTTCATCTTTTTGTCACTCATGTATCATACTCTTTGATGCCACAAACTAGGAGAATTATTTTCCTCAACTACATCCAGCTTACCAGAACATATACCAAAATATGTCTTATGCAAATAACAACACAAATCAGCTCGAGCAACTATCATTGAACATTTCGAAAATTTCCACTTACTATCACCAAAAGTGTGACGAAAACATTGTTGATCAAGGAAATTTGCACATAACAAACTCAGATATATATTAGGGGCGTACATCATTTAGTGTAAATATGTATCCAACGCAAGTCTTCACACAAATATCCCACAACCAAACAATACTAGCTGAGCTCTGATTTTCAATTTTGACACCACTGACATCTCCATTTTTCTAGTTTAATAGATATCCTCTATTAGGAACACAATGATATGAAACACATGTATATACAAGCAACTCTGAATATGAACCACCAACACAATGATGTATCGCCATCACTAGTGTTCCTTCTTTTTATAAATTTGACTTGCTACCGTGTTCCTTCTTCCATCGATAAAAATACTTATGTATATGATCAGGATTGCCACGATAGTTGCAAGTCATAATATCTTTCCCATATGTGGACTTCGATATTCCGTTTAAGTTACCACAAAATTTAGATACTCTAATATTACCTTATCCTATATTATCAGAAACAAGAGCTTGTGAATTGTCAACTCTCATCTTATGTCTTCTCATATTATTTATTCTCATATATTCATTGAACATGCTTTATTTTATAAAGTTCAAAGATAAATCACTCTCTGGAGAAGAGTTGATAATAGTCATAACCAAACTCGCCGAACTGTCTCGTAACAAACTCAATAGGAACAAAGCTTGCAGCTCATCATCAAGAGCATACTTTATATTAGTTAAATTTGTTATGAGTGGTCATTCTTTCATAATAACCTTCTAATTTATTCTATCAGATCAACCCATTTGTATAATAGTTCCCATAATATTTATTTTTAACTTATCCTAGTCTTTTTCTTGCTTGACTTACGGTTTTATTGGTTTAATAGAGTTATCATCAACATATTTAACTAGCTCAATCAAATCAAACAAAAATTTGCAGTATAACAGATCCTCCATCATCGAAATCTGGATAGAATAATGGTTGATGTTCACTCACTGTTTTTGAACCGAATGTGGAAATAGCATAAGCATTCTTTAGCTTTTTAATAGATATAACTGTACAAATGAATCATTAGATGATTATCAAACCCAAAACCTCCAAAATGCACTACAATGCCAACAAACAAAAGATTAAAAAATTAAAATACAATAAACTCAAAATAAACCAATAACTCAACCCATAATATATTAAATGAAAATTAAAGTTTTGAATTGGAACTATAGATGGATAATGAATAACAAAAACAATTAGGAGGATTAAAGTTAAATCTGAGAAAATGGAATTCCCTATATTTACAAGAAAGTATGATATCATATAAAAGAACTGAATCAACTCTTTGATTTTGAAAGTTACCATATTCCTAGCTATATAAGAGTAATTATTCTTCTTAAAAGTTCTGATATTGGTTACTTGAATTTTATGATCAATGCGAAGCTTCCTACCAAACCTCTATATAGAGACACATCCACTTTCTTACTTGATGTTAGGTGTAGGCTAGAAGTAAATCATCAATAGAGCTATTGCCAAAGGACTACATCAGTGTTGGCTATATCATTATATGTATATGCACACTAGATCGTAACTTCGTTAAGATAAAGCAAATTATTTTATTTACTAGGTCTCCTATGTTAATTTGGATTTTTATATTAATAAAATATTAATTATTTCAATTGTTGATTAATAAGATTTAATTTCGAGCCGTTGATAAAGAATCAAGGCTTTTCCTAAAGTTATAAATAGAAGAATATATTATAATTAACGATGTGACATGATGCGACTATAATTATAGATCGAACAACCAAATAGGGGTTTAATTGAAGAAATTTTACCAAATTCGGAGCAAAACTTTAAGATTTTTTATCTGAGAAATAAAAAAGATGAATTGGTATTTCGTTCTATTGTACATATCAATCAAATACTCAATTAAAGGATGTAATGAGAGATAAAGAATGAGAGAGCAAAATAAAATCACATCAAAACCATGAGAAGTTGAGAGAGAATCAAAATGAAAAATATTTACCCAAGATTATAGCTTAGAAGGACGTTCAAGGCAAGAACTTGCCTGTAAATGAGTATGAAATTCAATATTACGTCCCTCAATAAAACTTCATCACCAGTCCAGGAATGGAATATCAGCAAGATATCTTATAATGGTGTAGTCAGGAAATCAGAAACACATATCACCAAGTTGGACATCCAACAAGAGGAAGTGTCCATTTGAGGAAAAAAAGACTACAAAATAGTCAGGTAAAAGGTGATTTTAATGTGTCAATATATGATAAATGGAAATTTTTCATAAATTTAAGAAACCAAGAAGATTTAAAAATTATTTGGAAAATGAATGTCTTGTCTTTTGGCAAACATTCAATGCGATTGAATAATTGGGAACCTAATTTCATTACGAAGAAAGAGTCTCCAATAACCCTTATCTCGGTTATTTTTCTAAAAATCTTAGTGTTCTTATACAATAAGAACATTATAATAAAACATTGGTAAATCCTTAGGAAACCCTTTAGACATTTGGGTTCCCAACAACAATTTTGGCAAAACATAATTATTTTCAAACTTGGATATATGTAAAAGTATCCAAGCCTATCCGTTATAAAATTTGGATTGAATTGCACAAGGATGATGATTACTGGATTGATATTATATATGTATATATTCTATTATATTTTCTATAATGTAACAATCTGGGTCATGATGCTAGTAACTATATAACAAATAACCTAAAAACCTGATAAAAATTGAATGAAACATTAAAAGATGGGTGAAAAAATATAAATAACAAGTTGTCTGAAAATAAAAATAAACTTTGGACCCTTAAAGAATCTAAAACTATTAAGGAGAATAACAAAGATTCATCGAATTCTGAAAACAAATTGGATATTAGTACGACTACTAGTCATCGTGATAGTCATACTTTTTTTTTCTTTTTTTTTCGGAGGGAACCCGCAGCCGCTACTCAGAGTGCAATGAGTGCGCACAGGGTAAACCCTCAGTCTGACGCGATAGCCTGCAAACCAACGCCAGAAGGTAAACCATACAAGGTGACAGGCTCAGCCGAGAAAGCGTATGCAGAGGGACTCGAACTCATGACCTTTTGGTTATAAGAATGCCATGCTCAACCAACTCAGCTACCCCTTGGGGGCTCGTGATAGTCATACTAAAAAACATAATCAAGAGACTTCCCCTTCAATTCATAACAACAAACTCACCGTTAAAGAACATAATGTTGAAATAACATAAGCTCTAAACATTTTACAACTTTCTAATAGATTTAACTGTATAAATGACTCATCAAATGATTATCAAACCCAAAACTCTCCAAAATGCACTACAACTCGAAGTCTTCAGCTTTTCCAAACAGTATTGAGAAATGGAAAAAAAGGAAAAATGTTGACAACAAAACAAAATATTCAAAACAGATAAAAAAAATAATATACAAAGAACTCAAAGGAAACTATAGAATAAAAAAACAATTAGGAGGATTAAATTTAAGTTTGAGAAAATCGAATTTTTATCTTTACAAGAATCTATGATCTCATATAATAGAATTGAATCAACTTTTTTATTTTAAAAGTTATCAGTTTCCTAGCTATATAAGAGTAATTGTTCTTCTTGAAATTTTCGATATTGGTTACTTGAATTCTATTGATTAATACCTTCATCAATTGGATAATACAATTATTCATTATACATTTTTTTTCTGATTATATTTCATGATAAGATATATAACATCATGTTTTGCAAGCTTTTCTAACCGATATTCAATCATTTATTATCATGGATAACTAAAGGGCATCAAGTAACCAGTTTTAAGCTTCAAATCAATCAACAAATGATCCTACTTTCATGATAAATTTAGTTCATGCAATCTTTGGATTGATGCAATAGAGTTATCAGATTACAAAGCTTAAATGATTCCGATTAATTGGTTGGAATCATGGCTCCAAAGGCTCAAGGAAAGACCAAGAATATGTCTTTTTTCATCGCCCTGTATTAATTTTAACTTAGAGTTCAAGTTGGTATCATTATTAAAACTATTAATATTTTTGGGTTTTTAACTATAACCCATGTTCTAAGTTCGTTATGCCTCTTGTAACTCAAACTCAAGTTACAAATTTGTAACTTAAGAATTAATAATACATTTGATTTGTTAAAACAACTATTTAAAATATCTATTAATTGAAATATCTAAACATCTAAAGATAGTAATGACTTTAAAATATAGTTTATTGATCTAATTAACAAGTAGTTAAAAAATCTAATGTATTATTGAAAACATCTGAACAAAACTATAAAAAAATATCACATAAATAACTCAAACATTTCTTTTATGATATATGTATGTTAATTTATTTCATTCGCACATACAAATATATATTTAAAAAACATATTAACAAATATGATAAATTGTTAAATATGACATGATTTTGTAATTGCAAGAAATTGTAGCAACATGAATCTGTTACGTTACGTTATAACTGCTTTAATTTTTAAATACAACGTTACATGATGTGTCGTCCCAATTTTCATCACTAGATACGAACTTTGTTCACGCATAAAAAAATTAAACCAACTCTCTTATTACTTCCTTAATCGAATGTTAGAAGTTAAGTGGATTAAAATTATTTGAGTTTAGATTCTATATTTAAAGCATAGGAATGATCGAGGATGTAAATATTATAAATAAGTTGGAAAAAATAAAATTATTTTTGTAACTTGGTATTTTTTATATTCAACGGTTATTTCAAATCAATATTTTTATTATAGGTATGGACTTCTTATATACTTATTTACACGTATCTTTCACACTCTTCTATTAATTTGTACTAGTCTTTGTATTTCACAATAATGCATGACTCTTCATGTCAATATAATGAACTATATTTTTCTAGAGCTTACATTTTTACGCTACATCTTCAAAAAATTAATATCAATACTCTCATTTAATAATTTTTTATAATATTCATTAACATTTTGAGGTAGTGATGTTTGTCATTTGGATGTGCTTTCGTGAAGATATCTGCCATTTTCTTATTTGTATTGTGATACTTAGATCTTCCATTTTCATTTCTCCACAACTTCTTTGATGAATAGATGTCCAACTATCACACATGATGATGAGTTCTTTATTTTTCTCAACCATCATTTGAGAAGCGCTCTAGGCATATTGCACGTGACATTGCTAATATAACTCGTTCATATTCTGCATGGATAGATGATTGTGTTCTGGTTTCTTACTTGTTTGAAGACCACGCGATCACATATTAACAAATAGTAAAAGTGTAGTTTGAAGCACGTTTAATATCGTCAACACATCCGACTCAACCACGCTCACAATTTCAGAGGAGCTTTACCTCGGTGTTGAAATTGACCTCGAAATTTTCCTCTACCACAGTATTCTTCACGTACCATGTAACAAGATAAAATAATACCTTATATGTACCTCAAACAACAATTACGACTCCGAGATGAATGTGACCTGATGACCGGGTTGATGATTGTATTCTTCACTTATTAATAAGAATTCCTTACATGTAACTCAAATGTGATCGAGTTCAGATCAAATCGGATCAGACTAGTTTAGAAAATCCAAATAATAAAATAATATAATATTTGCGGGGCTGGTTTGGATAATATTTGAGTTTGGTACATATTTACACTAATATGAAAATATTAAACTCATTGCAATTTGGGTCGGGTTTTGTTCAAGTAAAAAGATAATGGACACAAATCTAAATTAATAAATTAATTTATGTTTTTTATTTAATAATATTATAATTTTATTCTTATAAATATAAAAAACTAATTAGATTCCAAATGATATTTATATACAAGACTAGAATTTGAATCTCATAAAGGAGATTTATAGAATAAAAAATAAATCATTAAAATTTTAGTTTTATAAACTAGTCAATCAACTCATAATTTATGAAAATTAATACACATCATTTATAAATTATTTTTTATTGTAAAAAATCTTTCACTATAAAATCTCATTGATTGAGAATGAATACATGTATTGGAAATTTGAAGGAAATCTACATATCGACAAACAATGTTTTATTATTTATTTTATATATTATGAATCCGATTAACTGAATTGTTTCACACGAAGTATTTTTCAAGACTAATATCGGTAAAGTTTTAAAATGACATTTCAAGATTCGTTCAGATAAGTGATGAACAAACGAGTCAATCGTGGAAAATATACAACTATGTGTTGCATATATTCCCTGATCACGTGATCTTGACATGGCTATTAGTCCAGAAATTCTATAATAAACCAACAAGAAACAAAGAATTAGAATTGATGGTTGATGCTACAAATGGGGGATCATTTATCAAAAAAATACAAGAAGAAGCATATGCACTTACAGAGGTACTCTCGAGCAAGAGCTATGGATCTGAAAGGAAGGTTGGGATGTACTTTGTTAAAAATGAGACTGCTCTATTAAAGCAGCTGATAAACCTATCGAAAACGAATTCAGTTGTAGTACCAAACATAAATACTTACCATCCATATATTAATCGCAAATCAATTCACAAAATCTGAAGATATTAGGTATGCAAGCAATTTCTAACACTGGCTTAAACCTTATTTTTATAATAGTTATGTACAAAGTAGAAGGAAAGAGAATTATAAGTTAGATAAAAAACTACATTTTGAACTAAATGTGTACAAGTTTATTGAATCATTTACAACTCACTTTGAGAAGAACGGATTGAGCATGAAAAATTGTGAAATATCGTTCCAGAATCATGAAACAAACCTAAAGAACTTGGATGTTAAATTAGGACAACTACACTCAATGATGGAATTTATAATCAAGCGAACTTAGCTAAGTAACACAGTAAATAACATGAAACAAGATTATGTAATCATAGTGAGAACATGAAGATAAATATGTTAAAAAGAGGAGACTTTAGATGATTACAACAAACAGGTAAGTAATCAAAATCAAGATTTATAATGCTATTTTTGGAAGATCATCAATACTTTACGTATGTGGTTGAAGATAGATTTGAAGTGGTTCGAGGCAATCAAAAGGTTGCCAGGGAATGCTATGTCACTGCGCTTCGGATCCGAGGATCCAGTACTGCATATTTGATGCGAGAATACCAGCTAGCGAGGGTACCTTTGGATTCGGAAGAAAGGGTTAACGATCCAAGGGAAACCAGGGTCTTTAACGGTGAGTGAAAAGATAGAGGAGTTTACTTTTTCAGAAGGAAAGGTGTTTCGAATTGGAACTTTATTAACCTCTTTCCTACGTCAACAATTGCTTGATTTTTTATCTCAAAATTTGGATGTCTTTGCTTGGAAGACAGAAGATATAACAGGAGTTCCTATTGAGGTAATTCGACACAGCTTGGCCATAGGAGAGCTAATAATTCAAAAAAGGAGAGCACTTTCCTCGGAAAAAGCGGAAGCAATAGTTGCAAAAGTGGATTGGTTTTCTAAGGTCGGACACATAATGGAATCACGGTATCCTTTGTGGATGTCAAATCCGGTGGTGGTTAAAAAGAAGAATGAGAAATTGAGGATGTGTATGGATTTTGCATATTTGAATAGAGTTTGCCCCAAAGATCCATTTTATATTCCTCGAATTTATTAGTTGATTGATTTCACTTCAGGAAACAAAATTTTGACTTTTATGGATGCTTTCCCAGGGTATAACGAGATTCAAATGGATCCAAAAGATCAAGAGGGTACGACTTTTATAACTGATAGGGGCCTACATTGTTATAGAGTGATTCCCTTCGGATTGAAGAATGATGGAGCCACTTATCAGAGATTAATGAATAAATCTTTTGCTACGCAGATTTGAAAAAATATAGACGCATATGTAGACGATATAGTAGTGAAAAGTTCAAGGGACGAAGTGTATCTTGATGATCGAGCGGAAGATTTTTTGAATCTAAGAGCGATAAGGTTGAAATTAAATCCTCATAAGTGTACCTTTCCAGTTCGGTGGGGGAAGTTTTTGGGTTTTATTATCAGTGAAAAATGAATATAAGCCGACAAGAACAGTCAAAAGCTTTGATAACAATGAATTCACCTTGATCAATCAAAGAAGTGCAAATAATGTCAGGAAGGTAAGCAGCAGTTAATCGATTTATTTCAAGATCTTCTGATAAATGCTTTCCTTTCTTTCAAGTGTTACGAGGACCCAACAGGTTCGAATGGACATCTGAATGCGAAGCAGCGTTCACAAACACTAAAAATTTGTTGTCATCACCAGAAATTTTAACAAAGCCTCGAAATGGGGAGAAATTATTTTTGTACATCGCGGTATCGGATTTTGCGCTCAGTGCAGTGTTAATTAGTGAATATTCTGTAATTCCGAAGCCAATGTATTACGTTAGTAAAAGTATGGTGCTAGCAGAAAAGAGATATATGAAATTGGAAAAGCTGACTTTAGCATTGGTGATTACTGCTAGGAAGTTACGTCCTTATTTTCAAGCTCATACTATCGAAGTCCGAATTTTATTCCCCTTAAAAAATGTATTACAACGACCTGATATTTCGGGGAGGATGACCAAATGGTCAGTGGAGTAAGGAGATTAAGATATTTTATTTACACCTCGACCAACGATCAAAGCACAGGCACTGGCTGATTTTTTTGTTGAGTTCCATTCAAGTTGATCGGATGAGGAATAAAGTAAAAAATATTTTCCTGTAAATTCGAAGTGGGTTGTTCGAACGGATGGAGGATCCAGTATTTCCGGGTGCATTGCTGGGGTCCAATTGATAGTTCCGGCAGGGAAAACAATGGTCCAATCAATTAAATTTGGTTTTCATGCTTCAAAAAATGAAGCTGAATATGAAGCTGCTTTGGCAGGTTTGAGATTGGAAAACAATTGTGGGGCAACTTCAGTACGATTAGAAACGGATTCTCAATTGTTGGTTAATCAGGTATCTTGATTTTCCGAAGTAAAGAAGGATCGTTTGATTTTGTATATTCAGGAGCTTCAGAATTTAATGCTTCTGTTTGACAATGTGGTTGTTGAATATATCGAGGCGATGAAGTAGCTTGGTGGCTGATTCTTTATAAAATGTTGCCTGCAAGGAATAATATCCTTGGATTTGGCTACAAGAAAATCCTTCAATTGTTACTCAACTTAGCCAATGTGAAATTATAGAAGAATATTTTGTCACTGATAAAAGCCGACGCGGTTGGCGATCATATATTCTTAATTTTTTTACCTAAGGATTACTCCCAGATGATTCTCAATTGGCCAAAAAGTTAAGGGGTAAAGCCTTTATATATATAGTTTTAGATGGAATTTTGTATAAAAAGACATTAAGCAGACCATTACTATGATGTTTAGGCAAGCAAGAATCACAAGAAGTATTGTCATAATTGCATAATGGTGAAGGGTCAGCCCATTGTGGATTCAAAGCTTTATCTCATCGAGTTTTACTAGCAGGGTTTTACTGGCCGACAATCATGAACAATGCTAAGAATTCAGTCCGAGGTTGTGATACTTGTCAGAGATTTTCCAATGCTATTGACAGACCAGCAGTACCGCATATGTCTATATTTGAGGCGATACCATTTTGATAGGTGGGGAATTGATTTGGTGGGACCTTTACTGATTGCCTCTAGGGGAAGGCAGATGATAATTGTGGCGGTGGATTATTTTACGAAGTGGGTAGAAGCAGAACTGCTATGAGGAACAAAAGTAAAGGATGTCATCAAATTTATTATGAATAGTATATGTTGTCGTTTTGGGGTTCCTCGGAGAATCACAACAAATAATGGCCCTCAATTTAATAATAGGAAAATAACTGCATTTTGTACTTCTAAAGGAATTTAGCAATGTTTTTTACGCCCTTTCATCCTCAATCTAATGGACAAGTGGAAGTGATAAATAGAAATATTTTAGTTGGCTTGAAGAAGAATCTATCGGGGGCAGCAGGAAAATGGCCAAATTACTTGCAAGAGGTGCTTTGGGCTTATCGAACAACTCCAAGAGAGGCTACAAAAGAGACTCCTTCTGCTTTGGCATATGTTATGGATGCAGTTAGCCCTATTGAATCTACAATGTCATCTTTTAGAATATATCAATATTCTGAAAGATCTAATGACGAAATTCGAAGGGCTAATTTGGATTTGAATGAGGAAAAAAGGGTTCAAACTCATTTGAACGCAATCCATTATCAAACTCTTATGAAAAATAGATATGATTCGAAGATGAAAATAATAGAATTTAAAGAAGGTGATAAGGTGTTGCGGAAAGTATTTTTGCATACAAAACAGAAGAACCTCGGGAAAATGGCTCTGAATTGGGAAGGACTTTATACAGTTGTTGAAAGAATCAAACCGAGGTCCTATCATCTTTGTGATTTCGAGGGGAGAATGCTTCAACATCCGTGGAATATTCAACACTTCAGGATTTATTAGGAGTAGTTATGTCTTTGTACTTTGAAATTTTTGTTTCATGTTTCAATTGGCGCACTCTTTCGGCTCATGTTGGCCCATGAAGGTTTTAATGAGACGTCGTGTACATATTCGATATTATCAATAAAGTTCATTTTTTTTGCCAATGGTTGTTTACATATGTTCGATTACTATCTTAACGAATCATCAAAGATTGATCACCTTTGAGATTGGTTAAGAGTAGAATCTTCCGAAGTGTTTCTGACACTTTTCGAAGAAACAACCATGTTTAATAATCACATTACGTTTTTATTTTGAAGTGGACGCTTAACAACACATTAAGAATTTTTGTTTGGAAGAGCTACCAAAACAATTTTTTCGAAGAACTACAATGTCTTCGAAGAACATGATTTTTTTATCGATGAGCAACGTTAATTTTAGTCAGTGATTCAAGGGGGTAAGTTTATATTAATTTGTTAAGGTTTTATAATTATTTTGTTTGAAGAATTTAACATCGAATAAAATATAAGATATAAGGAAAATGATAACATACAAAAAGATTTCCTTTAGATTAAGTCATTTAAGGTACAAAAAGATGATATTGTAATTCGACAGGGATAAAAGGATAACGGTAAAATTATTCAGAGGATTCTTCTTCATCGGATGATTCGTCTTCGGAAGACGATGAACTTGGAATAGGGTTGAAAGCTTCGCTTGGGCGCTTTTCTTCAGGGATATCGTTCCAAAAGCTTGTCAGGTCGATTTTTGGATAAGTAACGTTAAGTTCACGAATGAGAAGAATGGTTGCATCTTCTTTTCCGACGTGAATAGAAGTTTGCATATCCTTTGAAAGTGCAGCTTCAGCAGCAGCAACAGCAATAGCTTTGTTAGCTTTGAAATTCTTCTTCAACTCATTCATATCATTGGTCAGCTCTTTGTCTTTTTCAGCGACTAGTTCAGTAGCATGGCTAGTGTTGAGTTTGTTTAACTTTGATTTATGATTACTAGTTAGCAATTCAGTATCCACGATGTGTTTGATTCGCAGATGGTTTTTTTTATGCAAAGAACACCATTGATCATTTCAGACCGTGCCATTTCATAACCGTGTTGATCGATTACTTTGCCATGCATAATTTCTCTTAGCTTCTTATAAGCTTCATAACCTTCCTTATAGTAAATCAGATCTTTGGCCAACTGCTTCTGATGATTTTGAGAAGCTTCGAATTCAGACGCAAGTCTCTTTGCTGCAGCATCAAGTTTGGCAAATGGTTGAAGAGCGATAGAGATGGCCGGACTTGGAGTAGGAACACGGAGTTCGGATGTGCTAGCCTTTTGAACTATTGCAGTGATAGGTTCAAGAGAGTGAGCAACTATTGGAGAGGGTCTTCCAAAGTTGAGCATATGGTTTTGGATTACATAAAGAACAGGGTCTTCCTCACCAGTATGTGCTTTGGTATTTTCGAAGCCGATGAACATGTTAGGGTCGAAGTCTACATTGGTCTGATTTTTGTTGGAGGTGATATCTTTAATAATTATCAAAGGGTTGTCTTTGTTTAATTGATTATCTACGGAAAGATTCTGTGGGTTTTCAGCAACAGTGACTTCGTTATCGTCAACCAAACCGTACGAAGTAATTTTCTTCTGCTTCTTTTTCATTCAGAGGGAATTAGAGGATATTCTCTTTTTCTTTGATGATGGTTATTGATTATTTCCCTCTACGATGGGTGAAAGAGGCTATTCTGAAATTTTTCGTTTTCGAAACTTTGGTTTCAAGGGCATGGAAGGGTTAGCACCAGATGTGCTAGCTTCTTTTTTACAGTTCTTTTCTTTGATGACTTTTTCTTCCTTATTTTTGGAAAATGGCTATCGGATCTGTTGCGAATAGGAAGAAAGACTTTGCCGTCAGGCTGGGGTATTCGTTGGTATACAAGTTTTGGATCTGGTTCGGAAAACAAATCTTGAGGAGGCAGCCCACCTTCTTTGAGGAAATTGATGGGTTGAAAGGCCGTATGAAATGAATTATTCCATTCCTTTTCAGCCCAGGCGACGAGTTTTTGAAAGATATCTTTAACAGCTTCTCGACGTGTTGAATAACGCTTCGAAATTTCTAGTACAAATTAGCAAAATAAAATGTTAATCTTTTTTATTAAAACGTAAAACATTCAAATAATTTACGATTGCTTTTGCAAACAAGAGTTAGTTTCAAAGGGTTAGCTTTAGAAATTTCTTTACCGTTTTCCTAAGATCCAGATATGAAAATGAACTTTTGTTTCCAGAATTTGTGGGCCTTCTAAAGATCGTCGATGATCTTGAAGTCATCCATCAATGTGAGGTAATAGAATGGAAGCTTAAGACCTTTTGAAAGTTGAGTCAGTGAGATAAGGTCTTAAATGCAGATGGGAATTTTGGATAGACGGGATGCCATGATCACTGACATGAGGGTGAACAATTGATTCGGTATCACCTGATTAGGTCATAAACTGAGGAGTTTGAAGTACTCCACAATAATTGGATCTAGTGGAAATCGAAGACCCCAGTTGATAATTTCTAGGTATACCACTAGTTCATCATCTTTGCAGTTGAGGGGAGTTTCTCCTTCTCTTGGGAGACGAAGGGTTATGTCTTCTCCCATTCCCCATTGCTTCTTAAGAGTCGAGTCTTGACTTTCTTTGTAGTATATATAACGAACTTTCTTTAAGGCGATAATATACTTGCTTTCGAGGTTCCTTAGGTTCCTCCCAATTTTTTCTCTTTCTTCTTCAGAGATGGAGCAAATGTCATCTTCTTCTTGAGAGTCAACCTCAAGATCTGTTTTTGTAGCCTTCGAGTCAGCTTCGTTGGCTTTTGATCTTTCTTCTCGAGGATTTTCAGACGTTGGGATAATTGTTTATGTAGAATGGTTAGCAATTCGAGGCGCCTCCTCTATCACTTCTCTTTGAGGAGGATCGTTAGTAGTGGGATTTGGAGGAGAAGGTGTTTGGATGATTTTTGATTCATCTCCCATGGCAATGAAAGTTTTTCTTCGATGAGGTTTGGTTAATGAATATTTTTCCGAAGAGGGGTAATTGGTTTTCGATTTCAGATGAGAAATTCTTCTTTGAGACGAGGAGGCTCGATGAGTTTTAGGCCCTAAGATTTTAGATGAGGCTTGTTCTTCGATTCTGGGAGAAGGTGAAAGATTTGGTACTTTAGTAGGATCGAAGTTACCATAATAGAATGTCTCGGCTGTAGTTCCGATTGGACCACCTCGAATCAATCCTACTCTTCGGTATTCTTCAGCTCTTTGCGTAATACAGAAATAATTGTAAGATCCAAACACTAGGTTACTATCAGTATCAGAGGATTCTGGTGTTTTGGGAAGAATGGCCTTCGACTTTTTGGTTCTTGGTTTCTTTCTCATAAACCAAGTAAGGGTCGATCGGAGAGGATGAAGGTTTATCGGGAAATTTGAATTTTACGGTGAGAATCTTGAGAATAGTGGAGGAGCAGATGAAGGTAGCCAAAGACTCTAACTTCTTTCTAAAGCAGTTTTTGTGTGAGGGGAGTTGAAATGAGAAACATGTTGTATTTATACTAAAGTAAGTGAAGACGTGTGATGATGGAAACACCCATATGATAATAGGTTGGAGTATGAATCGTTGAGTGGATTAGATGTTTGACATCTGTCAGGCTAGATTACTAGGGTCATGATGAATTTAACGGTTACATATGTAACCGTTATATTCGAGGATGATCTATCTACATAATATTTCGAAGACAATTTTCATAAATTGTAATTATATCGACTCGAAGTGATAAGCAATTCCATCGATTTGAATTGATTTCAAATTTATATGCTCATATTTACCTACCAAGGTTATTCAAAGTCAACCAATTTGTGTTTATTTTTTGGTTCAAATATGTTTTGAGATTTTATATTGTACACATGCTTGGAACAATATTTTAAGCTAATGGCTTCGAACAATTATTTTTTGATTTATGATAGGTTATATAGCCAATGGGAATGTTCGAGGATGTAAAGATTCGAAGACAAAACGGATTTGAAGACTTTTTAGTTCTCATTCATTTACTGACATGAGAACTAGGGGCTTCTGATATGGAAATAGAGTTTTAAGGATCTAAATTGTAAATAATGTAAATTTATGGGTTTAATTATAATTAATGTAAGTTTTGTCCTTAATTCGTGACTGGTGTAATTTTTATGGGATATTTGTAACTTTGTATAATTTATAGGTAGTAAACGGCAATTACTCCACTTTTTGTAACAGATTCAGTTTAAAATTAAGTCTTGGCTCCTCTATATAAAGGACCATACTACTCTAATAAAGGGTTTGAACACTTTTACTTTGAAACTCAACTGTACTTGTATTTTGTCTCTCTAAAAACTACCAAGCTCTTTCTCTCTCTAGGATACACTCTTGATAGTTTACCAAGGCAAAACAATAACTCATCACAGCCGATACACTCATTTGTTATGAAGTGCCTTCTTACCCATGGGTAACTCAGCTAATTCCCATCTCTCTTTTGTTGATCATTGGTTTGACAAGCTTCATCATAACACTTAGTCTCTTCTCTATCGGTCACCGACATATAGCTTAAGTATCTTTTGTTGGGCACATAGGATTCGGAAGATCTTCTCAAAATAGGAATTTCCTCGGTGGGTTGTAGTATTTCGGACTGCTTTCGATTGGTCTGTCCAACTGACTCTCTTTGGTGAGGGGTTAATCTGATCAACTTTATTTCTTTACTATCTGAGACCCCATCAACATTTGCAAATACTAATCCGTACAACTTTGACTCATTTGCTTTAGTTTCGTGTCTGTTTTTGTACATCAATGTTTCATTGAAGATCACATCTCTACTTCGTATCATCTTTTGTTTCTTCATCCCAAACATAATAACGAAACTCATCTTCGCCATAGCCGATCATGAAATATTTCTTCAAATTGGGATCAAGCTTGTTCGTGCCTTGATCACTTATATGAACATATACCATACAACCAAAAACTCTTATTTATGATAATGTTATCTCATTGCCACTTCATACCTCATCAAGTATTCTATGTTCTAAAAGAACCGACAGGCCTCAGTTAACGAGGTAAGCCAATGAGTTGACTGCTTCTACTTATAACTGCTTTGGTAAACTTGATTGCATACAAATGTTTTTTGTTATTTCTTTCAACGATTTGTTCATACGTTTGACAATTCTAGCCTTTCTTTCTTTGGGGTTCTGCCACTCATCTGAAAACTGACCCTTTTTTGTTTTCAAAGTGTGCAATATTTGCACATGTCTATATCGATTGACTTAAGACTGGGAAGCTTCCCCTTCGAGTACTTAATTTTCATACTCCTCACACTCATGTGACCAAGCCTTTGGTACATATAATCTACAATCTGCATATTCCAAAACGAAAAACCAGACCATCAAACATATTTAGTCTTACCTTTATTTCGTCTGTAGCCGTTGCTCCAACTCAAATCTGACCTCCTTTGGATCGCTACCAAACTTCTAGCTCTGATACCAGTTCTTGGGAAAATACACAATTTTTTCTGGCAAGTATCTTCTAGACTGACTTGTGGTGAGAAATATTTTAGGAAAATACACAATTTTCCTGCAAGTAGATCAAAATAAAACACACACAAACAACAGTGAAATAAAACACACAAATTGTTAACGGGGTTCAGCAAACTATGCGTACGTCTTTGGACCTACTGCAGATAGATTTTATTAGAAAAGAATCAGTGACTCTGTCTTTTTTCGATATATTCAGAAAATCCTAACTATTGGTTTATAGAGAGTATTTTAAAAAAACGATTAAAATCTTTAATGAGTAATTTATGACTCACGAAATTACTTAACTTTCTTTCAAATTTAGAACTTCTTTGGTTCTATCTAATGAGTCTAACAAAATTTACCTTGTTTTGTGTGAATATATACTTTTAATTGTTGACTATTAACTTCATCCAACGGTTGTTATTAACACGGACGGTCTATATAAAGATCTTAGAATCTTTCTTATTCATTTATCTTATTTTCCCTCTCTAGAACTCTCTGTATAATTTTCCTCCCTCACACTAAGTTTCTTATCGTTCTTCACTCACCTCGTATTGACTTGGGGGTCGGAAATTCGTATAATTCTAAAGAACAAAGGTACAATTTTCATATTCATTATTTGCTTGTTTTAATCTTAGTATGTGATTTTAGTATGTGATTGGTGTTAAGAGTCGTGTGAATCGCTAGAAAAAACTCATAATGTTTTAATAATATTTATAAGCATTCGTCAATCAAATTCTTAATGTGACGATGAAAGTGGATCGATTGGTAGTTTAAACTCCGGTAGTATCAGGTGTCCGATCACGATATTAGTGCAATCTTTAGAAATCAGATTTTAAAATTTGAAACAAAATCTTCTACAAAAATATTTTCCCCCCAAATTATAAGATAAATTATAAGACAAATCTACTTTATTTGAGGTTCTAAGAGCATGTAAATTTCATTTTCTCAGTTCTCAGCTGCAGACAGATAGAAGTTCAGTTTTCCATCATCTCTGCTGTTTCATCTGATTCAGCTTATAATCAAAAGGTATTTTATCTTTTGCATTGCGTTCATATGATCTATTAGCTTCTGTTAACTATGTTCCTTTTATCTTTTGGTTCCTTAGTAATCTATAGATCTTACTTCAGAATATGTTTATAATTCGAGTTCAACTGCAAATAACTGAAGATTTATAGAGCTTAAACTACTTCAGTCTGATTGATTCCTGTTGTGGTTTCTCATTTCAGTTTGTCAATTCATTGTGCAACACAGTTTCGGCTCTTCAGTCCAGCTTGTACTGTATAGGAGTCAGTTAATATTGAAAATGTCTTCTGACGAGATATCAACTGAGGTTCGTGATTATGGTAAGATGGTGGATGCTAGTAAGAACAGGGTAACCTGCAACCTATGCACAAAAGAAATGAGCGGCTTTTCCAGGCTCAAGTATCACTTAGGAGCCGTAGGTCCCGATGTAACTGCCTGCCCGCAGGTTCCTGAAAATGTAAAGCAATGTTTCAAAAACATGTTGGCCGAGTCGAGAAGATGTAGCGTTGGGAGAAAGGCTTGCTTAGGAAAACGGGATCCGTCTTCGACGTCAAATTCAAGTAATCATCCACTATACATCGACTCTGAATCGGAAGACGCTGAAGCTGAAATTCCAACAACACAGATGAAGGAGATGCAAGATTATGAGAAGAAAATTAAAAGATCATGGGCCACCACTGGCTGCACTGTCTCATTGGATTGCTGGACAGACGAGAATGGTCGAGACCTACTAAGTTTTATTGCAGACTCCCCAGCGGGCTCCCTTTATCTTGACTTGTTTGATATTTCAGACCCTTTCAGTCGTATATATACCACAGTCTCCCGTGTCGAGGATGTGATCAGGAAGGTAGGGGTTGATAACGTAGTCCAGGTCATGGCTTGTTCTTCAACAGGGTGGATTGGAAAAGTTGGCGAACGGTATCAGGAGATGTACCCAACTATATTTTGGTCAGTCAGTGCTTCGTACTGTATCGAGCTAATGCTCGAGGAAATTGGGAAAATGGAAACCGTTAGAATAACACTAAACAAAGCGAAAAATCTAACAAAATACTACAAAAGCCTAGTAAGGCCATCCAAGATAAGGTCTGCAACAGCTTTCTTGACTGTAGAGAACATCATTCTACAAAAGGAAAAGCTCATGGCCATGTTTGCTGGGAGGAACTTGGCATCTGCTAACGAAATGGAAGGACATGCGGTAACTAATCTGATGGAAGATTCTTCCTTCTGGAAAGAGGTGGAGGCTATTGTGAAAGCATCAAAGCCGCTTATCAATCTTTTGTGTTCGTTTAATATGGTCAACGAACCAAAAGTTGGGCAAATTTATGAGCTCGTGGATGAAGTAAAAATAACGATAAGGGAAAATCTTGGTGACAAGAACTATGTGGGCTTTTGGGATGCGATAGATAAAGTATGGAACACAAGGCTTCACAGCCATCTCCATGCTGCCGGGCATTATTTGAACCCTGCTACATTTTACTCCGGTAAGTTCCGTATAGATGAAGAAGTTTCAAATGGTATGATAGAGTGCATCGTCCGTACTATGAACAAACAAGAAGTTCAACTAAAAATGATAAAACAATTTCTTATCTATCAAAATTCTCAAGGGGATTTTGAAGAAGGAGCTATTGATGAAGCAGCCAAACATTCTCCAGGTAACACTAATTTTATCATATAAAGTAATAGAAAAAAATTTCTTTATAAACTAGATACAGTTGGCAGTTTTTAGATCACAAATGGTTTAAAAGATTACAGGGAACAAATTGTTTAATGTGTTAAGGAAAATAATATTTCGACTTGAACGATTACTTATAACCGTGTCTCAAGTAATGTAATCATTTTGGAGCTTAATTTTGTTTGTAATTGTGCGCAGTGGAGTGGTGGACACGCTGTGGAGCTGCATATCCAGAGCTGCAGAGGTTTGCTACTAGAATTATAAGCCAGACTTGCGATGGTGCTTCTAAATATAGGCTCAAGAGAATTCTAGCCGAGAAGATGATAGGACAACCAAAAACTGAATTCGATCGACAATATCTAAAAGACTATTCATTTGTTGAGTATAATTTGCAGTTGCAGCAATCAAAATGGAGTTTAAATGGAAACATCATGGCTGATAAAATAGACCCAAATGACGATTGGGTTAATCAAGAAGGGGAGAATCGCGCAATCAATATCCCTGATCTGTAAGAAAGCTCACTTACAAACCTCTTTAGATAAAACTGAGTAAACCCTTGTAAGTTATCTATAAACGTTACTCAAAAAGTTTTTCTTTTTTAAAATAAAAATGTCAATTTTGGTTAGAATTGTTTTTCAAATGAGAAAATTTTAATTTTTACAGTAATGAAAAAATATATACGCCTCGGGATGATGATCAAGCTGGTGGAACACCAAGTATCATTTCTGGCCAGTCGTAAACGTGATGGTGGGACTTCAGTTCATGAAGCGAAGTTGATATTTAGAACTGAAGCTGTCTTGTTGTTCACCAACCAACAGACAATATTTTAGAAGAGTCATTCTGATATAGAGATCATTCTTCACTTGTCTGCACTAGGTTCTAGGGTCCTTGTGATTATCTGGTTCTAACAAGCAGACAAATGTCTTGGGGTTTCAAACATTTGGAAGACGCGCCGAGTTTCCTGAAACAAGTATTCTTTTTTGTTAAAGGCTTACAATAGACCAATTCTTCTTTTATTGTTCGTCTTTCTATTCCAATTTTCAACAACCTTTGTCTGGGTTTTAAGAGTGCTCAAAATGTCGTGTAAATGCTGTGTTTGGATCCGGTCTTAGAGATTAAATATGTTTCTGTGTCTGCATGTAAAGTTCTTCGGCACATAATGGCCAAATTCTAGGCGGCTGTCAACCCAAAGTGGGTTTAGCTGCATCATCTTGCTGAGTTTAACAGCAAAGCTCATCCTTACTTCCAGAAACCATCTTAGTCAATATCTCGACATTATTCTTGTCGTTGTGGGATTTTTTCAATTTTATTTATTTTGTTTCGATCGTATCTCACATCAATATGTTTGGTTTGTGCGTGATACATTGGATTCTTGTTTATATTCATAGCACTCCACATACTCTTCTTGCTTCAAACCCTCTTCTTGAAGAAACCTCTTAAGCCAAAGCATCTCTTTGCTTGCTTTTACTACTGCAATATCTTCTACCTCAGTTATTGACAATTCTAAACATTTTTGTAGCTTGGATTCACATGAAATGTCTCCCCCTAAAAATGTAAACATATAAGCCGAGGTAGACTTTCGGTTATTGAGATCACCAGCCATGTCAGCAGCTGTATGTCCTTCAAATATCGGTTTCTATCTCCATAACATAAACTCAAAGTAGAGGTACCTCGCAACTATCTGAAAATCCACTTCATATCTTCCCAATAGACTTCACCTTCACGTTGTTCCCAGTAACATAGACTCAAGTCGAGGTACCTCTCAAGCCCATAAATATTTTCTTCAACTTCCGCACAAAAGTTTCTTTCCATTTTCTCTTCAAAAACTTCAGGTTGTTCCATATAGATTTCTTCATGCAAGTCACCATATAAAAATTTCGTTTTTACATCAAGTTGTTCCAACTCAAGATTTAATCTTGCAGTTGAACCCAATTAATCTTGACAACCGTAGAAAATATCTCATCAAAATCAATATCATTTTTTCCAGATTGCGTCATTTTACTACAACTCTAGCTTTCCGCTTGAAAATTTTTCTCACCATATAATTTGCTCATACATTTTATTTAAAAAACATTTATCTTTCCTTCATAACCTCAAGTTAAATATTTTTTATCCTCATACGATAAAAGTTTTTAATAATTATCTAGCTCGCTGTCTTCAGTGACTTGAATAAACTCTAACATTGGATACTTTGCTGAAGTTTTTCTCTCTAGTTGACTTTTGAACCCGTGTATCATTTATTTAAGGGATAGGTTGCGCCCCCTTCTCATGAAGTTCTTCTTCAAATAGGGTCTCATCAGAATCAACGACAAGAATATGATCTTGTAAATCACCACCAAATGGAACATCCTTGATATCATTGGTAACAACTTCAACATTATTATTTTCTCGTTGATTTACATAAAGAAAAGTAGAAGAAGAACCATCATGAGTAATATTAAAAGATACATCAAAAGTAGAAGTTAAGTTTGTTCTCAAAATATTCGCACACTTCTCATGCTAGAAAATTCCGCATCTCTACTTCTCACTAGTTTATTCTTCTCAAGATCATAGAGTCTGAATCCATACTCTTCATTCTCATATCCAACAAGAACACAAGATTTAGTTTTGTAATTAAGATTGGATCTTTGTTTCTTTGGAATATGCATGTATGCCTTGCATCCAAAAGCTATGATATGTGAATATGTAGGATCATTTCCTTTCCATACTCTCTCGGGAATATCAAAATCAAGAATTGTTGATAAGTCCCTATTAATCAAATACACAGTACAATTAACTATTTTATACCAAAATGTCTTAGGAAGGTTTGATATTTCTTGCATACATATCAATGTTTCAACAATTGTTTAGATCATTCTCTTTGCAACTCCATTGTGTTGTGGTGTATCTATCGTTGTCCTCTCATGTCTTATAGCATAATATGAATTATAATTTTTGACTCATTGGAACTATAAGAACCACCATTATTAGATCAAGGACATTTTAACTTTCTCCATGTCTTCATTTCTACTATGACATGAAATTTCTGTAAAATATTGAAATTTAAGCTTTTGTTTGCAGCATGTATATCCAATTTAATATCATCATTCATTAATGTTAATGAATACTTGTTACATCCAATAGAATCCACTTCCATAAGACCACAAACATTAGAGTATACTAACTTCATATTTTCTTATTTTCTAGTGGACTTCTTAGAAAGAGAAGGTCTATGTTTATCAACAAGAAATGGTGACTTACTTTCCATGTTTTTCATCTTTTTGTCACTCATGTATCATACTCTTTGATGCCACAAACTAGGAGAATTATTTTCCTCAACTACATCCAGCTTACCAGAACATATACCAAAATATGTCTTATGCAAATAACAACACAAATCAGCTCGAGCAACTATCATTGAACATTTCGAAAATTTCCACTTACTATCACCAAAAGTGTGACGAAAACATTGTTGATCAAGGAAATTTGCACATAACAAACTCAGATATATATTAGGGGCGTACATCATTTAGTGTAAATATATATCCAACGCAAGTCTTCACACAAATATCCCACAACCAAACAATACTAGCTGAGCTCTGATTTTCAATTTTGACACTACTGACATCTCCATTTTTCCAGTTTAATAGATATCCTCTATTAGGAACACAATGATATGAAACACATGTATATACAATAAACTCTGAATATGAACCACCAACACAATGATGTATCGCCATCACTAGTGTTCCTTCTTTTTATGAATTTGACTTGCTACTGTGTTCCTTCTTCCTTCGATCAAAATACCTATGTATATGATCAGGATTGCCACGATAGTTGCATGTCATAATATCTTTCCCATATGTGGACTTCGATATTCCGTTTAAGTTACGACAAAATTTAGATACTCTAATATTACCTTATCCTATATTATCAGAAACAAGAGCTTGTGAATTGTCAACTCTCATCTTATGTCTTCTCATATTATTTATTCTCATATATTCATTGAACATGCTTTATTTTATAAAGTTCAAAGATAAGTCACTCTCTGGAGAAGAGTTGATAATATTCATAACCAAACTCGCCGAACTGTCTCCTAACAAACTCAATAGGAACAAAGCTTGCAGCTCATCATCAAGAGCATTCTTTATATTAGTTAAATTTGTTATGAGTGGTCATTCTTTCATAATAACCTTCTAATTTATTCCATCAGATCAACCCATTTGTATAATAGTTCCCATAATATTTATTTTTAACTTATCCTAGTCTTTTTCTTGCTTGACTTACGGTTTTATCGGTTTAATAGAGTTATCATCAACATATTTAACTAGCTTAATAAAATCAAATAAAAATTTGCAGTATAACAGATCCTCCATCATCGAAATCTGGATAGAATAATGGTTGATGTTCACTCACTGTTTTTGAACCGAATGTGGAAATATCATAAGCATTCTTGAGCTTTTTAATAGATATAACTGTACAAATGAATCATCAGATGATTATCAAACCCAAAACCTCCAAAATGCACTACAATGCCAACAAAACAAAAGATTAAAAAATTAAAATACAATAAACTCAAAATAAACCAATAACTCAACCCATAATATATTAAATGAAAATTAAAGTTTTGAATTGGAACTATAGATGAATAATGAATAACAAAAACAATTAGGAGGATTAAAGTTAAATCTGAGAAAATGGAATTCCTTATATTTACAAGAAAGTATGATATCATATAAAAGAACTGAATCAACTCTTTGATTTTGAAAGTTACCATATTCCTAGCTATATAAGAGTAATTATTCTTCTTGAAAGTTCTGATATTGGTTACTTGAATTTTATGATCAATGCGAAGCTTCCTACCAAGCCTCTATATAGAGACACATCCACTTTCTTACTTAATGTTAGGTGTAGGCTAGAAGTAAATCATCAATAGAGCTATTGCCAAAGGACTACATCGGTGTTGGCTATATCATTATATGTATATGCACACTAGATCGTAACTTCGTTAAGATATGGCAAATTATTTTATTTACTAGGTCTCCTATGTTAATTTGGATTTCCTATATTAATAAAATATTAATTATTTCAATTGTTGATTAATAAGATTTAATTTCGAGCCGCTGATAAAGAATTAAGGCTTTTCCTAAAGTTATAAATAGAAGAATATATTATAATTAACGATGTGACATGATGCGACTATAATTATAGATCGAACAACCAAATAGGGGTTTAATTGAAGAAATTTTACCAAATTCGGAGCAAAACTTTAAGATTTTTTATCTGAGAAATAAAAAAGATGAATTGGTATTTCGTTCTATTGTACATATCAATCAAATACTCAATTAAAGGATGTAATGAGAGATAAAGAATGAGAGAGCAAAATAAAATCACATCAAAACCACGAGAAGTTGAGAGAGAATCAAAATGAAAAATATTTACCCAAGATTATAGCTTAGAAGGACGTTCAAGGCAAGAACTTGCCTACAAATGAGTATGAAATTCAATATTACGTCCCTCTATAAAACTTCATCACCAGTCCAGGAAATGGAATATCAGCAAGATATCTTATAATGGTGTAGTCAGGAAATCAGAAACACATATCACCAAGTTGGACATCCAACAAGAGGAAGTGTCCATTTGAGGAAAAAAAGACTACAAAATAGTAAGCTAAAAGGTGATTTTAATTTGTCAATATATGATAAATGGAATTTTTTCATAAATTTAACAAACCAAGAAGATTTAAAAATTATTTGGAAAATGAATGTCTTGTCTTTTGGCCAACATTCAATGCGATTGAATAATTGGGAACTTAATTTCATTACGAAGAAAGAGTCTCCAAGAACCCTTATCTCGGTTATTTTTCTAAAAATCTTAGTGTTCTTGTACAATAAGAACATTATAATAAAACATTGGTAAATCCTTAGGAAACCCTTTAGACATTTGGGTTCCCAACAACAATTTTGGCAAAACATAATTATTTTAAACTTGGATATATGTAAAAGTATCCAAGCCTATCAGTTATAAAATTTGGATTGAATTGCACAAGGATGATGATTACTGGATTGATATTATATATGTATATATTCTATTATATTTTCTATAACGTAACAATCTGGGTCATGATGCCAGTAAATGTATAACAAATAACCTAAAAACCTGATAAAAATTGAATGAAACATTAAAAGATGGGTGAGAAAATATAAATAACAAGTTGTTTGGAAATAAAACTAAACTTTGGACCCTTAAAGAATCTAAAACTATTAAGGAGAATAACAAAGATTCATCTAATTCTGAAAACAAATTGGATATTAGTACGACTACTAGTCATCGTGATAGTCATACTAAAAAACATAATCAAGAGACTTCCCCTTCAATTCATAACAACAAACTCACCGTTAAAGAACATAATGTTGAAATAACATAAGCTCTAAACATTTTACAACTTTCTAATAGATTTAACTGTATAAATGACTCATCAAATGATTATCAAACCCAAAACTCTCCAAAATACACTACAACTGGAAGTTTTCAGCTTTTCCAAACAGTATTGAGAAATGGAAAAAAAAAGGAAAAATGTTGACAACAAAACAAAATATTCAAAACAGATAAAAAAAATAATATACAAAGAACTCAAAGAAAACTATAGAATAAAAAAACAATTAGGAGGATTAAATTTAAGTTTGAGAAAATCGAATTTTTATCTTTACATGAATCTATGATCTCATATAATATAATTGAATCAACTTTTTGATTTTAAAAGTTATCAGTTTCCTAGCTATATAAGAGTAATTGTTCTTCTTGAAATTTTCGATATTGGTTACTTGAATTCTATTGATTAATACCTTCATCAATTGGATAATACAATTATTCATTATACATTTTTTTTTCTGATTATATTTCATGATAAGATATATAACATCATGTTTTGCAAGCTTTTCTAACGGATATTCAATCATTTATTATCATGGATGACTAAAGGGCATCAAGTAACCAGTTTTAAGCTTCAAATCAATCAACAAATGATCCTACTTTCATTATAAATTTAGTTCATGCAATCTTTGGATTGATGCAATAGAGTTATCAGATTACAAAGCTTAAATGATTCCGATTAATTGGTTGGAATCATGGCTCCAAAGGCTCAAGGAAAGACCAAGAATGTCTTTTTTCATCGCCCTCAAATTTTTAAAAATGTTTGTATTAATTTTAACTTAGAGTTCAAGTTGGTATCATTATTAAAACTATTTATATTTTTGGGTTTTTAACTATAACCCATGTTCTAAGTTCGTTATGCCTCTTGTAACTCAAACTCAAGTTACAAATTTGTAACTTAAGAATTAATAATACATTTGATTTGTTAAAACAACTATTTAAAATATCTATTAATTGAAATATCTAAACATCTAAAGATAGTAATGACTTTAAAATATAGTTTATTGATCTAATTAACAAGTAGTTAAAAAATCTAATGTATTATTGAAAACATCTGAACAAAACTATAAAAAAATATCACATAAATAACTCAAACATTTCTTTTATGATATATGTATCTTAATTTATTTCATTCGCACATACAAATATATATTTAAAAAACATATTAACAAATATGATAAATTGTTAAATATGACATGATTTTTTAATTGCAAGAAATTGTAGCAACATGAATCTGTTACGTTACGTTAAAACTGCTTTAATTTTTAAATACAACGTTACATGATGTGTCGTCCCAATTTTCATCACTAGATACGAACTTTGTTCACGCATAAAAAAATAAACCAACTCTCTTATTACTTCCTTAATCGAATGTTAGAAGTTAAGCGGATTAAGATGATTTGAGTTTAGATTCTATATTTAAAGCATAGGAATGATCGAGGATCTAAATATTAGAAATAAGTTGGAAAAAATAAAATTATTTTTGTAACTTGGTATTTTTTTATATTCAAAGGTTATTTCAAATCAATATTTTTATTATAGGTATGAACTTCTTATATACTTATTTACATGTATCTTTCACACTCTTCTATTAATTTGTACTAGTCTTTGTATTTCACAATAATGCATGACTCTTCATGTCAATATAATGAACTATATTTTTCTAGAGCTTACATTTTTACGCTACATCTTCAAAAAATTAATATCAATACTCTCATTTAATAATTTTTTATAATATTCATTAACATTTTGAGGTAGTGATGTTTGTCATTTGGATGTGCTTTCGTGAAGATATCTGCCATTTTCTTATTTGTATTGTGATACTTAGATCTTCCATTTCCATTTCTTCACAACTTCTTTGATGAATAGATGTCCAACTATCACACATGATGATGAGTTCTTTATTTTTCTCCAACATCATTTGAGAAGCGCTCTAGGCATACTGCACGTGACATTGCTAATATAACTGGTTCATATTCTGCATGGATAGATGATTGTATTCTCGTTTCTTACTTGTTTGAAGACCACGCGATCACATATTAACAAATAGTAAAAGTGTAGTTTGAAGCACGTTTAATATCGTCAACACATCCGACTCAACCACGCTCACAATTATAGAGGAGCTTTACCTCGGTGTTGAAATTGAGCTCGAAATTTTCCTCTACCACAGTATTCTTCACGTACCATGTAACAAGATAAAAGAATACCTTATATGTACCTCAAAAAACAATTACGACTCCGAGATGAATGTGACCTGATGACGGGGTAGATGATTGTATTCTTCACTTATTAATAAGAATTCCTTACATGTATCTCAAATGTGATCGAGTTCAGATCAAATCGGATCAGACTAGTTTAGACAATCCAAATAATAAAATATTATAATATTTGTGGGGCTGGTTTGGATAATATTTGAGTTTGGTACATATTTACACTAATATGAAAATATTAAACTCATTGCAATTTGGGTCGGGTTTTTGTTCAAGTAAAAAGATAATGGACACAAATCTAAATTAATAAATTAATTTATGTTTTTTATTTAATAATATTATAATTTTATTCTTATAAATATAAAAAACTAATTAAATTCCAAATGAGATTTATATACAAGACTAGAATTTGAATCTCATAATGGAGATTTATAGAATAAAAAATAAATCATTAAAATTTGAGTTTTATAAACTAGTCAATCAACTTATAATTTATGAAAATTAATACACATCATTTATAAATTATTTTTTATTTAATGATAGTTTAAAAAATCTTTCACTATAAAATCTCATTGATTGAGAAGGAATACATGTATTGGAAATTTGAAGGAAATCTACATCTCGACAAACAATGTTTTATTATTTATTTTATATATTATGAATCCGATTAACTGAATTGTTTCCCACGAAGTATTTTCCAAGACTAATATCGGCAAAGTTTTAAAATGATATTTCAAGATTCGCTCAGATAAGTGATGAACAAACGAGTCAATCGTGGAAAATATACAACTATGTGTTGCATATATTCCCTCATCACGTGATCTTGACATGGCTATTAGTCCAGAAATTCTATAATAAACCAACAAGAAACAAAGAATAAGAATTGATGGTTGATGCTACAAATAGGGGATCATTTATCAAAAAAATACAAGAAGAAGCATATGCACTTATAGAGGTACTCTCGAGCAAGAGCTATGGATCTGCAAGGAAGGTTGGGATGTACTTTGTTAAAAATGAGACTGCTCTATTAAAGCAGCTGATGAACCTATCGAAAACGAATTCAGTTGTAGTACCAAACATAAATACTTACCATCCATATATTAATCGCAAATCAATTCACAGAATCTGAAGGTGTTAGGTATGCAAGTAATTTCCAACATTGGCTTAAACCTTATTTTTATAATAGTTATGTAAAAGTAGAAGGAAAGAGAATTATAAGTTAGATAAAAAACTACATTTTAAACTAAATGTGTACAAGTTTGTTGAATCATTTACAACTCACTTTGAGAAGAACGGATTGAGCATGAAAAATTGTGAAATATCGTTCCAGAATCATGAAGCAAACCTAAAGAACTTGGATGTTAAATTAGGACAACTACACTCAATGATGGAATTTATAATCAAGCGAACTTAGCTAAGTAACACAGTAAATAACATGAAACAAGATTATGTAATCATAGTGAGAAGATGAAGATAAATATGTTAAAAAGAGGAGACTTTCGATGATTACAACAAACAGGTAAGTAATCAAAATCAAGATTTATAATGCTATTTTTGGAAGATCATCAATACTTTACGTATGTGGTTGAAGATAGATTTGAAGTGGTTTGAGGCAATCAAAAGGTTGCCAGGGAATGCTATGCCACTGCGCTTCGGATCCGAGGATCCAGTACTGCATATTTGATGCGGGAATAACAGCTAGCGAGGGTACCTTCGAATTTGGAAGAAAGGGTTAACGATCCAAGGGAAACCCAGGGTCTTTAACGTTGAGTGAAAAGATAGAGGAGTTTACTTTTTCAGAAGGAAAGGTGTTTCGAATTGGAACTTTATTAACCTCTTTCCTACGTCAACAATTGCTTGATTTTTATCTCAAAATTTGGATGTCTTTGCTTGGAAGACAGAAGATATAACAGGAGTTCCTATTGAGGTAATTCGACACAGCTTGGCCATAGGAGAGCTGGTAATTCAAAAAAGGAGAGCGCTTTCCTCGGAAAAAGCGGAAGCAATAGTTGCAAAAGTGGATTGGTTTTCTAAGGTCGGACACATAATGGAATCACAATATCCTTTGTGGACGGCAAATCCGGTGGTGGTTAAAAAGTAGAATGGGAAATAGAGGATGTGTATGGATTTTGCAGATTTGAATAGAGTTTGCCCCAAAGATCCATTTTATATTCCTCGAATATATTAGTTGATTGATTCTACTTCAGGAAACAAAATTTTGACTTTTATGGATGCTTTCCCAGGGTATAACGAGATTCAAATGGATCCAAAAGATCAAGAGGGCGCGACTTTTATAACTGATAGGGGCCTACATTGTTATAGAGTGATTCCCTTCGGATTGAATAATGATGGAGCCACTTATCAGAGATTAATGAATAAAGCTTTTGCTACGCAGATTGGAAAAAATATAGACGCATATATAGACGATATAGTAGTGAAAAGTTCAAGGGATGAAGTGCATCTTGATGATCGAGGGGAAGATTTTTTGAATCTAAGAGCGATAAGGTTGAAATTAAATCGTCATAAGTGTACCTTTCCAGTTTGGTGGGGGAAGTTTTTGGGTTTTATTATCAGTGAAAAATGAATATAAGCCGACCAGAACAATCAAAAGCTTTGATAACAATGAATTCACCTTGATCAATCAAAGAAGTGCAAATAATGACACGAAGGTAAGCAGCACTTAATCAATTTATTTCAAGATCCTCTGATAAATGCTTTCCTTTCTTTCAAGTGTTACGAGGATCCAACAGGTTCGAATGGACATCTGAATGCGAAGCAGCGTTCACAAACACTAAAAATTTGTTGTCATCACCAGAAATTTTAACAAAGCCTTGAAATGGGGAGAAATTATTTTTGTACATCGCGGTATCGGATTTTGCGCTCAGTGCAGTGTTAATTAGTGAATATTCCGTAATTCCGAAGCCAATATATTACGTTAGTAAAAGTCTGGTGCCAGCAGAAAAGAGATATATGAAATTGGAAAAGCTGACTTTAGCATTGGTGATTGCTGCTAGGAAGATGCGTCCTTATTTTCAAGCTCATACTATCGAAGTCCGAATTTTATTCCCCTTAAAAAATGTATTACAACGACCTGATATTTTGGGGAGGATGACCAAATGGTCATTGGAGTCTGGAGATTACGATATTTTATTTACACCTCGAACAACGATCAAAGCACAGGCACTGGCTGATTTTTTTTGTTGAGTTCCATTCAAGTTGATCAGATGAGGAATAAAGTAAAAAATATTTTCCCGTAGATTCGAAGTGGGTTGTTCGAACGGATGGAGGATCCAGTATTTCCGGGTGCATTGCTGGGGTCCAATTGATAGTTCTGACGGGGAAAACAATGGTCCAATCAATTAAATTTGGTTTTCATGCTTCAAAAAATGAAGCTGAATATGAAGCTGCTTTGGCAGGTTTGAGATTGGAAAAAATTTGTGGGGCAACTTCAGTACGATTGGAAACGGATTCTCAATTATTGGTTAATCAGGTATCTTGATTTTCCGAAGTAAGGAAGGATCGTTTGATTTTGTATCTTCAGGAGCTTCAGAATTTAATGCTTCTGTTTGACAATGTGGTTGTTGAATATATCGAGGCGATGAAGTAGCTTGGTGGCTGATTCTTTATAAAATGTTGCCTACAAGGAATAATATCCTTGGATTTTGCTACAAGAAAATCCTTCAATTATTACTCAATTTAGCCAATGTGAAATTATAGAAGAATATTTTGTCACTGATAAAAGCCGACGCGGTTGGCGATCATATATTCTTAATTTTTTTACCTAAGGATTACTCCCAGATAATTCTCAGTTGGCCAAAAAGTTAAGGGGTAAAGCCTTTATATATATAGTTTTAGATGGAATTTTGTATAAAAATGCATTAAGCAGACCATTACTACGATGTTTAGGCAAGCAAGAATCACAAGAAGTATTGTCATAATTGCATAATAGTGAAGGGTCAGCCCATTGTGGATTCAAAGCTTTATCTCATCGAGTTTTACTTGCAGGGTTTTTAATGGCCGACAATCATGAACAATGCTAAGAATTCAGTCCGAGGTTTTGATACTTGTCAGAGATTTTCCAATGCTATTGACAGACCAGCAGTACCGCATATGTCTATATTTGAGGCGATACCATTTTGATAGGTGGGGAATTGATTTGGTGGGATCTTTACTGATTGCCCCTAGGGGAAGGCAGATGATAATTGTGGCGGTGGATTATTTTACGAAGTGGGTAGAAGCAGAACTGATATGAGGCACAAAAGTAAAGGATGTCATCAAATTTATTATGAATAGTATATGTTGTCGTTTTGGGGTTCCTCGGAGAATCACAACAAATAATGGCCCTCAATTTAATAATAGGAAAATAACTGCATTTTGTACTTCTAAAGGAATTTAGCAATGTTTTTTACGCCCTTTCATCCTCAATCTAATGGACAAGTGGAAGTGATAAATAGAAATATTTTAGTTGGCTTGAAGAAGAATCTATCGGGGGCAGCAGGAAAATGGCCAAATTACTTGCAAGAGGTGCTTTGGGCTTATCGAACAACTCCAAGAGAGGCTACAAAAGAGACTCCTTCTGCTTTGGCATATGTTATGGATGCAGTTAGCCCTATTGAATCTACAATGTCATCTTTTAGAATATATCAATATTCTGAAAGATCTAATGACGAAATTCGAAGGGCTAATTTGGATTTGAATGAGGAAAAAAGGGTTCAAACTCATTTGAACGCAATCCATTATCAAACTCTTATGAAAAATAGATATGATTCGAAGATGAAAATAATAGAATTTAAAGAAGGTGATAGGTGTTGCGGAAAGTATTTTTGCATACAAAACAGAAGAACCTCGGGAAAATGGCTCTGAATTGGAAAGGACTTTATACAGTTGTTCAAAGAATCAAACCGAGGTCCTATCATCTTTGTGATTTCGAGGGGAGAATGCTTCAACATCCGTGGAATATTCAACACTTCAGGATTTATTAGGAGTAGTTATGTCTTTGTACTTTGAAATTTTTGTTTCATGTTTCAAATGGCGCACTCTTTCGTCTCATGTTGGCCCATGAAGGGTTTAATGAGACGTCGTGTTTATATTCGATATTATCAATAAAGTTCATTTTTTTGCCAATGGTTGTTTACATATGTTCGATTACTATCTTAACAAATCATCAATGATTGATCACCTTTGAGATTGGTTAAGAGTAGAATCTTCTGAAGTGTTTCTGACACTTTTCGAAGAAACAACCATGTTTAATAATCACATTACATTTTTATTTTGAAGTGGACGCTTAATAACACATTGAGAATTTTTGTTTGGAAAAGCTACCAAAGCTTAACAATTTTTTCGAAGAACTACAATGTCTTCGAAGAACATGAATTTTTTATCGATGAGCAACGTTAATTTTAGTCAGTGATTCAAGGGGGTAAGTTTATATTAATTTGTTAAGGTTTTATAATTATTTTGTTTGAAGAATTTAACATCGAATAAAATATAAGATATGAGGAAAATGATAACATACGAAAACATTTCCTTTAGATTAAGTCATTTAAGGTACAAAAAGATGATATTGTAATTCGACAAGGATAAAAGGATAACGGTAAAATTATTCAGAGGATTCTTCTTCATCGGATGATTCGTCTTCGGAAGATGATGAACTTGAAATAGGGTTGAAAGCTTCGCTTGGGCGCTTTTCTTCAGGGATATCGTTCCAAAAGCTTGTCAGGTCGATTTTTGGATAAGTAACGTTAAGTTCACGAATGAGAAGAATGATTGCATCTTCTTTTCCGACGTGAATAGAAGTTTGCATATCCTTTGAAAGTGCAGCTTCAACAGCAGCAACAACAATAGCTTTGTTAGCTTTGAAATTCTTCTTCAACTCAGTCATATCATTGGTCAGCTCTTTGTCTTTTTCAGCGACTAGTTCAGTAGCATGGCTAGTGTTGAGTTTGTTTAACTCTGCTTTATGATTACTAGTCAGCAATTCAGTATCCACGATGTGTTTGATTCGCAGATGGTTTTTTTTATGCAAAGAGCACCATTGATCATTTCAGACCGTGCCATTTCATAACCATGTTGATCGATTACTTTGCCATGCATAATTTCTCTTGGCTTCTTATAAGCTTCGTAACCTTCCTTATAGTAAAGCAGATCTTTGGCCAACTGCTTCATATGATTTTGAGAAGCTTCGAATTCAGACGCAAGTCTCTTTGCTGCAACATCAAGTTTGGCAAATGGTTGAAGAGCGACAGAGATGGCCGGACTTGGAGTAGGAACACGGAGTTCGGATGTGCTAGCCTTTTGAACCATTGCGGTGATAGGTTCAAGAGAGTGAGCAGCTATTGGAGAGGCTTTTATTGTTTCTGGTCTTCCAAAGTTGAGCATATGGTTTTGGATTACATAAAGACCAGGGTCTTCCTCACCAGTATGTGCTTTGGTATTTTCGAAGCCGATGAACATGTTAGGGTCGAAGTCTACATTGGTCTGATTTTTGTTGGAGGTGATATCTTTAATAATTATCAAAGGGTTGTCTTTGTTTAATTGATTATCTACGGAAAGATTCTGTGGGTTTTCAGCAACAGTGACTTCGTTTTCATCAACCAAACCGTACGAAGTAATTTTCTTCTGCTTCTTTTTCATTCAGAGGGAATTAGAGGATATTCTCTTTTTCTTTGATGATGGTTATTGATTATTTCCCTCTTCGATGGGTGAAAGAGGCTATTCTGAAATTTTGCGTTTTCGACGCTTTGGTTTCAAGGGCATGGAAGGGTTAGCACCAGATGTGCTAGCTTCCTTTTTACAGTTCTTTTCTTTGATGACTTTTTCTTCCTTATTTTTGGCAAATGGCTATCAGATCTGTTGCGAATAGGAAGAAAGACTTTGCAGTCAGGCTGGGGTATTCGTTGGTATACAAGTTTTGGATCTGGTTCGGAAAACAAATCTTGAGGAGGCAGCCCACCTTCTTTGATTGGAAACATTAGATATTGAGGAAATTGATGGGTTGAAAGGCCGTATGAAATGCATTATTCCATTCCTTTTCGGCCCAGGCGACGAGTTTTTGAAAGATATCTTTAACAGCTTCTCGACGTGTTGAATAGCGCTTCGAAATTTCTAGTATAAATTAGATGTTAATCTTTTTTATTAAAACGTAAAACATTCAAAGAATTTACGATTGCTTTTGCAAACAAGAGTTAGTTTCAAAGGGTTAGCTTTAGAAATTTCTTTACCGTTTTCCTAAGATCCAGATATGAAAATGAACTTTTGTTTCCAGAATTTGTGGGCCTTCTAAAGATCGTCGATGATCTTGAAGTCATCCATCAATGTGAGGTAATAGAATGGAAGCTTAAGACCTTTTGAAAGTTGAGTCAGTGAGATAAGGTCTTAAATGCAGATGGGAATTCTGGATAGACGGGATGCCATGATCACTGACATGAGGGTGAACAATTGATTCGGTATCACCTGATTAGGGCATAAACTAAGGAGTTTGAAGTACTCCACAATAATTGGATCTAGTGGAAATCGAAGAACCCAGTTGATAATTTCTAGGTGTACCACTAGTTCATCATATTTGCAGTTGAGGGGATTTTCTCCTTCTTTTGGGAGACGAAGGGTTATGTCTTCTCCCATTCCCCATTGCTTCTTAAGAGTCGAGTCTTGACTTTCTTTGTAGTATATATAACGAACTTTCTTTAAGGCGGTAATATACTTGCTTTCGAGGTTCCTTAGGTTCCTCCCAATTTTTGCTCTTTCTTCTTCAGAGATGGAGCAAATGTCATCTTCTTCTTGAGAGTCAACCTCAAGATCTGGTTTTGTAGCCTCCGAGTCAGCTTTGTTGGCTTTTGATGTTTCTTCTCGAGGATTTTGAGACGTTGGGATAATTGTTTATGTAGAAGGGTTAGCAATTCGAGGCGCCTCCTCCATCACTTCTCTTTGAGGAGGATCGTTAGTAGTGGGATTTGGAGGAGAAGGTGTTTGGATGATTTTTGATTCATCTCCCATGGCAATGAAAGTTTTTCTTCGATGAGGTTTGGTTAATGAATATTTTTCCGAAGAAGGGTTATTGGTTTTCTATGTCAGATGAGAAATTCTTCTTTGAGACGAGGAGGCTCGATGAGTTTTAGGCCCTAAGATTTTAGATGAGGCTTGTTCTTCGATTCTAGGAGAAGGTGAAAGATTTGGTACTTTAGTAGGATCGAAGTTACCATAATAGAATGTCTCGGCTGTAGTTCCGATTGGACCACCTCGAATCAATCCTACTCTTCGGTATTCTTCAGCTCTTTGCGTAATACAGAAATAATTGTAAGATCCAAACACTAGGTTACTATCAGTATCAGAGGATTCTGGTGTTTTGGGAAGAATGGCCTTCGACTTTTT
Organism: Limnanthes douglasii subsp. nivea; assembly: GCA_036936605.1. Taxonomy (NCBI): domain Eukaryota; kingdom Viridiplantae; phylum Streptophyta; class Magnoliopsida; order Brassicales; family Limnanthaceae; genus Limnanthes; species Limnanthes douglasii. Next base: position 247,261,859 of record JAUPFV010000001.1, on the reverse strand, counting down.
GGTTCTTGGTTTCTTTCTCATAAACCAAGTAAGGGTCGATCAGAGAGGATGAAAGTTTATCGGGAAATTTGAATTTTACGGTGAGAATCCTGAGAATAGTGGAGGAGCAGATGAAGGTAGCCAAAGACTCTAACTTCTTTCTAAAGCAGTTTTTGTGTGAGGGGAGTTGAAATGAGAAACATGTTGTATTTATACTAAAGTAAGTGAAGACGTGTGATGATGGAAACACCCATATGATGATAGGTTGGAGTATGAATCGTTGAGTGGATTAGATGTTCGACATCTGTCAGGCTAGATTACTAGGGTCATGATGAATTTAACGGTTACATATGTAGCCGTTATATTTGAGGATGATCTATCTACATAATATTTCGAAGACAATTTTCATAAATTGTAATTATATCGACTCGAAGTGATAAGCGATTATATCGATTTGAAGTGACTTCAAATTTATATGCTCATATTTACCTACCAAGGTTATTCGAAGTCAACCAATTTGTGTTTATTTTTTGGTTCAAATATGTTTTGAGATTTTATATTGTACACATGCTTGGAATAATATTTTAAGCTAATGGCTTCGAACAATTGTTTTTTGATTTATGATAGGTTATATAGCCAATGGGAATGTTCGAGGATGTAAAGATTCGAAGACAAAACGGATTTGAAGACTCTTTAGTTCTCATTCATTTACTGACATGAGAACTAGGGGCTTCTGATATGGAAATAGAGTTTTAAGGATCTAAATTGTAAATAATGTAAATTTAGGGGTTTAATTATAATTAATGTAAGTTTTGTCCTTAATTCGTGACTAGTGTAATTTTTATGGGATATTTGAACTTTGTATAATTTATAGGGAGTAAACGGCAATTACTCCACTTTTTGTAACAGATTCAGTTTGAAATTAAGTCTTGGCTCCTCTATATAAAGGGCCATACTACTCTAATAAAGGGTTTGAACACTTTTACTTTGAAACTCAACTGTACTTGTATTTTGTCTCTCTAAAAACTTCCAAGCTCTTTCTCTCTCTAGGATACACTCTTGATAGTTTACCAAGGCAAAACAATAACTCATCACAGCCGATACACTTATTCGTTATGAAGTGCCTTCTTACCCATGGGTAACTCAGCTAATTCCCATCTCTCTTTTGTTGATCATTGGTCTGACAAGCTTCATCATAACACTTAGTCTCTTCTCTATCGGTCACCGACATATAGCTTAAGTGTCTTCTGTTGGGCACATAGGATTCGGAAGATCTTCTCAAAATAGGAATTTCCTTGGTGGGTTGTAGTATTTCGGACTGCTTTCGATCGGTCTGTCCAACTGACTCTCTTTGGTGAGGGGTTAATCCGATCAACTTTATTTCTTTACTATCTGAGACTACATCGACATTTGCAAATACTAATCCGTACAACTTTGACTCATTTGCTTCAGTTTCGTGTCTGTTCTTGTACATCAATGTTTCATTGAAGATCACATCTCTACTTCGTATCATCTTTTGTTTCTTCATCTCGAACATAATAACGAAACTCATCTTCGCCATAGCCGATCATGAAATATTTCTTCAAATTGGGATCAAGCTTGTTCGTGCCTTGATCACTTATATGAACATATACCATACAACCAAAAACTCTTATTTATGATAATGTTATCTCCTTGCCACTTCATACCTCATCAAGTATTTTATGTTCTAAAAGAACCGACAGGCCTCGGTTAACCAGGTATGCCGATGAGTTGACTGCTTCTACTTATAACTGCTTTGGTAAACTTGATTGCATACAAATGTTTTTTGTTATTTCTTTCAACGTTTTGTTCATATGTTTGACAATACCAGCCTTTCTTTCTTTGGGGTTCTGCCACTCATCTGAAAACTGACCCTTTTTTGTTTTCAAAGTGTGCAATATTTGCACATGTCTATATCGATTGACTTAAGACTGGGAAGCTTCCGCTTCGACTGCTTAATTTTCATACTCCTCACACTCATGTGACCAAGCCTTTGGTACATATAATCTACAATCTGCATATTCCAAAACGAAAAACCAGACCATCAAACATATTTAGTCTTACCTTTATTTCGTCTGTAGCCGTTGCTCCAACTCAAATCTGACCTCCTTTGGATCGCTACCAAACTTCTAGCTCTGCTACCAGTTGTTGGGAAAATACACAATTTTTTCTGGCAAGTATCTTCTAGACTGACCTGTGGTCATAAATATTTTAGGAAAATACATAATTTTCCTGCAAGTTGATCAAAATAAAAAACACACAAACAAAAGTGAAATAAAACACACAAATTGTTAACGGGGTTCAGCAAACTATGCGTACGTCTTTGGACCTACTGCAGATAGATTTTATTAGAAAAGAATCAGTGACTCTGTCTTTTTTCGATATATTCAGAAAATTCTAACTATTGGTTTATAGAGAGTCTTTTAAAAAAACGATTAAAATCTTTAATGAGTAATTTATGACTCACGAAATTACTTAACTTTCTTTCAAATTTAGAACTTCTTTGGTTCTATTTAATGAATATAACAAAATTTACCTTGTTTTGTGTGAATATATACTTTTAATTGTTGACTATTAGCTTCATCGATCGAACGGTTGTTATTAACACGGACGGTCTATATAAAGATCTTAGAATCTTTGTTATTCATTTATCTTATTTTCCCTCTCTAGAACTCTCTGTATAATTTTCCTCCCTCAAACTAAGTTTCTTATCGTTCTTCACTCACCTCGTATTGACTTGGGGGTCGGAAATTCGTATAATTCTAAAGAACAAAGGTACAATTTTCATATTCATTATTTGCTTGTTTTAATTTTAGTATGTGGTTGGTGTTAAGAGTCGTGTGAATCGCTAGAAAAACCTCATAATGTTTTAATAATATTTATAAGCATTAGTCAATCAAATTCTTAATGTGACGATGAAAGTGGATCGATTGGTAGTTTAAACTCCGGTAGTATCAGGTGTCCGATCACGATATTAATGCAATCTTTAGAAATCAGATTTTAAAATTTGAATCAAAATCTTCTACAAAAATATTTTCCCCCCAAATTATAAGATAAATTAACACTTCAAGAAAAAGCTGCTGATGTTGTACAGCGTCGTCTTTTAGACAACTCTACTTTATTTGAGGTTCTAAGAGCATGTAAATTTCATTTTCTCAGTTCTCAGCTGCACCCAGACAGATAGAAGTTCAGTTTTCCATCTCTGCTGTTTCATCTGATTCAGCTTATAATCAAAAGGTATTTTATCTTTTGCATTGCGTTCATATGATCTTGTAGCTTCTGTTAACTATGTTCCTTTTATCTTTTGGTTCCTTAGTAATCTATAGATCTTACTTCAGAATATGTTTATAATTTGAGTTCAACTGCAAATAACTGAAGATTTATAGAGCTTAAACTACTTCAGTCTGATTGATTCCTGTTGTGGTTTCTCATTTCAGTTTGCTCAATTCATTGTGCAACACAGTTTCGGCTCTTCAGTCCAGCTTGTACTGTATAGGAGTCGGTTAATATTGAAAATGTCTTCTGACGAGATATCAACTGAGGTTCGTGATTATGGTAAGATGGTGGATGCTAGTAAGAACAGGGTAACCTGCAACCTATGCACAAAAGAAATGAGCGGCTTTTCCTGGCTCAAGTATCACTTAGGAGCCGTAGGTCCCGATGTAACTGCCTGCCCGCAGGTTCCTGAAAATGTAAAGCAATGTTTCAAAAACATGTTGGCCGAGTCGAGAAGATGTAGCGTTGGGAGAAAGGCTTGCTTAGGAAAACGGGATCGGTCTTCGACGTCAAATTCAAGTAATCATCCACTATACATCGACTCTGAATCGGAAGACGCTGAAGCTGAAATTCCAACAACACAGATGAAGGAGATGCAAGATTATGAGAAGAAAATTAAAAGATCATGGGCCACCACTGGCTGCACTGTCTCATTGGATTGCTGGACAGACGAGAATGGCCGAGAATTACTAAGTTTTATTGCAGACTCCCCAGCGGGATCCCTTTATCTTGACTTGTTTGATATTTCAGACCCTTTCAGTCGTATAGATACCACAGTCTCCCGTGTCGAGGATGTGATCAGGAAGGTAGGGGTTGATAAGGTAGTCCAGGTCATGGCTTGTTCTTCAACAGGGTGGATTGGAAAAGTTGGCGAACGGTATCAGGAGATGTACCCAACTATATTTTGGTCAGTCAGTGCTTCGTACTGTATCGAGCTAATGCTCGAGGAAATTGGGAAAATGGAAACCGTTAGAATAACACTAAACAAAGCGAAAAATCTAACAAAATACTACAAAAGCCTAGTAAGGCCATCCAAGATAAGGTCTGCAACACCTTTCTTGACTGTAGAGAACATCATTCTACAAAAGGAAAAGCTCATGGCCATGTTTGCTGGGAGGAACTTGGCATGTGCTAACGAAATGGAAGGACATGCGGTAACTAATCTGATGGAAGATTCTTCCTTCTGGAAAGAGGTGGAGGCTATTGTGAAAGCATCAAAGCCGCTTATCAATCTTTTGTGTTCGTTTAATATGGTCAACGAACCAAAAGTTGGGCAAATTTATGAGCTCATGGATGAAGTAAAAATAACGATAAGGGAAAATCTTGGTGACAAGAACTATGTGGGCTTTTGGGATGCGATAGATAAAGTATGGAACACAAGGCTTCACAGCCATCTCCATGCTGCCGGGCATTATTTGAACCCTGCTACATTTTACTCGGGTAAGTTCCGTATAGATGAAGAAGTTTCAAATGGTATGATAGAGTGCATCGTCCGTACTATGAACAAACAAGAAGTTCAACTAAAAATGATAAAACAATTTCTTATCTATCAAAATTCTCAAGGGGATTTTGAAGAAGGAGCTATTGATGAAGCAGCCAAACATTCTCCAGGTAACACTAATTTTATCATATAAAGTAATAGAAAAATATTTCTTTATAAACTAGATACAGTTGGCAGTTTTTAGATCACAAATGGTTTAAAAGAGTACAGGGAACAAATTGTTTAATGTGTTAAGGAAAATAATATTTCGACTTGAACGATTACTTATAACCGTGTCTCAAGTAATGTAATCATTTTGGAGCTTAATTTTGTTTGTAATTGTGCGCAGTGGAGTGGTGGACACGCTATGGAGCTGCATATCCAGAGCTGCAGAGGTTTGCTACTAGAATTATAAGTCAGACTTGCGATGGTGCTGCTAAATATAGGCTCAAGAGAATTCTAGCCGAGAAGATGATAGGACAACCAAAAACTGAATTCGATCGACAATATCTAAAAGATTCTTCATTTGTTGAGTATAATTTGCAGTTGCAGCAATCAAAATGGAGTTTAAATGGAAACATCATGGCTGAAAAAATAGACCCAAATGACGATTGGGTTAATCAAGAAGGGGAGAATCGCGCAATCAATATCCCTGATCTGTAAGAAAGCTCACTTACAAACCTCTTTAGATAAAACTGAGTAAACCCTTGTAAGTTATCTATAAACGTTACTCAAAAAGTTTTTCTTTTTTAAAATAAAAATGTCAATTTTGGTTAGAATTGTTTTTCAAATGAGAAAATTTTAATTTTTACAGTAATGAAAAACTAGATACGCCTCGGGATTATGATCAAGCTGGTGGAACACCAAGTATCATTTCTGGCCAGTCGTAAACGTGATGGTGGGACTTCAGTTCATGAAGCGAAGTTGATATTTAGAACTGAAGCTGTCTTGTTGTTCACCAACCAACAGACAATATTTTAGAAGAGTCATTCTGATATAGAGATCATTCTTCACTTGTCTGCACTAGGTTCTAGGGTCCTTGTGATTATCTGGTTCTAACAAGCAGACAAATGTCTTGGGGTTTCAAACATTTGGAAGACGCTCCAAGTTTCCTGAAACAAGTATTCTTTTTTGTTAAAGGCTTACAATAGACCAATTCTTCTTTTATTGTTCGTCTTTCTATTCCAATTTTCAACAACCTTTGTCTGGGTTTTAAGAGTGCTCAAAATGTCGTATAAATGCTGTGTTTGGATCCGGTCTTAGAGATTAAATATGTTTCTGTGTCTGCATGTAAAGTTCTTCGGCACATAATGGCCAAATTCTAGGCGGCTGTCAACCCAAAGTGGGTTTAGCTGCATCATCTTGCTGAGTTTAACAGCAAAGCTCATCCTTACTTCCAGAAACCATCTTAGTCAATATCTCGACATTATTCTTGTCGTTGTGGGATTTTCTCAATTTTATTTATTTTGTTTCGATCATATCTCACATCAATATGTTTGGCGTGTGCGTGATACATTGGATTCTTGTTTATATTCATAGCACTCCACATACTCTTCTTGCTTCAAACCCTCTTCTTGAAGAAACCTCTTAAGCCAAAGCATCTCTTTGCTTGCTTTTACTACTGCAATATCTTCTACCTCAGTTATTGACAATTCTAAACATTTTTATAGCTTGGATTCACATGAAATGTCTCCCCCTAAAAATGTAAACATATAAGCCGAGGTAGACTTTCGGTTATTGAGATCACCAGCCATGTCAGCAGCTGTATGTCCTTCAAATATCGGTTTCTATCTCCATAACATAAACTCAAAGTCGAGGTACCTCGCAACTATCTGAAAATCCACTTCATATCTTCCCAATAGACTTCACCTTTAGGTTGTTCCCAGTAACATAGACTCAAGTCGAGGTACCTCTCAAGCCCATAAATATTTTCTTCAACTTCCAAACAAAAGTTTCTTTCCATTTTCTCTTCAAAAACTTCAGGTTGTTCCATATAGATTTCTTCATGCAAGTCACCATATAAAAATTTCGTTTTTACATCAAGTTGTTCCAACTCAAGATTTAAACTTGCAGTTGAACCCAATTAATCTTGACAACCGTAGAAAATATCTCATCAAAATCAATATCATTTTTTCCAGATTGCGTCATTTTACTACAACTCTAGCTTTCCGCTTGAAAATTTTTCTCACCATATAATTTGCTCATACATTTTATTTAAAAAAACATTTATATTTCCTTCATAACCTCAAGTTAAATATTTTTTATCCTCATACGATAAAAGTTTTTAATAATTATCTAGCTCGCTGTCTTCAGTGACTTGAATAAACTCTAACATTGGATACTTTGCTGAAGTTTTTCTCTCTAGTTGACTTTTGAACCTGTGTATCATTTACTTAAGGGATAGGTTGCGCCCCCTTCTCTAGTTGACAAGAATATGATCTTGTAAATCACCACCAAATGGAACATCCTTGATATCATTGGTAACCACTTCAACATTATTATTTTCTCGTTGATTTACATAAAGAAAAGTAGAAGAAGTATCATCATGAGTAATATTAAAAGATACATCAAAAGTAGAAGTTAACTTTGTTCTCAAAATATTTGCACACTTCTCATGCTAGAAAATTCCGCATCTCTACTTCTCACTACTTTATTCTTCTCAAGATCATAGAGTCTGAATCCATACTCTTCATTCTCATATCCAACAAGAACACAAGATTTAGTTTTGTAATTAAGATTGGATCTTTGTTTCTTTGGAATATGCATGTATGCCTTGCATCCAAAAGCTATGATATGTGAATATGTAGGATCATTTCCTTTCCATACTCTCTCGGGAATATCAAAATCAAGAATTGTTGATAAGTCCCTATTAATCAAATACACAGTACAATTAACTATTTTATACCAAAATGTCTTAGGAAGGTTTGATATTTCTTGCATACATATCAATGTTTCAACTATTGTTTAGATCATTCTCTCTGCAACTCCATTGTGTTGTGGTGTATCTGTCGTTGTCCTCTCATGTCTTATAGCATAATATGAATTATAATTTTTGACTCATTGGAACTATAAGAACCACCATTATTAGATCAAGGACATTTTAACTTTTTCCATGTCTTCATTTCTACTATGACATGAAATTTCTGTAAAATATTGAAATTTAAGCTTTTGTTTGCAGCATGTATATCCAATTTAATATCATCATTCATAAATGTTAATGAATACTTGTTACATCCAATAGAATCCACTTCCATAAGACCACAAACATCAGAGTATACGAACTTCATATTTTCTTATTTTCTAGTGGACTTCTTAGAAAGAGAAGGTCTATGTTTATCAACAAGAAATAGTGACTTACTTTCCATGTTTTTCATCTTTTTGTCACTCATGTATCATACTCTTTGATGCCACAAACTAGGAGAATTATTTTCCTCAACTACATCCAGCTTACCAGAACATATACCAAAATATGTCTTATGCAAATAACAACACAAATCAGCTCGAGCAACTATCATTGAACATTTCGAAAATTTCCACTTACTATCACCAAAAGTGTGACGAAAACATTGTTGATCAAGGAAATTTGCACATAACAAACTCAGATATATATTAGGGGCGTACATCATTTAGTGTAAATATGTATCCAACGCAAGTCTTCACACAAATATCCCACAACCAAACAATACTAGCTGAGCTCTGATTTTCAATTTTGACACCACTGACATCTCCATTTTTCTAGTTTAATAGATATCCTCTATTAGGAACACAATGATATGAAACACATGTATATACAAGCAACTCTGAATATGAACCACCAACACAATGATGTATCGCCATCACTAGTGTTCCTTCTTTTTATAAATTTGACTTGCTACCGTGTTCCTTCTTCCATCGATAAAAATACTTATGTATATGATCAGGATTGCCACGATAGTTGCAAGTCATAATATCTTTCCCATATGTGGACTTCGATATTCCGTTTAAGTTACCACAAAATTTAGATACTCTAATATTACCTTATCCTATATTATCAGAAACAAGAGCTTGTGAATTGTCAACTCTCATCTTATGTCTTCTCATATTATTTATTCTCATATATTCATTGAACATGCTTTATTTTATAAAGTTCAAAGATAAATCACTCTCTGGAGAAGAGTTGATAATAGTCATAACCAAACTCGCCGAACTGTCTCGTAACAAACTCAATAGGAACAAAGCTTGCAGCTCATCATCAAGAGCATACTTTATATTAGTTAAATTTGTTATGAGTGGTCATTCTTTCATAATAACCTTCTAATTTATTCTATCAGATCAACCCATTTGTATAATAGTTCCCATAATATTTATTTTTAACTTATCCTAGTCTTTTTCTTGCTTGACTTACGGTTTTATTGGTTTAATAGAGTTATCATCAACATATTTAACTAGCTCAATCAAATCAAACAAAAATTTGCAGTATAACAGATCCTCCATCATCGAAATCTGGATAGAATAATGGTTGATGTTCACTCACTGTTTTTGAACCGAATGTGGAAATAGCATAAGCATTCTTTAGCTTTTTAATAGATATAACTGTACAAATGAATCATTAGATGATTATCAAACCCAAAACCTCCAAAATGCACTACAATGCCAACAAACAAAAGATTAAAAAATTAAAATACAATAAACTCAAAATAAACCAATAACTCAACCCATAATATATTAAATGAAAATTAAAGTTTTGAATTGGAACTATAGATGGATAATGAATAACAAAAACAATTAGGAGGATTAAAGTTAAATCTGAGAAAATGGAATTCCCTATATTTACAAGAAAGTATGATATCATATAAAAGAACTGAATCAACTCTTTGATTTTGAAAGTTACCATATTCCTAGCTATATAAGAGTAATTATTCTTCTTAAAAGTTCTGATATTGGTTACTTGAATTTTATGATCAATGCGAAGCTTCCTACCAAACCTCTATATAGAGACACATCCACTTTCTTACTTGATGTTAGGTGTAGGCTAGAAGTAAATCATCAATAGAGCTATTGCCAAAGGACTACATCAGTGTTGGCTATATCATTATATGTATATGCACACTAGATCGTAACTTCGTTAAGATAAAGCAAATTATTTTATTTACTAGGTCTCCTATGTTAATTTGGATTTTTATATTAATAAAATATTAATTATTTCAATTGTTGATTAATAAGATTTAATTTCGAGCCGCTGATAAAGAATCAAGGCTTTTCCTAAAGTTATAAATAGAAGAATATATTATAATTAACGATGTGACATGATGCGACTATAATTATAGATCGAACAACCAAATAGGGGTTTAATTGAAGAAATTTTACCAAATTCGGAGCAAAACTTTAAGATTTTTTATCTGAGAAATAAAAAAGATGAATTGGTATTTCGTTCTATTGTACATATCAATCAAATACTCAATTAAAGGATGTAATGAGAGATAAAGAATGAGAGAGCAAAATAAAATCACATCAAAACCATGAGAAGTTGAGAGAGAATCAAAATGAAAAATATTTACCCAAGATTATAGCTTAGAAGGACGTTCAAGGCAAGAACTTGCCTGTAAATGAGTATGAAATTCAATATTACGTCCCTCAATAAAACTTCATCACCAGTCCAGGAATGGAATATCAGCAAGATATCTTATAATGGTGTAGTCAGGAAATCAGAAACACATATCACCAAGTTGGACATCCAACAAGAGGAAGTGTCCATTTGAGGAAAAAAAGACTACAAAATAGTCAGGTAAAAGGTGATTTTAATGTGTCAATATATGATAAATGGAAATTTTTCATAAATTTAAGAAACCAAGAAGATTTAAAAATTATTTGGAAAATGAATGTCTTGTCTTTTGGCAAACATTCAATGCGATTGAATAATTGGGAACCTAATTTCATTACGAAGAAAGAGTCTCCAATAACCCTTATCTCGGTTATTTTTCTAAAAATCTTAGTGTTCTTATACAATAAGAACATTATAATAAAACATTGGTAAATCCTTAGGAAACCCTTTAGACATTTGGGTTCCCAACAACAATTTTGGCAAAACATAATTATTTTCAAACTTGGATATATGTAAAAGTATCCAAGCCTATCCGTTATAAAATTTGGATTGAATTGCACAAGGATGATGATTACTGGATTGATATTATATATGTATATATTCTATTATATTTTCTATAATGTAACAATCTGGGTCATGATGCTAGTAACTATATAACAAATAACCTAAAAACCTGATAAAAATTGAATGAAACATTAAAAGATGGGTGAAAAAATATAAATAACAAGTTGTCTGAAAATAAAACTAAACTTTGGACCCTTAAAGAATCTAAAACTATTAAGGAGAATAACAAAGATTCATCGAATTCTGAAAACAAATTGGATATTAGTACGACTACTAGTCATCGTGATAGTCATACTTTTTTTTTCTTTTTTTTTCGGAGGGAACCCGCAGCCGCTACTCAGAGTGCAATGAGTGCGCACAGGGTAAACCCTCAGTCTGACGCGATAGCCTGCAAACCAACGCCAGAAGGTAAACCATACAAGGTGACAGGCTCAGCCGAGAAAGCGTATGCAGAGGGACTCGAACTCATGACCTTTTGGTTATAAGAATGCCATGCTCAACCAACTCGGCTACCCCTTGGGGGCTCGTGATAGTCATACTAAAAAACATAATCAAGAGACTTCCCCTTCAATTCATAACAACAAACTCACCGTTAAAGAACATAATGTTGAAATAACATAAGCTCTAAACATTTTACAACTTTCTAATAGATTTAACTGTATAAATGACTCATCAAATGATTATCAAACCCAAAACTCTCCAAAATGCACTACAACTCGAAGTCTTCAGCTTTTCCAAACAGTATTGAGAAATGGAAAAAAAAGGAAAAATGTTGACAACAAAACAAAATATTCAAAACAGATAAAAAAAAAAATATACAAAGAACTCAAAGTAAACTATAGAATAAAAAAACAATTAGGAGGATTAAATTTAAGTTTGAGAAAATCGAATTTTTATCTTTACAAGAATCTATGATCTCATATAATAGAATTGAATCAACTTTTTTATTTTAAAAGTTATCAGTTTCCTAGCTATATAAGAGTAATTGTTCTTCTTGAAATTTTCGATATTGGTTACTTGAATTCTATTGATTAATACCTTCATCAATTGGATAATACAATTATTCATTATACATTTTTTTTCTGATTATATTTCATGATAAGATATATAACATCATGTTTTGCAAGCTTTTCTAACCGATATTCAATCATTTATTATCATGGATAACTAAAGGGCATCAAGTAACCAGTTTTAAGCTTCAAATCAATCAACAAATGATCCTACTTTCATGATAAATTTAGTTCATGCAATCTTTGGATTGATGCAATAGAGTTATCAGATTACAAAGCTTAAATGATTCCGATTAATTGGTTGGAATCATGGCTCCAAAGGCTCAAGGAAAGACCAAGAATATGTCTTTTTTCATCGCCCTGTATTAATTTTAACTTAGAGTTCAAGTTGGTATCATTATTAAAACTATTAATATTTTTGGGTTTTTAACTATAACCCATGTTCTAAGTTCGTTATGCCTCTTGTAACTCAAACTCAAGTTACAAATTTGTAACTTAAGAATTAATAATACATTTGATTTGTTAAAACAACTATTTAAAATATCTATTAATTGAAATATCTAAACATCTAAAGATAGTAATGACTTTAAAATATAGTTTATTGATCTAATTAACAAGTAGTTAAAAAATCTAATGTATTATTGAAAACATCTGAACAAAACTATAAAAAAATATCACATAAATAACTCAAACATTTCTTTTATGATATATGTATGTTAATTTATTTCATTCGCACATACAAATATATATTTAAAAAACATATTAACAAATATGATAAATTGTTAAATATGACATGATTTTGTAATTGCAAGAAATTGTAGCAACATGAATCTGTTACGTTACGTTATAACTGCTTTAATTTTTAAATACAACGTTACATGATGTGTCGTCCCAATTTTCATCACTAGATACGAACTTTGTTCACGCATAAAAAAATTAAACCAACTCTCTTATTACTTCCTTAATCGAATGTTAGAAGTTAAGTGGATTAAAATTATTTGAGTTTAGATTCTATATTTAAAGCATAGGAATGATCGAGGATGTAAATATTATAAATAAGTTGGAAAAAATAAAATTATTTTTGTAACTTGGTATTTTTTATATTCAACGGTTATTTCAAATCAATATTTTTATTATAGGTATGGACTTCTTATATACTTATTTACACGTATCTTTCACACTCTTCTATTAATTTGTACTAGTCTTTGTATTTCACAATAATGCATGACTCTTCATGTCAATATAATGAACTATATTTTTCTAGAGCTTACATTTTTACGCTACATCTTCAAAAAATTAATATCAATACTCTCATTTAATAATTTTTTATAATATTCATTAACATTTTGAGGTAGTGATGTTTGTCATTTGGATGTGCTTTCGTGAAGATATCTGCCATTTTCTTATTTGTATTGTGATACTTAGATCTTCCATTTTCATTTCTCCACAACTTCTTTGATGAATAGATGTCCAACTATCACACATGATGATGAGTTCTTTATTTTTCTCAACCATCATTTGAGAAGCGCTCTAGGCATATTGCACGTGACATTGCTAATATAACTCGTTCATATTCTGCATGGATAGATGATTGTGTTCTGGTTTCTTACTTGTTTGAAGACCACGCGATCACATATTAACAAATAGTAAAAGTGTAGTTTGAAGCACGTTTAATATCGTCAACACATCCGACTCAACCACGCTCACAATTTCAGAGGAGCTTTACCTCGGTGTTGAAATTGACCTCGAAATTTTCCTCTACCACAGTATTCTTCACGTACCATGTAACAAGATAAAATAATACCTTATATGTACCTCAAACAACAATTACGACTCCGAGATGAATGTGACCTGATGACCGGGTTGATGATTGTATTCTTCACTTATTAATAAGAATTCCTTACATGTAACTCAAATGTGATCGAGTTCAGATCAAATCGGATCAGACTAGTTTAGAAAATCCAAATAATAAAATAATATAATATTTGCGGGGCTGGTTTGGATAATATTTGAGTTTGGTACATATTTACACTAATATGAAAATATTAAACTCATTGCAATTTGGGTCGGGTTTTGTTCAAGTAAAAAGATAATGGACACAAATCTAAATTAATAAATTAATTTATGTTTTTTATTTAATAATATTATAATTTTATTCTTATAAATATAAAAAACTAATTAGATTCCAAATGATATTTATATACAAGACTAGAATTTGAATCTCATAAAGGAGATTTATAGAATAAAAAATAAATCATTAAAATTTTAGTTTTATAAACTAGTCAATCAACTCATAATTTATGAAAATTAATACACATCATTTATAAATTATTTTTTATTGTAAAAAATCTTTCACTATAAAATCTCATTGATTGAGAATGAATACATGTATTGGAAATTTGAAGGAAATCTACATATCGACAAACAATGTTTTATTATTTATTTTATATATTATGAATCCGATTAACTGAATTGTTTCACACGAAGTATTTTTCAAGACTAATATCGGTAAAGTTTTAAAATGACATTTCAAGATTCGTTCAGATAAGTGATGAACAAACGAGTCAATCGTGGAAAATATACAACTATGTGTTGCATATATTCCCTGATCACGTGATCTTGACATGGCTATTAGTCCAGAAATTCTATAATAAACCAACAAGAAACAAAGAATTAGAATTGATGGTTGATGCTACAAATGGGGGATCATTTATCAAAAAAATACAAGAAGAAGCATATGCACTTACAGAGGTACTCTCGAGCAAGAGCTATGGATCTGAAAGGAAGGTTGGGATGTACTTTGTTAAAAATGAGACTGCTCTATTAAAGCAGCTGATAAACCTATCGAAAACAAATTCAGTTGTAGTACCAAACATAAATACTTACCATCCATATATTAATCGCAAATCAATTCACAAAATCTGAAGATATTAGGTATGCAAGCAATTTCTAACACTGGCTTAAACCTTATTTTTATAATAGTTATGTACAAAGTAGAAGGAAAGAGAATTATAAGTTAGATAAAAAACTACATTTTGAACTAAATGTGTACAAGTTTATTGAATCATTTACAACTCACTTTGAGAAGAACGGATTGAGCATGAAAAATTGTGAAATATCGTTCCAGAATCATGAAACAAACCTAAAGAACTTGGATGTTAAATTAGGACAACTACACTCAATGATGGAATTTATAATCAAGCGAACTTAGCTAAGTAACACAGTAAATAACATGAAACAAGATTATGTAATCATAGTGAGAACATGAAGATAAATATGTTAAAAAGAGAAGACTTTAGATGATTACAACAAACAGGTAAGTAATCAAAATCAAGATTTATAATGCTATTTTTGGAAGATCATCAATACTTTACGTATGTGGTTGAAGATAGATTTGAAGTGGTTCGAGGCAATCAAAAGGTTGCCAGGGAATGCTATGTCACTGCGCTTCGGATCCGAGGATCCAGTACTGCATATTTGATGCGAGAATACCAGCTAGCGAGGGTACCTTTGGATTCGGAAGAAAGGGTTAACGATCCAAGGGAAACCAGGGTCTTTAACGGTGAGTGAAAAGATAGAGGAGTTTACTTTTTCAGAAGGAAAGGTGTTTCGAATTGGAACTTTATTAACCTCTTTCCTACGTCAACAATTGCTTGATTTTTTATCTCAAAATTTGGATGTCTTTGCTTGGAAGACAGAAGATATAACAGGAGTTCCTATTGAGGTAATTCGACACAGCTTGGCCATAGGAGAGCTAATAATTCAAAAAAGGAGAGCACTTTCCTCGGAAAAAGCGGAAGCAATAGTTGCAAAAGTGGATTGGTTTTCTAAGGTCGGACACATAATGGAATCACGGTATCCTTTGTGGATGTCAAATCCGGTGGTGGTTAAAAAGAAGAATGAGAAATTGAGGATGTGTATGGATTTTGCATATTTGAATAGAGTTTGCCCCAAAGATCCATTTTATATTCCTCGAATTTATTAGTTGATTGATTTCACTTCAGGAAACAAAATTTTGACTTTTATGGATGCTTTCCCAGGGTATAACGAGATTCAAATGGATCCAAAAGATCAAGAGGGTACGACTTTTATAACTGATAGGGGCCTACATTGTTATAGAGTGATTCCCTTCGGATTGAAGAATGATGGAGCCACTTATCAGAGATTAATGAATAAATCTTTTGCTACGCAGATTTGAAAAAATATAGACGCATATGTAGACGATATAGTAGTGAAAAGTTCAAGGGACGAAGTGTATCTTGATGATCGAGCGGAAGATTTTTTGAATCTAAGAGCGATAAGGTTGAAATTAAATCCTCATAAGTGTACCTTTCCAGTTCGGTGGGGGAAGTTTTTGGGTTTTATTATCAGTGAAAAATGAATATAAGCCGACAAGAACAGTCAAAAGCTTTGATAACAATGAATTCACCTTGATCAATCAAAGAAGTGCAAATAATGACAGGAAGGTAAGCAGCAGTTAATCGATTTATTTCAAGATCTTCTGATAAATGCTTTCCTTTCTTTCAAGTGTTACGAGGACCCAACAGGTTCGAATGGACATCTGAATGCGAAGCAGCGTTCACAAACACTAAAAATTTGTTGTCATCACCAGAAATTTTAACAAAGCCTCGAAATGGGGAGAAATTATTTTTGTACATCGCGGTATCGGATTTTGCGCTCAGTGCAGTGTTAATTAGTGAATATTCTGTAATTCCGAAGCCAATGTATTACGTTAGTAAAAGTATGGTGCTAGCAGAAAAGAGATATATGAAATTGGAAAAGCTGACTTTAGCATTGGTGATTACTGCTAGGAAGTTACGTCCTTATTTTCAAGCTCATACTATCGAAGTCCGAATTTTATTCCCCTTAAAAAATGTATTACAACGACCTGATATTTCGGGGAGGATGACCAAATGGTCAGTGGAGTAAGGAGATTAAGATATTTTATTTACACCTCGACCAACGATCAAAGCACAGGCACTGGCTGATTTTTTTGTTGAGTTCCATTCAAGTTGATCGGATGAGGAATAAAGTAAAAAATATTTTCCTGTAGATTCGAAGTGGGTTGTTCGAACGGATGGAGGATCCAGTATTTCCGGGTGCATTGCTGGGGTCCAATTGATAGTTCCGGCGGGGAAAACAATGGTCCAATCAATTAAATTTGGTTTTCATGCTTCAAAAAATGAAGCTGAATATGAAGCTGCTTTGGCAGGTTTGAGATTGGAAAACAATTGTGGGGCAACTTCAGTACGATTAGAAACGGATTCTCAATTGTTGGTTAATCAGGTATCTTGATTTTCCGAAGTAAAGAAGGATCGTTTGATTTTGTATATTCAGGAGCTTCAGAATTTAATGCTTCTGTTTGACAATGTGGTTGTTGAATATATCGAGGCGATGAAGTAGCTTGGTGGCTGATTCTTTATAAAATGTTGCCTGCAAGGAATAATATCCTTGGATTTGGCTACAAGAAAATCCTTCAATTGTTACTCAACTTAGCCAATGTGAAATTATAGAAGAATATTTTGTCACTGATAAAAGCCGACGCGGTTGGCGATCATATATTCTTAATTTTTTTACCTAAGGATTACTCCCAGATGATTCTCAATTGGCCAAAAAGTTAAGGGGTAAAGCCTTTATATATATAGTTTTAGATGGAATTTTGTATAAAAAGACATTAAGCAGACCATTACTATGATGTTTAGGCAAGCAAGAATCACAAGAAGTATTGTCATAATTGCATAATGGTGAAGGGTCAGCCCATTGTGGATTCAAAGCTTTATCTCATCGAGTTTTACTAGCAGGGTTTTACTGGCCGACAATCATGAACAATGCTAAGAATTCAGTCCGAGGTTGTGATACTTGTCAGAGATTTTCCAATGCTATTGACAGACCAGCAGTACCGCATATGTCTATATTTGAGGCGATACCATTTTGATAGGTGGGGAATTGATTTGGTGGGACCTTTACTGATTGCCTCTAGGGGAAGGCAGATGATAATTGTGGCGGTGGATTATTTTACGAAGTGGGTAGAAGCAGAACTGCTATGAGGAACAAAAGTAAAGGATGTCATCAAATTTATTATGAATAGTATATGTTGTCGTTTTGGGGTTCCTCGGAGAATCACAACAAATAATGGCCCTCAATTTAATAATAGGAAAATAACTGCATTTTGTACTTCTAAAGGAATTTAGCAATGTTTTTTACGCCCTTTCATCCTCAATCTAATGGACAAGTGGAAGTGATAAATAGAAATATTTTAGTTGGCTTGAAGAAGAATCTATCGGGGGCAGCAGGAAAATGGCCAAATTACTTGCAAGAGGTGCTTTGGGCTTATCGAACAACTCCAAGAGAGGCTACAAAAGAGACTCCTTCTGCTTTGGCATATGTTATGGATGCAGTTAGCCCTATTGAATCTACAATGTCATCTTTTAGAATATATCAATATTCTGAAAGATCTAATGACGAAATTCGAAGGGCTAATTTGGATTTGAATGAGGAAAAAAGGGTTCAAACTCATTTGAACGCAATCCATTATCAAACTCTTATGAAAAATAGATATGATTCGAAGATGAAAATAATAGAATTTAAAGAAGGTGATAAGGTGTTGCGGAAAGTATTTTTGCATACAAAACAGAAGAACCTCGGGAAAATGGCTCTGAATTGGGAAGGACTTTATACAGTTGTTGAAAGAATCAAACCGAGGTCCTATCATCTTTGTGATTTCGAGGGGAGAATGCTTCAACATCCGTGGAATATTCAACACTTCAGGATTTATTAGGAGTAGTTATGTCTTTGTACTTTGAAATTTTTGTTTCATGTTTCAATTGGCGCACTCTTTCGGCTCATGTTGGCCCATGAAGGTTTTAATGAGACGTCGTGTACATATTCGATATTATCAATAAAGTTCATTTTTTTTGCCAATGGTTGTTTACATATGTTCGATTACTATCTTAACGAATCATCAAAGATTGATCACCTTTGAGATTGGTTAAGAGTAGAATCTTCCGAAGTGTTTCTGACACTTTTCGAAGAAACAACCATGTTTAATAATCACATTACGTTTTTATTTTGAAGTGGACGCTTAACAACACATTAAGAATTTTTGTTTGGAAGAGCTACCAAAACAATTTTTTCGAAGAACTACAATGTCTTCGAAGAACATGAATTTTTTATCGATGAGCAACGTTAATTTTAGTCAGTGATTCAAGGGGGTAAGTTTATATTAATTTGTTAAGGTTTTATAATTATTTTGTTTGAAGAATTTAACATCGAATAAAATATAAGATATAAGGAAAATGATAACATACAAAAAGATTTCCTTTAGATTAAGTCATTTAAGGTACAAAAAGATGATATTGTAATTCGACAGGGATAAAAGGATAACGGTAAAATTATTCAGAGGATTCTTCTTCATCGGATGATTCGTCTTCGGAAGACGATGAACTTGGAATAGGGTTGAAAGCTTCGCTTGGGCGCTTTTCTTCAGGGATATCGTTCCAAAAGCTTGTCAGGTCGATTTTTGGATAAGTAACGTTAAGTTCACGAATGAGAAGAATGGTTGCATCTTCTTTTCCGACGTGAATAGAAGTTTGCATATCCTTTGAAAGTGCAGCTTCAGCAGCAGCAACAGCAATAGCTTTGTTAGCTTTGAAATTCTTCTTCAACTCATTCATATCATTGGTCAGCTCTTTGTCTTTTTCAGCGACTAGTTCAGTAGCATGGCTAGTATTGAGTTTGTTTAACTTTGATTTATGATTACTAGTTAGCAATTCAGTATCCACGATGTGTTTGATTCGCAGATGGTTTTTTTTATGCAAAGAACACCATTGATCATTTCAGACCGTGCCATTTCATAACCGTGTTGATCGATTACTTTGCCATGCATAATTTCTCTTAGCTTCTTATAAGCTTCGTAACCTTCCTTATAGTAAATCAGATCTTTGGCCAACTGCTTCTGATGATTTTGAGAAGCTTCGAATTCAGACGCAAGTCTCTTTGCTGCAGCATCAAGTTTGGCAAATGGTTGAAGAGCGATAGAGATGGCCGGACTTGGAGTAGGAACACGGAGTTCGGATGTGCTAGCCTTTTGAACTATTGCAGTGATAGGTTCAAGAGAGTGAGCAACTATTGGAGAGGGTCTTCCAAAGTTGAGCATATGGTTTTGGATTACATAAAGAACAGGGTCTTCCTCACCAGTATGTGCTTTGGTATTTTCGAAGCCGATGAACATGTTAGGGTCGAAGTCTACATTGGTCTGATTTTTGTTGGAGGTGATATCTTTAATAATTATCAAAGGGTTGTCTTTGTTTAATTGATTATCTACGGAAAGATTCTGTGGGTTTTCAGCAACAGTGACTTCGTTATCGTCAACCAAACCGTACGAAGTAATTTTCTTCTGCTTCTTTTTCATTCAGAGGGAATTAGAGGATATTCTCTTTTTCTTTGATGATGGTTATTGATTATTTCCCTCTACGATGGGTGAAAGAGGCTATTCTGAAATTTTTCGTTTTCGAAACTTTGGTTTCAAGGGCATGGAAGGGTTAGCACCAGATGTGCTAGCTTCTTTTTTACAGTTCTTTTCTTTGATGACTTTTTCTTCCTTATTTTTGGAAAATGGCTATCGGATCTGTTGCGAATAGGAAGAAAGACTTTGCCGTCAGGCTGGGGTATTCGTTGGTATACAAGTTTTGGATCTGGTTCGGAAAACAAATCTTGAGGAGGCAGCCCACCTTCTTTGAGGAAATTGATGGGTTGAAAGGCCGTATGAAATGAATTATTCCATTCCTTTTCAGCCCAGGCGACGAGTTTTTGAAAGATATCTTTAACAGCTTCTCGACGTGTTGAATAACGCTTCGAAATTTCTAGTACAAATTAGCAAAATAAAATGTTAATCTTTTTTATTAAAACGTAAAACATTCAAATAATTTACGATTGCTTTTGCAAACAAGAGTTAGTTTCAAAGGGTTAGCTTTAGAAATTTCTTTACCGTTTTCCTAAGATCCAGATATGAAAATGAACTTTTGTTTCCAGAATTTGTGGGCCTTCTAAAGATCGTCGATGATCTTGAAGTCATCCATCAATGTGAGGTAATAGAATGGAAGCTTAAGACCTTTTGAAAGTTGAGTCAGTGAGATAAGGTCTTAAATGCAGATGGGAATTTTGGATAGACGGGATGCCATGATCACTGACATGAGGGTGAACAATTGATTCGGTATCACCTGATTAGGTCATAAACTGAGGAGTTTGAAGTACTCCACAATAATTGGATCTAGTGGAAATCGAAGACCCCAGTTGATAATTTCTAGGTATACCACTAGTTCATCATCTTTGCAGTTGAGGGGAGTTTCTCCTTCTCTTGGGAGACGAAGGGTTATGTCTTCTCCCATTCCCCATTGCTTCTTAAGAGTCGAGTCTTGACTTTCTTTGTAGTATATATAACGAACTTTCTTTAAGGCGATAATATACTTGCTTTCGAGGTTCCTTAGGTTCCTCCCAATTTTTTCTCTTTCTTCTTCAGAGATGGAGCAAATGTCATCTTCTTCTTGAGAGTCAACCTCAAGATCTGTTTTTGTAGCCTTCGAGTCAGCTTCGTTGGCTTTTGATCTTTCTTCTCGAGGATTTTCAGACGTTGGGATAATTGTTTATGTAGAATGGTTAGCAATTCGAGGCGCCTCCTCTATCACTTCTCTTTGAGGAGGATCGTTAGTAGTGGGATTTGGAGGAGAAGGTGTTTGGATGATTTTTGATTCATCTCCCATGGCAATGAAAGTTTTTCTTCGATGAGGTTTGGTTAATGAATATTTTTCCGAAGAGGGGTAATTGGTTTTCGATTTCAGATGAGAAATTCTTCTTTGAGACGAGGAGGCTCGATGAGTTTTAGGCCCTAAGATTTTAGATGAGGCTTGTTCTTCGATTCTGGGAGAAGGTGAAAGATTTGGTACTTTAGTAGGATCGAAGTTACCATAATAGAATGTCTCGGCTGTAGTTCCGATTGGACCACCTCGAATCAATCCTACTCTTCGGTATTCTTCAGCTCTTTGCGTAATACAGAAATAATTGTAAGATCCAAACACTAGGTTACTATCAGTATCAGAGGATTCTGGTGTTTTGGGAAGAATGGCCTTCGACTTTTTGGTTCTTGGTTTCTTTCTCATAAACCAAGTAAGGGTCGATCGGAGAGGATGAAGGTTTATCGGGAAATTTGAATTTTACGGTGAGAATCTTGAGAATAGTGGAGGAGCAGATGAAGGTAGCCAAAGACTCTAACTTCTTTCTAAAGCAGTTTTTGTGTGAGGGGAGTTGAAATGAGAAACATGTTGTATTTATACTAAAGTAAGTGAAGACGTGTGATGATGGAAACACCCATATGATAATAGGTTGGAGTATGAATCGTTGAGTGGATTAGATGTTTGACATCTGTCAGGCTAGATTACTAGGGTCATGATGAATTTAACGGTTACATATGTAACCGTTATATTCGAGGATGATCTATCTACATAATATTTCGAAGACAATTTTCATAAATTGTAATTATATCGACTCGAAGTGATAAGCAATTCCATCGATTTGAATTGATTTCAAATTTATATGCTCATATTTACTTACCAAGGTTATTCAAAGTCAACCAATTTGTGTTTATTTTTTGGTTCAAATATGTTTTGAGATTTTATATTGTACACATGCTTGGAACAATATTTTAAGCTAATGGCTTCGAACAATTATTTTTTGATTTATGATAGGTTATATAGCCAATGGGAATGTTCGAGGATGTAAAGATTCGAAGACAAAACGGATTTGAAGACTTTTTAGTTCTCATTCATTTACTGACATGAGAACTAGGGGCTTCTGATATGGAAATAGAGTTTTAAGGATCTAAATTGTAAATAATGTAAATTTATGGGTTTAATTATAATTAATGTAAGTTTTGTCCTTAATTCGTGACTGGTGTAATTTTTATGGGATATTTGTAACTTTGTATAATTTATAGGTAGTAAACGGCAATTACTCCACTTTTTGTAACAGATTCAGTTTAAAATTAAGTCTTGGCTCCTCTATATAAAGGACCATACTACTCTAATAAAGGGTTTGAACACTTTTACTTTGAAACTCAACTGTACTTGTATTTTGTCTCTCTAAAAACTACCAAGCTCTTTCTCTCTCTAGGATACACTCTTGATAGTTTACCAAGGCAAAACAATAACTCATCACAGCCGATACACTCATTTGTTATGAAGTGCCTTCTTACCCATGGGTAACTCAGCTAATTCCCATCTCTCTTTTGTTGATCATTGGTTTGACAAGCTTCATCATAACACTTAGTCTCTTCTCTATCGGTCACCGACATATAGCTTAAGTATCTTTTGTTGGGCACATAGGATTCGGAAGATCTTCTCAAAATAGGAATTTCCTCGGTGGGTTGTAGTATTTCGGACTGCTTTCGATTGGTCTGTCCAACTGACTCTCTTTGGTGAGGGGTTAATCTGATCAACTTTATTTCTTTACTATCTGAGACCCCATCAACATTTGCAAATACTAATCCGTACAACTTTGACTCATTTGCTTTAGTTTCGTGTCTGTTTTTGTACATCAATGTTTCATTGAAGATCACATCTCTACTTCGTATCATCTTTTGTTTCTTCATCCCAAACATAATAACGAAACTCATCTTCGCCATAGCCGATCATGAAATATTTCTTCAAATTGGGATCAAGCTTGTTCGTGCCTTGATCACTTATATGAACATATACCATACAACCAAAAACTCTTATTTATGATAATGTTATCTCATTGCCACTTCATACCTCATCAAGTATTCTATGTTCTAAAAGAACCGACAGGCCTCAGTTAACGAGGTAAGCCAATGAGTTGACTGCTTCTACTTATAACTGCTTTGGTAAACTTGATTGCATACAAATGTTTTTTGTTATTTCTTTCAACGATTTGTTCATACGTTTGACAATTCTAGCCTTTCTTTCTTTGGGGTTCTGCCACTCATCTGAAAACTGACCCTTTTTTGTTTTCAAAGTGTGCAATATTTGCACATGTCTATATCGATTGACTTAAGACTGGGAAGCTTCCCCTTCGAGTACTTAATTTTCATACTCCTCACACTCATGTGACCAAGCCTTTGGTACATATAATCTACAATCTGCATATTCCAAAACGAAAAACCAGACCATCAAACATATTTAGTCTTACCTTTATTTCGTCTGTAGCCGTTGCTCCAACTCAAATCTGACCTCCTTTGGATCGCTACCAAACTTCTAGCTCTGATACCAGTTCTTGGGAAAATACACAATTTTTTCTGGCAAGTATCTTCTAGACTGACTTGTGGTGAGAAATATTTTAGGAAAATACACAATTTTCCTGCAAGTAGATCAAAATAAAACACACACAAACAACAGTGAAATAAAACACACAAATTGTTAACGGGGTTCAGCAAACTATGCGTACGTCTTTGGACCTACTGCAGATAGATTTTATTAGAAAAGAATCAGTGACTCTGTCTTTTTTCGATATATTCAGAAAATCCTAACTATTGGTTTATAGAGAGTATTTTAAAAAAACGATTAAAATCTTTAATGAGTAATTTATGACTCACGAAATTACTTAACTTTCTTTCAAATTTAGAACTTCTTTGGTTCTATCTAATGAGTCTAACAAAATTTACCTTGTTTTGTGTGAATATATACTTTTAATTGTTGACTATTAACTTCATCCAACGGTTGTTATTAACACGGACGGTCTATATAAAGATCTTAGAATCTTTCTTATTCATTTATCTTATTTTCCCTCTCTAGAACTCTCTGTATAATTTTCCTCCCTCAAACTAAGTTTCTTATCGTTCTTCACTCACCTCGTATTGACTTGGGGGTCGGAAATTCGTATAATTCTAAAGAACAAAGGTACAATTTTCATATTCATTTTTTGCTTGTTTTAATCTTAGTATGTGATTTTAGTATGTGATTGGTGTTAAGAGTCGTGTGAATCGCTAGAAAAACCTCATAATGTTTTAATGATATTTATAAGCATTCGTCAATCAAATTCTTAATGTGACGAAGAAAGTGGATTGATTGGTAGTTTAAACTCCGGTAGTATCAGGTGTCCGATCACGATATTAGTGCAATCTTTAGAAATCAGATTTTAAAATTTGAAACAAAATCTTCTACAAAAATATTTCCCCCCCAAATTATAAGATAAATTAACACTTCAAGAAAAAGCTGCTGATGGTGTACAGCGTCGTCTTTTAGACAACTCTACTTTATTTGAGGTTCTAAGAGCATGTAAATTTCATTTTCTCAGTTCTCAGCTGCACCCAGACAGATAGAAGTTCAGTTTTCCATCTCTGCTGTTTCATCTGATTCAGCTTATAATCAAAAGGTATTTTATCTTTTGCATTGCGTTCATATGATCTTGTAGCTTCTGTTAACTATGTTCCTTTTATCTTTTGGTTCCTTAGTAATCTATAGATCTTACTTCAGAATATGTTTATAATTTGAGTTCAACTGCAAATAACTGAAGATTTATAGAGCTTAAACTACTTCAGTCTGATTGATTCCTGTTGTGGTTTCTCATTTCAGTTTGCTCAATTCATTGTGCAACACAGTTTCGGCTCTTCAGTCCAGCTTGTACTGTATAGGAGTCGGTTAATATTGAAAATGTCTTCTGACGAGATATCAACTGAGGTTCGTGATTATGGTAAGATGGTGGATGCTAGTAAGAACAGGGTAACCTGCAACCTATGTACAAAAGAAATGAGCGGCTTTTCCAGGCTCAAGTATCACTTAGGAGCCGTAGGTCCCGATGTAACTGCCTGCCCGCAGGTTCCTGAAAATGTAAAGCAATGTTTCAAAAACATGTTGGCCGAGTCGAGAAGATGTAGCGTTGGGAGAAAGGCTTGCTTAGGAAAACGGGATCGGTCTTCGACGTCAAATTCAAGTAATCATCCACTATACATCGACTCTGAATCGGAAGACGCTGAAGCTGAAATTCCAACAACACAGATGAAGGAGATGCAAGATTATGAGAAGAAAATTAAAAGATCATGGGCCACCACTGGCTGCACTGTCTCATTGGATTGCTGGACAGACGAGAATGGTCGAGAACTGCTAAGTTTTATTGCAGACTCCCCAGCGGGATCCCTTTATCTTGACTTGTTTGATATTTCAGACCCTTTCAGTCGTATAGATACCACAGTCTCCCGTGTCGAGGATGTGATCAGGAAGGTAGGGGTTGATAACGTAGTCCAGGTCATGGCTTGTTCTTCAACAGGGTGGATTGGAAAAGTTGGCGAACGGTATCAGGAGATGTACCCAACTATATTTTGGTCAGTCAGTGCTTCGTACTGTATCGAGCTAATGCTCGAGGAAATTGGGAAAATAGAAAAGCCTAGTAAGGCCATCCAAGATAAGGTCTGCAACAGCTTTCTTGACTCTAGAGAACATCATTCGACAAAAGGAAAAGCTCATGGCCATGTTTGCTGGGAGGAACTTGGCATGTGCTAACGAAATGGAAGGACATGCGGTAACTAATCTGATGGAAGATTCTTCCTTCTGGAAAGAGGTGGAGGCTATTGTGAAAGCATCAAAGCCGCTTATCAATCTTTTGTGTTCGTTTAATATGGTCAACGAACCAAAAGTTGGGCAAATTTATGAGCTCATGGATGAAGTAAAAATAACGATAAGGGAAAATCTTGGTGACAAGAACTATGTGGGCTTTTGGGATGCGATAGATAAAGTATGGAACACAAGGCTTCACAGCCATCTCCATGCTGCCGGGCATTATTTGAACCCTGCTACATTTTACTCGGGTAAGTTCCGTATAGATGAAGAAGTTTCAAATGGTATGATAGAGTGCATCGTCCGTACTATGAACAAACAAGAAGTTCAACTAAAAATAATAAAACAATTTCTTATCTATCAAAATTCTCAAGGGGATTTTGAAGAAGGAGCTATTGATGAAGCAGCCAAACATTCTCCAGGTAACACTAATTTTATCATATAAAGTAATAGAAAAAAATTTCTTTATAAACTAGATACAGTTGGCAGTTTTTAGATCACAAATGGTTTAAAAGAGTACAGGGAACAAATTGTTTAATGTGTTAAGGAAAATAATATTTCGACTTGAACGATTACTTATAACCGTGTCTCAAGTAATGTAATCATTTTGGAGCTTAATTTTGTTTGTAATTGTGCGCAGTGGAGTGGTGGACACGCTATGGAGCTGCATATCCAGAGCTTCAGAGGTTTGCTACTAGAATTATAAGCCAGACTTGCGATGGTGCTTCTAAATATAGGCTCAAGAGAATTCTAGCCGAGAAGATGATAGGACTGTTGGGTTTATTAATCTAAACTTATTTATTCCGTTAGGGTTATTTATTTGATATTTGAAAATAGTTATTTGCTTTGATTTGGTCTTCCACGTAGTTAAGAGAATGCGGGAGTTATCAACATTAAGTGCTGAAGCGTTACGGGAGTTATCAACATTAAGTGCTAAAGCGTTACGGGAGTTATCAACATTAAGTGCTAAAGCGTTACGGGAGTTATCAACATTAAGTGCTGAAGCGTTACGGGAGTTATCAACATTAAGTGCCAAAGCGTTACGGGAGTTACCAACATTAAGTGCTATTTTTTAGTAACTGCCTTGTATGTGTTTTACTATTTAATCTTGTACTGCATTCATCGATTGACACCAGAACGTTTTAAACTCTCTTGAGTGAAAGA
The DNA here is from genome assembly GCA_036936605.1 of Limnanthes douglasii subsp. nivea. Classification (NCBI taxonomy): domain Eukaryota; kingdom Viridiplantae; phylum Streptophyta; class Magnoliopsida; order Brassicales; family Limnanthaceae; genus Limnanthes; species Limnanthes douglasii. The sequence continues at coordinate 247,234,226 of JAUPFV010000001.1, read as the reverse complement.
AAAAATATTTTCTCTTCTAGTGTGAGTTGTGAGAGTGTTCTTGTAATATTTTTTTTCAATTTTATCAAAGTTGTTTGTTTGTTTTTAAAAGAGTGTTGTTTTATTATTTTTCCGCCAACAAAGTGGTATCAGAGCCACAAGCTCTTTCCGAAATTTTGTTTTTAAATATTCAACATTTTGAAAAATATGGCGAATGGTGTATCATCCTTCCAAGTTCCAACACTCAACAACAACAACTACGATAATTGGAGTATCAAGATGAAAGCTCTCCTTGGAGCACATGATGTATGGGATGCCGTAGAAAAAGGGTTTGACGAACCCGAAGATGAAGCAAGCCTTACTCAAGAGGAGAAAACGACTTTCAAGGATTTAAGAAAGAGAGACAAAAAAGCTCTCTTCCTCATCTATCAAGCATTAGATGATGATGGCTTCGAAAAAATTTCAAGCGCATCTTCCGCCAAGCAAGCGTGGGAGAAATTACAAATCTCTTACAAAGGAGTCGAAAAGGTGAAAAAGGTACGTCTTCAAACATTAAGAGGTGAATTTGAATCCTTACATATGAAAGCGTCCGAATCTATTTCGGAATATTTTTCAAGAGTAGCAACCGTTTCTAATCAATTAAAAAGAAATGGTGAGAAGTTAGAAGATGTGAGAGTAATCGAAAAAATACTCCGCTCGTTGGATCCCAAATTTGAGCACATCGTCGTGACGATTGAGGAAACTAAAGACTTGGAGAAGATGATGATTGAAGAACTCCAAGGATCACTACAAGCCTACGAAGAAAAGCACAAGAAGAAGCAAGAGATCACCGAGCAACTCCTCAAAGTAGAACTCAAGGACATGCATGCAAGTCAAGACGATGATAGAAACCAACGTGGCCGAGGAAGAGGTAGAGGCCGCGGACGAGGTGGTTATCATGGACGTGGACGTGGCTGGAATTACAACAACAATAATTCCAACTACAACTACGAGAAACGAGAAAGCTCAACACGAGGTCGTGGAAGACGAAATCCGAACTCGAGGTATGATAAATCTCAAATCCAATGTTATAAATGTCAAAGATTTGGACATTATGCTTCAGAATGTAGAGGCCCCAACAATAGAGTTGAGGAGAAGGCCAACTATGTGGAAGAGAAGACGGAGGAGAAAGATATGTTACTACTAACATACAAAACCACTAATGAAGGCCAAGAAAACACTTGGTATCTTGACACCGGTGCAAGCAATCATATGTGTGGGAAAAGAAGCATGTTTGTAGAGATCAATGAAGCCGTGAGTGGAAATGTCTCTTTTGGAGATGATAGCAAAATATCGGTGAAAGGAAAAGGTAACATTCTTATTCGTGCAAAAGATGGTAGTCACCAAATGATCTCAAATGTTTATTACGTACCTAGCATGAAAAACAACATCTTAAGCTTGGGACAACTTCTAGAAAAAGGCTATGATATTCATATGAAAAATTATAGTCTTTTTATGAGAGATGCAAAAGGGGATTTAATTGCTAAAGTTCAAATGTCAAAGAATAGAATGTTTCCTTTGAATATTCAAAATGATGTTGCAAAGTGTCTTAAGGCGTGTTACAAAGATTCGTCGTGGCTATGGCATGTTCGATTTGGGCATCTAAACTTTTCAAGTTTAGAGTTATTGTCAAAGAAGGAAATGGTGAGAGGGTTACCATGTATCAATCATCCTGACCAACTATGCGAAGGATGTTTACTTGGAAAGCAATTCAGAAAAGGCTTTCCAAAGGAGTCAGAGTCAAGAGCCAATAAACCTCTCGAGCTTATTCATACCGATGTGTGTGGTCCAATCAAGCCGAGCTCTCTAGGTAAAAGTAACTATTTCCTTCTCTTTATTGATGATTTTTCAAGAAAAACGTGGGTATATTTCTTGAAACAGAAATCCGAAGTCTTTGGTGTATTTAAGAAGTTCAAAGCAGTTGTGGAAAAGGAAAGTGGAAATAAGATCAAAGCCATGAGATCTGACCGAGGAGGGGAGTTCACATCCAATGAATTTATGGAGTTTTGTGAAGCACATGGAATTCGTCGCCGCTTGACAGTTCCCAGATCTCCTCAACAAAATGGTGTGGCAGAAAGGAAGAACAGAACAATCCTTGATATGGCGCGAAGCATGCTTAAAAGCAAGAAACTGCCTAAGGATTTTTGGGCGGAAGCAGTGGCATGTGCGGTTTACTTGTCCAACCGATCTCCAACAAGAAGTGTTTGGGGAAAGACACCACAAGAAGCGTGGAGTGGAAGAAAGCCCGGAATTTCCCACTTGAGAGTATTTGGAAGCGTAGCTCATGTCCATGTACCAGACGAACAACGAACCAAACTCGATGATAAAAGCAAAAGTTTTATCTTCATCGGTTACGACTCAAGTTCCAAAGGCTACAAGTTATACAACCCAAACAACAAGAAGGTTGTGATAAGTCGAGATGTGATAGTTGATGAAGAAGGCGAATGGGATTTTGGGTCTCTTACAAATGAGTTCACATTTTTCCCCCAAATTGAAGAAGATGAGAAGACACCAAATGAGCAATCAGAAGATGTTGCTACCCAACATGCCTCACCAACAGCAACTACTCATGGAGACTCGCCACCTTCATCATCGTCAAATGGTAGTCAAAATGAGAGAGCAGTGGAACGTACAAGAAGCCTTAGTGATCTTTATGAGGTAACCGAACCAATGGATAACATTACACTATTTTGTCTCTTTGCTGATTGTGAGCCAGTGACATTTCAAGAAGCTGCACAAGAGAAACAATGGAGAGACGCGATGGATGAAGAAATTAGAGCCATCGAGAAGAATGACACATGGGAACTCACCTCACTTCCCAAAGGGTGCAAGACAATAGGCGTCAGGTGGTTATACAAAACAAAGAGAAATGCTAAAGGGGAGACTGAAAAGCACAAAGCGAGGCTTGTTGCAAAAGGCTATTGTCAAAAGCCGGGAATTGACTATGATGAGGTATTCGCCCCTGTTGCCCGATTAGAAACTATTAGGCTAATAATCTCGTTGGCAGCTCAAAACAAGTGGAAGATACAACAAATGGATGTAAAGTCAGCATTTCTAAATGGTGTCCTTGAAGAAGAAGTCTACATCCAACAACCATTAGGCTATGAGGTCAAAGGCCACGAAGACAAGGTGTTGAAGCTAAAGAAGGCTCTTTACGGGCTAAAACAAGCACCAAGGGCATGGAACAGTAGAATCGACAAGTATTTCCAAGAGAACGGCTTCAACAAATGTCCCTACGAGCACGCGCTGTATACCAAGATCACAGATGGAGATATTTTGATTGTGTGTCTCTACGTGGATGATTTGATCTTCACCGGAAGCAGCCCAAGCATGTTTAATAAATTCAAAGAAGTGATGACAAAGGAATTCGAGATGACAGACTTAGGGCTCATGGCGTACTACCTTGGCATTGAAGTTAAGCAGCAAAAAGATGAAATTTTTATCTCACAAGAAAGCTATGCAAAAGATATCCTGAAGAAGTTTAAGATGGAGAACTGTAGCTCGATAAGCACACCCATGGAGTTTGGAGTCAAAATATCCAAGCATGAAGAAGGCGAAAGTGTAGATCCAACATTATTCAAAAGGTTGGTGGGTAGCCTACGCTATCTAACTTGTACGAGACCAGATATTCTCCATGCAGTTGGATTGGTTAGTCGCTATATGGAATCTCCAACAACAACTCATTTCAAGGCTGCAAAGAGAATCCTTCGTTATCTGAAAGGTACAATCGACTTTGGATTACTCTATTCAATTTCTAATGATTACAAGCTTGTTGGATATAGTGATAGTGATTGGGGTGGAGACATAGACAATCGAAGGAGTACTACTGGATTTGTATTCTTTATGGGAAACATTGCTTTCACATGGATGTCAAAGAAACAACCGATTGTCACGTTGTCCACTTGTGAGGCTGAATATGTTGCTGCTACTACATGTGTTAGTCATGCGATTTGGCTTAGAAATCTATTGAAGGAGATAGACCTAACACAGCATGAGCCAACTAAGGTCTATGTCGATAATAAATCAGCAATCGCCTTAGCCAAGAATCCAGTATTCCATGATCGAAGCAAGCATATAGATGTCCGCTACCACTACATAAGGGAGTGTATTTCAAGAAAGGATGTGCAAGTTGAACATGTGAAGACACAAGATCAAGCTGCTGATATTTTCACCAAGCCACTCAAAAGCGAAGACTTCAAACGATTAAGGAAACTACTAGGGGTCACGAGTTCTTCAGGCACGAGTTTAGATTAAAGGGGAGAATGTTGGGTTTATTAATCTAAACTTATTTATTCCGTTAGGGTTATTTATTTGATATTTGAAAATAGTTATTTGCTTTGATTTGGTCTTCCACGTAGTTAAGAGAATGCGGGAGTTATCAACATTAAGTGCTGAAGCGTTACGGGAGTTATCAACATTAAGTGCTAAAGCGTTACGGGAGTTATCAACATTAAGTGCTAAAGCGTTACGGGAGTTATCAACATTAAGTGCTGAAGCGTTACGGGAGTTATCAACATTAAGTGCCAAAGCGTTACGGGAGTTACCAACATTAAGTGCTATTTTTTAGTAACTGCCTTGTATGTGTTTTACTATTTAATCTTGTACTGCATTCATCGATTGACACCAGAACGTTTTAAACTCTCTTGAGTGAAAGAAAAAATATTTTCTCTTCTAGTGTGAGTTGTGAGAGTGTTCTTGTAATATTTTTTTTCAATTTTATCAAAGTTGTTTGTTTGTTTTTAAAAGAGTGTTGTTTTATTATTTTTCCGCCAACAAGGACAACCAAAAACTGAATTCGATCGACAATATCTAAAAGATTCTTCATTTGTTGAGTATAATTTGCAGTTGCAGCAATCAAAATGGAGTTTAAATGAAAACATCATGGCTGATAAAATAGACCCAAATGACGATTGAGTTAATCAAGAAGGGGAGAATCGCGCAATCAATATCCCTGATCTGTAAGAAAGCTCACTTACAAACCTCTTTAGATAAAACTGAGTAAACCCTTGTAAGTTATCTATGAACGTTACTCAAAAAGTTTTTCTTTTTTAAAATAAAAATGTCAATTTTGGTTAGAATTGTTTTTCAAATGAGAAAATTTTAATTTTTACAATAATGAAAAAATAGATACGCCTCGGGATGATGATCAAGCTGGTGGAACACCAAGTATCATTTCTGGCCAGTCGTAAACGTGATGGTGGGACTTCAGTTCATGAAGCGAAGTTGATATTTAGAACTGAAGCTGTCTTGTTGTTCACCAACCAACAGACAATAGTTTAGAAGAGTCATTCTGATATAGAGATCATTCTTCACTTGTCTGCACTAGGTTCTAGGGTCCTTGTGATTATCTGGTTCTAACAAGCAGACAAATGTCTTGGGGTTTCAAACATTTGGAAGACCCGCCGAGTTCCCTGAAACAAGTATTCTTTTTTGTTAAAGGCTTACAATAGACCAATTCTTCTTTTATTGTTCGTCTTTCTATTCCAATTTTCAACAACCTTTGTCTGGGTTTTAAGAGTGCTCAAAATGTCGTATAAATGCTGTGTTTGATCCGGTCTTAGAGATTAAATATGTTACTGTGTCTGCATGTAAAGTTCTTCGGCACATAATGGCCAAATTCTAGGCGGCTGTCAACCCAAAGTGGGTTTAGCTGCATCATCTTGCTGAGTTTAACTGCAAAGCTCATCCTTACTTCCGAAAACCATCTTAGTCACTATCTTGACATTATTCTTGTCGTTGTGGGATTTTTTCAATTTTATTTATTTTGTTTCGATCATATCTCACATCAATATGTTTGGTGTGTGCGTGATACATTGGATTCTTGGTTATATTCATAGCACTCCACATACTCTTCTTGCTTCAAACCCTCTTCTTGAAGAAACCTCTTAAGCCAAAGCATCTCTTTGCTTGCTTTTACTACTACAATATCTTCTACCTCAGTTATTGACAATTCTAAACATTTTTGTAGCTTGGATTCACATGAAATGGCTCCCCCTAAAAATGTAAACATATAAGCCGAGGTAGACTTCCGGTTATTGAGATCACCAGCCATGTCAGCAGCTGTATGTCCTTCAAATATCGGTTTGTATCTCCATAACATAAACTCAAAGTAGAGATACCTCGCAACTATCTGAAAATCCACTTTATATCTTCCCAATAGACTTCACCTTCAGGTTGTTCCCAGTAACATAGACTCAAGTCGAGGTACCTCTCAAGCCCTTAAATATTTTCTTCAACTTCCAAACAAAAGTTTCTTTCCCTTTTCTCTTCAAAAACTTTAGGCTGTTCCATATAGATTTCTTCATGCAAGTCACCATATAAAAATTTCGTTTTTACATCAAGTTGTTCCAACTCAAGATTTAAACTTGCCGTTAAACCCAATTAATCTTGACAACCGTATAAAATATCTCAACAAAATCAATATCATTGTTTCCAGATTGCGTCATTTTACTACAACTCTAGCTTTCCGCTTGACAATTTTTCTCACCATATAGTTTGGTCATACATTTTATTTAAAAAAACATTCATCTTTCCTTCATAACCTCAAGTTAAATATTTTTTATCCTCATACAATAAAAGTTTTTAATAATTCTCTAGCTCGCTGTCTTCAGTGACTTGAATAAACTCTAACATTGGATACTTTGTTGAAGTTTTTCTCTCTAGACTCTTGAACCCGTGTATCATTTACTTAAGGGATAGGTTGCACCCCCTGCTCATGAAGTTCTTCTTCAAATAGGGTCTCATCAGAATCATCGACAAGAATATGATCTTGTAAATCACCGCCAAATGGAACATCCTTGATATCATTGGTAACCACTTCAACATTATTATTTTCTCGTTGATTTACATAAAGAAAAGTAGAAGAAGAACCATCATGAGTAATATTAAAATATACATCAAAAGTAGAAGTTAACTTTGTTCTCAAAATATCTGCACACTTCTCATGCTAGAAAATTCCGCATCTCTACTTCTCACTACTTTATTCTTCTCAAGATCATAGAGTCTGGATCCATACTCTTCATTCTCATATCCAACAAGAACACAAGATTTAGTTTTGTAATTAAGATTGGATCTTTGTTTCTTTGGAATATGCATGTATGCCTTGCATCCAAAATCTATGATATGTGAATATGTAGGATCATTTCCTTTCCATGCTCTCTCGGGAATATCAAAATCAAGAATTGTTGATAAGTCCCTATTAATCAAATACACAGTACAATTAACTATTTTATACCAAAATGTCTTATGAAGGTTAGATATTTCTTGCATACATATCAATGGTTCAACAATTGTTTAGTTCATTCTCTCTGCAACTCCATTATGATGTGGTGTATCTGTCGTTGTCCTCTCATGTCTTATAGCATAATATGAATTATAATTTTTGACTCATTGGAACTATAAGAACCACCATTATTAGATCAAGGACATTTTAACTTTCTCCATGTCTTCATTTCTACTATGACATGAAATTTCAGTAAAATATTGAAATTTAAGCTTTTGTTTGCAGCATGTATATCCATTTTAATATCATCATTCATAAATGTTAATGAATACTTGTTACATCCGATAGAATCCACTTCCATAAGACCACAAACATCAGAGTATACTAACTTCATATTTTCTTATTTTCTAGTGGACTTCTTAGAAAGAGAAGTTTTATGTTTATCAACAAAAAATAGTGACTTACTTTCCATGTTTTTCATCTTTTTGTCACTCATGTATCATACTCTTTGATGCCACAAACTAGGAGAATTATTTTCCTCAACTACATCCAGCTTACCAGAACATATACCAAAATATGTCTTATGCAAATAACAACACAAATCAGCTCGAGCAACTATCATTGAACATTTCGAAAATTTCCACTTACTATCACCAAAAGTGTGACGAAAATATTGTTGATCAAGGAAATTTGCACATAACAAACTCAGATATATATATATATTAGGGGCGTACATCATTTAGTCTAAATATGTATCCAACGCAAGTCTTCACACAAATATCCCACAACCAAACAATACTAGATGAGCTCTGATTTTTAATTTTGACACTACTCAAATCTCCATTTTTCTTGTTTAATAGATATCCTCTATTAGGATCACAATGATATGAAACACATGTATATACAAGCAACTCTGAATATGAACCACCAACACAATGATGTATCGCCATCACTAGTATAAGGAAAAGTTGTAATATTTTCATTATCACCTTCGTTTTATGAATTTGACTTGTTACCGTGTTCCTTCTTCCATCGATAAAAATACTTATGTATATGATCAGGATTGCCACGGTAGTTGCATGTCATAATGTCTTTCCCATATGTGGACTTCGATATTCCGTTTAAGTTACCACAAAATTTAGATACTCTAATCTTACCTTATCCTATATTATCGGAAACAAGAGCTTGTGAATTGTCAACTCTCATCTTATGTCTTCTCATATTATTTATTCTCATATATTCATTGAACATGCTTTATTTTATAAAGTTCAAAGATAAATCACTGTCTGGAGAAGAGTTGATAATAGTCATAACTAAACTCGCCGAACTGTCTCGTAACAAACTCAATAGGAACAAAGCTTGCAGCTCATCATCAAGAGCATTCTTTATATTAGTTAAATTTGTTATGAGTGGTCAGTTTTTCATAATAACCTTCTAATTTAGTCCATCAGATCAACCCATTTGTGTAATAGTTCCCATATTTAATTTAATAGAGTTATCATCAACATATTTAACTAGCTCAATCAAATCAAACAAAAATTTGCAGTATAACAGACCCTCCATCATCGAAATCTGGATAGAATAATAGTTGATGTTAACTTAATCATGTAGTTACCATGTCTATAATGGTTGATGTTAACTCACTGTTTTTGAACGGAATGTGGAAATAGCATAAGCATTTTTTAGCTTTTTAATAGATTTAACTGTACAAATGAATCATCAGATGATTATCAAACCCAAAACCTCCAAAATGCACTACAATGCCAACAAAAGAAAAGATTAAAAAAGATTAAAAAATTACAATACAATAAACTCAAAATAAACCAATAACTCAACCCATAATATATTAAATGAAAATTAAAGTTCTGAATTGGAACTATAGATGGATAATGAATAACAAAAACAATTAGGAGGATTAAAGTTAAATCTGAGAAAATGGAATTCCCTATATTTACAAGAAAGTATGATATCATATAGAAGAACTGAATCAATTTTTTGATTTTGAAAGTTACCATATTCTTAGCTATATAAGAGCAATTATTCTTCTTGAAAGTTCTGATATTGGTTACTTGAATTTTATGATCAATGCCAAGCTTCCTACCAAGCCTCTATATAGAGACACATCCACTTTCTTACTTGATGTTAGGTGTAGGCTAGAAGTAAATCATCATTAGAGCTATTGCCAAAGGACTACATAGGTGTTGGCTATATCATTATATGTGTATGCACACTAGATCGTAACTTCGTTAAGATAAAGCAAATTATTTTATTTACTAGGTCTCCTATGTTAATTTGGATTTCCTATATTAATAAAATATTAGTTATTTCAATTGTTGATTAATAAGATTTAATTTCGAGCCTCTCATGAAGAATCAAGGCTTTTCCTAAAGTTATAAATAGAAGAATATATTATAATTAATGATGTGACATGATGCGACTGTAATTATAGATCGAACAACCAAATAGGGGTTTAATTGAAGAAATTTTACCAAATTCGGAGCAAAACTTTAAGATTTTTTATCTAAGAAATAAAAAAGATAAATTGGTATTTCGTTCCATTGTACATATCAATCAAATACTCAATTGAAGGATGTAATGAAAGATAAATAATCAGAGAGAAAAATAAAATCACATCAAAACCATTAGAAGTTGAGAGAGAATCAAAATGAAAAATATTTACCCAAGATTATAGCTTAGAAGGACGTTCAAGGCTAGAACTTGCCTACAAATAAGTATGAAATTCAATATTACATCCCTCAATAAAACTTCATCACCAGTCCAGGAATGGAATATCAGCAAGATATCTTATAATGGTGCAGTTAGGAAATCAGAAACACATATCACCAAGTTGGACATCCAACAAGAGGAAGTGTCCATTTGAGGAAAAAAAACTACAAAATAGTCAGCTAAAAGGTGATTTTAATTTGTCAATATATGATAAATGGCAAGTTTTCATAAATTTAACAAACCAAGAAGATTTAAAAATTATTTGGAAAATGAATGTCTTGTCTTTTGGCCAACATTCAATGCGACTGAATAATTGGGAACCTAATTTCATTACGAAGAAAGAGTCTCCAATAACCCTTATCTCTGTTATTTTGCTAAAAATCTCAGTGTTCCTATACAATAAGAACATTATAATAAAACATTGGTAAATCCTTAGGAAATCCTTTAGACATTTGGGTTCCCAACAACAATTTTGGCAAAACATAATTATTTTCAAACTTGGATATATGTAAAAGTATCCAAGCCTATGAGTTATAAAATTTGGATTGAATTGCACAAGGATGATGATTACTGGATTGATATTATATATGTATATATTCTATTATATTTTCTATAATGTAACAATCTGGGTCATGATGCCAGGAAATATATAACAAATAACCTAAAAACCTGATAAAAGTTGAATGAAACATTAAATGATGGGTGAAAAAATATAAATAACAAGTTGTCTGAAAATAAAACTAAACTTTGGACCCTTAAAGAATCTAAAACTATTAAGGAGAATAACAAAGATTCATCTAATTCTGAAAACAAATTGAATATTAGTACGACTACTAGTCATCGTGATAATCATACTCAAAAACATAATCAAGAGACTTCCCCTTCAATTCATAACAACAAACTCACCGTTAAAGAACATAATGTTGAAATTACATAAGCTCTAAACATTTTACAACTTGCTAATAGATTTAACTGTATAAATGACTCATCAAATGATTATCAAACCCAAAACTCTCCAAAATGCACTACAACTGAAAGTCTTCAGCTTTTCCAAACAGTATTGAGAAATGGTAAAAGAGGAAAAATGTTGACAACAAAACAAAATATTCAAAACAGATAAAAAAATAATATACAAAGAACTCAAAGGAAACTAATAACTCAGCTCATAATATATTAAATGCCAGTTAAAATTCTGAATTGAAACTCTAGAGGGGTATAGAATAAAAAAACAATTAGGAGGATTAAATTTATGTTTAAGAAAATCGAATTTTTATCTTTACAAGAATCTATGATCTCATATAATATAATTGAATCAACTTTTTGATTTTAAAAGTTATCAGTTTCCTAGCTATATAAGAGTAATTGTTCTTCTTGAAATTTTCGATATTGGTTACTTGAATTCTATTGATTAATACCTTCATCAATAGGATAATACAATTATTCTTTATACAATTTTTTTTTCTGATTATATTTCATGATAAGATATATAACATTATGTTTTGCAAGCTTTTCTAACGGATATTCAATCATTTATTATCATGGATGACTAAAGAGCATCAAGTAACCAGTTTTAAGCTTCAAATCAATCAACAAATAATCCTACCTTCATGATAAATTTAGTTCATGCAATCTATGGATTGATGCAATAGAGTTATGAGATTACAAAGCTTAAATGATTCCGATTAATTGGTTGGAATCATGGCCCCAAAGGCTCAAGGAAAGACCAAGAATATGTCTTTTTTCATCGCCCTCAAGTTTTTAAAAATGTATGTTTTAATTTTAACTTAGAGTTCAAGTTAGTATCATTATTAAAACTATTAATATTTTTGGGTTTTTAACTATAACCCATGCTCTAAATTCGTTATGCCTCTTGTAACTCGAACTCAAGTTACAAATTTGTAACTTAAGAGTTAATAATACATTTGATTTGTTAAAACAACTATTTAAAATATCTATTAATTGAAATATCTAAACATCTAAAGATAGTAATGACTTTAAAATATAGTTTGTTGATCTAATTAACAAGTAGTTAAAAAATCTAATGTATTATTGAAAATATCTGAACAAAACTATAAAAAAAAATATCACATAAATAACTCAAACATTTCTTCTATGATATATGTATCTTAATTTATTTCATTCGCACATACAAATATATATTTAAAAAACATATTAACAAATATGATAAATTGTTAAATATGACATGATTTTTTAATTGCAAGAAATTGTAGCAACATGAATCTGTTACGTTACGTTAAAACTGCTTTAATTTTTAAATACAACGTTACATGATGTGTCGTCCCAATTTTCATCACTAGATACGAACTTTGTTCACGCATAAAAAAATAAACCAACTCTCTTATTACTTCCTTAATCGAATGTTAGAAGTTAAGCGGATTAAGATGATTTGAGTTTAGATTCTATATTTAAAGCATAGGAATGATCGAGGATCTAAATATTAGAAATAAGTTGGAAAAAATAAAATTATTTTTGTAACTTGGTATTTTTTTATATTCAAAGGTTATTTCAAATCAATATTTTTATTATAGGTATGAACTTCTTATATACTTATTTACATGTATCTTTCACACTCTTCTATTAATTTGTACTAGTCTTTGTATTTCACAATAATGCATGACTCTTCATGTCAATATAATGAACTATATTTTTCTAGAGCTTACATTTTTACGCTACATCTTCAAAAAATTAATATCAATACTCTCATTTAATAATTTTTTATAATATTCATTAACATTTTGAGGTAGTGATGTTTGTCATTTGGATGTGCTTTCGTGAAGATATCTGCCATTTTCTTATTTGTATTGTGATACTTAGATCTTCCATTTCCATTTCTCCACAACTTCTTTGATGAATAGATGTCCAACTATCACACATGATGATGAGTTCTTTATTTTTCTCCAACATCATTTGAGAAGCGCTCTAGGCATACTGCACGTGACATTGCTAATATAACTGGTTCATATTCTGCATGGATAGATGATTGTATTCTCGTTTCTTACTTGTTTGAAGACCACGCGATCACATATTAACAAATAGTAAAAGTGTAGTTTGAAGCACGTTTAATATCGTCAATACATCCGACTCAACCACGCTCACAATTATAGAGGAGCTTTACCTCGGTGTTGAAATTGAGCTCGAAATTTTCCTCTACCACAGTATTCTTCACGTACCATGTAACAAGATAAAAGAATACCTTATATGTACCTCAAAAAACAATTACGACTCCGAGATGAATGTGACCTGATGACGGGGTAGATGATTGTATTCTTCACTTATTAATAAGAATTCCTTACATGTATCTCAAATGTGATCGAGTTCAGATCAAATCGGATCAGACTAGTTTAGACAATCCAAATAATAAAATAATATAATATTTGTGGGGCTGGTTTGGATAATATTTGAGTTTGGTACATATTTACACTAATATGAAAATATTAAACTCATTGCAATTTGGGTCGGGTTTTTGTTCAAGTAAAAAGATAATGGACACAAATCTAAATTAATAAATTAATTTATGTTTTTTATTTAATAATATTATAATTTTATTCTTATAAATATAAAAAACTAATTAAATTCCAAATGAGATTTATATACAAGACTAGAATTTGAATCTCATAATGGAGATTTATAGAATAAAAAATAAATCATTAAAATTTGAGTTTTATAAACTAGTCAATCAACTTATAATTTATGAAAATTAATACACATCATTTATAAATTATTTTTTATTTAATGATAGTTTAAAAAATCTTTCACTATAAAATATTGAGAAGGAATACATGTATTGGAAATTTGAAGGAAATCTACATCTCGACAAACAATGTTTTATTATTTATTTTATATATTATGAATCCGATTAACTGAATTGTTTCACACGAAGTATTTTCCAAGACTAATATCGGCAAAGTTTTAAAATGATATTTCAAGATTCGCTCAGATAAGTGATGAACAAACGAGTCAATCGTGGAAAATATACAACTATGTGTTTCATATATTCCCTCATCACGTGATCTTGACATGGCTATTAGTCCAGAAATTCTATAATAAACCAACAAGAAACAAAGAATAAGAATTGATGGTTGATGCTACAAATGGGGGATCATTTATCAAAAAAATACAAGAAGAAGCATATGCACTTATAGAGGTACTCTCGAGCAAGAGCTATGGATCTGCAAGGAAGGTTGGGATGTACTTTGTTAAAAATGAGACTGCTCTATTAAAGCAGCTGATGAACCTATCGAAAACGAATTCAGTTGTAGTACCAAACATAAATACTTACCATCCATATATTAATCGCAAATCAATTCACGGAATCTGAAGGTGTTAGGTATGCAAGTAATTTCCAACATTGGCTTAAACCTTATTTTTATAATAGTTATGTAAAAGTAGAAGGAAAGAGAATTATAAGTTAGATAAAAAACTACATTTTAAACTAAATGTGTACAAGTTTGTTGAATCATTTACAACTCACTTTGAGAAGAACGGATTGAGCATGAAAATTGTGAAATATCGTTCCAGAATCATGAAGCAAACCTAAAGAACTTGGATGTTAAATTAGGACAACTACACTCAATGATGGAATTTATAATCAAGCGAACTTAGCTAAGTAACACAGTAAATAACATGAAACAAGATTATGTAATCATAGTGAGAAGATGAAGATAAATATGTTAAAAAGAGGAGACTTTCGATGATTACAACAAACAGGTAAGTAATCAAAATCAAGATTTATAATGCTATTTTTGGAAGATCATCAATACTTTACGTATGTGGTTGAAGATAGATTTGAAGTGGTTCGAGGCAATCAAAAGGTTGCCAGGGAATGCTATGCCACTGCGCTTCGGATCCGAGGATCCAGTACTGCATATTTGATGCGGGAATAACAGCTAGCGAGGGTACCTTCGAATTTGGAAGAAAGGGTTAACGATCCAAGGGAAACCCAGGGTCTTTAACGTTGAGTGAAAAGATAGAGGAGTTTACTTTTTCAGAAGGAAAGGTGTTTCGAATTGGAACTTTATTAACCTCTTTCCTACGTCAACAATTGCTTGATTTTTATCTCAAAATTTGGATGTCTTTGCTTGGAAGACAGAAGATATAACAGGAGTTCCTATTGAGGTAATTCGACACAGCTTGGCCATAGGAGAGCTGGTAATTCAAAAAAGGAGAGCGCTTTCCTCGGAAAAAGCGGAAGCAATAGTTGCAAAAGTGGATTGGTTTTCTAAGGTCGGACACATAATGGAATCACAATATCCTTTGTGGACGGCAAATCCGGTGGTGGTTAAAAAGTAGAATGGGAAATAGAGGATGTGTATGGATTTTGCAGATTTGAATAGAGTTTGCCCCAAAGATCCATTTTATATTCTCCGAATATATTAGTTGATTGATTCTACTTCAGGAAACAAAATTTTGACTTTTATTGATGCTTTCCCAGGGTATAACGAGATTCAAATGGATCCAAAAGATCAAGAGGGCGCGACTTTTATAACTGATAGGGGCCTACATTGTTATAGAGTGATTCCCTTCGGATTGAATAATGATGGAGCCACTTATCAGAGATTAATGAATAAAGCTTTTGCTACGCAGATTGGAAAAAATATAGACGCATATATAGACGATATAGTAGTGAAAAGTTCAAGGGACGAAGTGCATCTTGATGATCGAGGGGAAGATTTTTTGAATCTAAGAGCGATAAGGTTGAAATTAAATCGTCATAAGTGTACCTTTCCAGTTTGGTGGGGGAAGTTTTTGGGTTTTATTATCAGTGAAAAATGAATATAAGCCGACCAGAACAATCAAAAGCTTTGATAACAATGAATTCACCTTGATCAATCAAAGAAGTGCAAATAATGACACGAAGGTAAGCATCACTTAATCAATTTATTTCAAGATCCTCTGATAAATGCTTTCCTTTCTTTCAAGTGTTACGAGGATCCAACAGGTTCGAATGGACATCTGAATGCGAAGCAGCGTTCACAAACACTAAAAATTTGTTGTCATCACCAGAAATTTTAACAAAGCCTTGAAATGGGGAGAAATTATTTTTGTACATCGCGGTATCGGATTTTGCGCTCAGTGCAGTGTTAATTAGTGAATATTCCGTAATTCCGAAGCCAATATATTACGTTAGTAAAAGTCTGGTGCCAGCAGAAAAGAGATATATGAAATTGGAAAAGCTGACTTTAGCATTGGTGATTGCTGCTAGGAAGATGCGTCCTTATTTTCAAGCTCATACTATCGAAGTCCGAATTTTATTTAGCATTGGTGATTGCTGATATTTTGGGGAGGATGACCAAATGGTCATTGGAGTCTGGAGATTACGATATTTTATTTACACCTCGAACAACGATCAAAGCACAGGCACTGGCTGATTTTTTTGTTGAGTTCCATTCAAGTTGATCAGATGAGGAATAAAGTAAAAAATATTTTCCCGTAGATTCGAAGTGGGTTGTTCGAACGGATGGAGGATCCAGTATTTTCGGGTGCTTTGCTGGGGTCCAATTGATAGTTCTGACGGGGAAAACAATGGTCCAATCAATTAAATTTGGTTTTCATGCTTCAAAAAATGAAGCTGAATATGAAGCTGCTTTGGCAGGTTTGAGATTGGAAAAAATTTGTGGGGCAACTTCAGTACGATTGGAAACGGATTCTCAATTGTTGGTTAATCAGGTATCTTGATTTTCCGAAGTAAGGAAGGATCGTTTGATTTTGTATCTTCAGGAGCTTCAGAATTTAATGCTTCTGTTTGACAATGTGGTTGTTGAATATATCGAGGCGATGAAGTAGCTTGGTGGCTGATTCTTTATAAAATGTTGCCTACAAGGAATAATATCCTTGGATTTTGCTACAAGAAAATCCTTCAATTATTACTCAATTTAGCCAATGTGAAATTATAGAAGAATATTTTGTCACTGATAAAAGCCGACGCGGTTGGCGATCATATATTCTTAATTTTTTTACCTAAGGATTACTCCCAGATAATTCTCAGTTGGCCAAAAAGTTAAGGGGTAAAGCCTTTATATATATAGTTTTAGATGGAATTTTGTATAAAAATGCATTAAGCAGACCATTACTACGATGTTTAGGCAAGCAAGAATCACAAGAAGTATTGTCATAATTGCATAATAGTGAAGGGTCAGCCCATTGTGGATTCAAAGCTTTATCTCATCGAGTTTTACTTGCAGGGTTTTTAATGGCCGACAATCATGAACAATGCTAAGAATTCAGTCCGAGGTTTTGATACTTGTCAGAGATTTTCCAATGCTATTGACAGACCAGCAGTACCGCATATGTCTATATTTGAGGCGATACCATTTTGATAGGTGGGGAATTGATTTGGTGGGATCTTTACTGATTGCCTCTAGGGGAAGGCAGATGATAATTGTGGCGGTGGATTATTTTACGAAGTGGGTAGAAGCAGAACTGATATGAGGCACAAAAGTAAAGGATGTCATCAAATTTATTATGAATAGTATATGTTGTCGTTTTGGGGTTCCTCGGAGAATCACAACAAATAATGGCCCTCAATTTAATAATAGGAAAATAACTGCATTTTGTACTTCTAAAGGAATTTAGCAATGTTTTTTACGCCCTTTCATCCTCAATCTAATGGACAAGTGGAAGTGATAAATAGAAATATTTTAGTTGGCTTGAAGAAGAATCTATCGGGGGCAGCAGGAAAATGGCCAAATTACTTGCAAGAGGTGCTTTGGGCTTATCGAACAACTCCAAGAGAGGCTACAAAAGAGACTCCTTCTGCTTTGGCATATGTTATGGATGCAGTTAGCCCTATTGAATCTACAATGTCATCTTTTAGAATATATCAATATTCTGAAAGATCTAATGACGAAATTCGAAGGGCTAATTTGGATTTGAATGAGGAAAAAAGGGTTCAAACTCATTTGAACGCAATCCATTATCAAACTCTTATGAAAAATAGATATGATTCGAAGATGAAAATAATAGAATTTAAAGAAGGTGATAAGGTGTCGCGGAAAGTATTTTTGCATACAAAACAGAAGAACCTCGGGAAAATGGCTCTGAATTGGGAAGGACTTTATACAGTTGTTCAAAGAATCAAACCGAGGTCCTATCATCTTTGTGATTTCGAGGGGAGAATGCTTCAACATCCGTGGAATATTCAACACTTCATGATTTATTAGGAGTAGTTATGTCTTTGTACTTTGAAATTTTTGTTTCATGTTTCAAATGGCGCACTCTTTCGTCTCATGTTGGCCCATGAAGGGTTTAATGAGACGTCGTGTTTATATTCGATATTATCAATAAAGTTCAGTTTTTTGCCAATGGTTGTTTACATATGTTCGATTACTATCTTAACAAATCATCAATGATTGATCACCTTTGAGATTGGTTAAGAGTAGAATCTTCTGAAGTGTTTCTGACACTTTTCGAAGAAACAACCATGTTTAATAATCACATTACATTTTTATTTTGAAGTGGACGCTTAATAACACATTGAGAATTTTTGTTTGGAAAAGCTACCAAAGCTTAACAATTTTTTCGAAGAACTACAATGTCTTCGAAGAACATGAATTTTTTATCGATGAGCAACGTTAATTTTAGTCAGTGATTCGAGGGGGTAAGTTTATATTAATTTGTTAAGGTGTTATAATTATTTTGTTTGAAGAATTTAACATCGAATAAAATATAAGATATGAGGAAAATGATAACATACGAAAACATTTCCTTTAGATTAAGTCATTTAAGGTACAAAAAGATGATATTGTAATTCGACAAGGATAAAAGGATAACGGTAAAATTATTCAGAGGATTCTTCTTCATCGGATGATTCGTCTTCGGAAGACGATGAACTTGAAATAGGGTTGAAAGCTTCGCTTGGGCGCTTTTCTTCAGGGATATCGTTCCAAAAGCTTGTCAGATCGATTTTTGGATAAGTAACGTTAAGTTCACGAATGAGAAGAATGATTGCATCTTCTTTTCCGACGTGAATAGAAGTTTGCATATCCTTTGAAAGTGCAGCTTCAACAGCAGCAACAACAATAGCTTTGTTAGCTTTGAAATTCTTCTTCAACTCAGTCATATCATTGGTCAGCTCTTTGTCTTTTTCAGCGACTAGTTCAGTAGCATGGCTAGTGTTGAGTTTGTTTAACTCTGCTTTATGATTACTAGTCAGCAATTCAGTATCCACGATGTGTTTGATTCGCAGATGGTTTTTTTTATGCAAAGAGCACCATTGATCATTTCAGACCGTGCCATTTCATAACCATGTTGATCGATTACTTTGCCATGCATAATTTCTCTTGGCTTCTTATAAGCTTCGTAACCTTCCTTATAGTAAAGCAGATCTTTGGCCAACTGCTTCATATGATTTTGAGAAGCTTCGAATTCAGACGCAAGTCTCTTTGCTGCAACATCAAGTTTGGCAAATGGTTGAAGAGAGACAGAGATGGCCGGACTTGGAGTAGGAACACGGAGTTCGGATGTGCTAGCCTTTTGAACCATTGCGGTGATAGGTTCAAGAGAGTGAGCAGCTATTGGAGAGGCTTTTATTGTTTCTGGTCTTCCAAAGTTGAGCATATGGTTTTGGATTACATAAAGACCAGGGTCTTCCTCACCAGTATGTGCTTTGGTATTTTCGAAGCCGATGAACATGTTAGGGTCGAAGTCTACATTGGTCTGATTTTTGTTGGAGGTGATATCTTTAATAATTATCAAAGGGTTGTCTTTGTTTAATTGATTATCTACGGAAAGATTCTGTGGGTTTTCAGCAACAGTGACTTCGTTTTCGTCAACCAAACCGTACGAAGTAATTTTCTTCTGCTTCTTTTTCATTCAGAGGGAATTAGAGGATATTCTCTTTTTCTTTGATGATGGTTATTGATTATTTCCCTCTTCGATGGGTGAAAGAGGCTATTCTGAAATTTTGCGTTTTCGACGCTTTGGTTTCAAGGGCATGGAAGGGTTAGCACCAGATGTGCTAGCTTCCTTTTTACAGTTCTTTTCTTTGATGACTTTTTCTTCCTTATTTTTGGCAAATGGCTATCAGATCTGTTGCGAATAGGAAGAAAGACTTTGCAGTCAGGCTGGGGTATTCGTTGGTATACAAGTTTTGGATCTGGTTCGGAAAATAAATCTTGAGGAGGCAGCCCACCTTCTTTGATTGGAAACATTAGATATTGAGGAAATTGATGGGTTGAAAGGCCGTATGAAATGCATTATTCCATTCCTTTTCGGCCCAGGCGACGAGTTTTTGAAAGATATCTTTAACAGCTTCTCGACGTGTTGAATAGCGCTTCGAAATTTCTAGTATAAATTTGATGTTAATCTTTTTTATTAAAACGTAAAACATTCAAAGAATTTACGATTGCTTTTGCAAACAAGAGTTAGTTTCAAAGGGTTAGCTTTAGAAATTTCTTTACCGTTTTCCTAAGATCCAGATATGAAAATGAACTTTTGTTTCCAGAATTTGTGGGCCTTCTAAAGATCGTCGATGATCTTGAAGTCATCCATCAATGTGAGGTAATAGAATGGAAGCTTAAGACCTTTTGAAAGTTGAGTCAGTGAGATAAGGTCTTAAATGCAGATGGGAATTCTGGATAGACGGGATGCCATGATCACTGACATGAGGGTGAACAATTGATTCGGTATCACCTGATTAGGGCATAAACTAAGGAGTTTGAAGTACTCCACAATAATTGGATCTAGTGGAAATCGAAGAACCCAGTTGATAATTTCTAGGTGTACCACTAGTTCATCATCTTTGCAGTTGAGGGGATTTTCTCCTTCTTTTGGGAGACGAAGGGTTATGTCTTCTCTCATTCCCCATTGCTTCTTAAGAGTTGAGTCTTGACTTTCTTTGTAGTATATATAACGAACTTTCTTTAAGGCGGTAATATACTTGCTTTCGAGGTTCCTTAGGTTCCTCCCAATTTTTGCTCTTTCTTCTTCAGAGATGGAGCAAATGTCATCTTCTTCTTGAGAGTCAACCTCAAGATCTATTTTTGTAGCCTCCGAGTCAGCTTTGTTGGCTTTTGATGTTTCTTCTCGAGGATTTTGAGACGTTGGGATAATTGTTTATGTAGAAGGGTTAGCAATTCGAGGCGCCTCCTCCATCACTTCTCTTTGAGGAGGATCGTTAGTAGTGGGATTTGGAGGAGAAGGTGTTTGGATGATTTTTGATTCATCTCCCATGGCAATGAAAGTTTTTCTTCGATGAGGTTTGGTTAATGAATATTTTTCCGAAGAAGGGTTATTGGTTTTCTATGTCAGATGAGAAATTCTTCTTTGAGACGAGGAGGCTCGATGAGTTTTAGGCCCTAAGATTTTAGATGAGGCTTGTTCTTCGATTCTAGGAGAAGGTGAAAGATTTGGTACTTTAGTAGGATCGAAGTTACCATAATAGAATGTCTCGGCTGTAGTTCCGATTGGACCACCTCGAATCAATCCTACTCTTCGGTATTCTTCAGCTCTTTGCGTAATACAGAAATAATTGTAAGATCCAAACACTAGGTTACTATCAGTATCAGAGGATTCTGGTGTTTTGGGAAGAATGGCCTTCGACTTTTTGGTTCTTGGTTTCTTTCTCATAAACCAAGTAAGGGTCGATCAGAGAGGATGAAAGTTTATCGGGAAATTTGAATTTTACGGTGAGAATCCTGAGAATAGTGGAGGAGCAGATGAAGGTAGCCAAAGACTCTAACTTCTTTCTAAAGCAGTTTTTGTGTGAGGGGAGTTGAAATGAGAAACATGTTGTATTTATACTAAAGTAAGTGAAGACGTGTGATGATGGAAACACCCATATGATGATAGGTTGGAGTATGAATCGTTGAGTGGATTAGATGTTCGACATCTGTCAGGCTAGATTACTAGGGTCATGATGAATTTAACGGTTACATATGTAGCCGTTATATTTGAGGATGATCTATCTACATAATATTTCGAAGACAATTTTCATAAATTGTAATTATATCGACTCGAAGTGATAAGCGATTATATCGATTTGAAGTGACTTCAAATTTATATGCTCATATTTACCTACCAAGGTTATTCGAAGTCAACCAATTTGTGTTTATTTTTTGGTTCAAATATGTTTTGAGATTTTATATTGTACACATGCTTGGAATAATATTTTAAGCTAATGGCTTCGAACAATTGTTTTTTGATTTATGATAGGTTATATAGCCAATGGGAATGTTCGAGGATGTAAAGATTCGAAGACAAAACGGATTTGAAGACTCTTTAGTTCTCATTCATTTACTGACATGAGAACTAGGGGCTTCTGATATGGAAATAGAGTTTTAAGGATCTAAATTGTAAATAATGTAAATTTAGGGGTTTAATTATAATTAATGTAAGTTTTGTCCTTAATTCGTGACTAGTGTAATTTTTATGGGATATTTGAACTTTGTATAATTTATAGGGAGTAAACGGCAATTACTCCACTTTTTGTAACAGATTCAGTTTGAAATTAAGTCTTGGCTCCTCTATATAAAGGACCATACTACTCTAATAAAGGGTTTGAACACTTTTACTTTGAAACTCAACTGTACTTGTATTTTGTCTCTCTAAAAACTTCTAAGCTCTTTCTCTCTCTAGGATACACTCTTGATAGTTTACCAAGGCAAAACAATAACTCATCACAGCCGATACACTTATTCGTTATGAAGTGCCTTCTTACCCATGGGTAACTCAGCTAATTCCCATCTCTCTTTTGTTGATCATTGGTCTGACAAGCTTCATCATAACACTTAGTCTCTTCTCTATCGGTCACCGACATATAGCTTAAGTGTCTTCTGTTGGGCACATAGGATTCGGAAGATCTTCTCAAAATAGGAATTTCCTTGGTGGGTTGTAGTATTTCGGACTGCTTTCGATCGGTCTGTCCAACTGACTCTCTTTGGTGAGGGGTTAATCCGATCAACTTTATTTCTTTACTATCTGAGACCCCATCGACATTTGCAAATACTAATCCGTACAACTTTGACTCATTTGCTTCAGTTTCGTGTCTGTTCTTGTACATCAATGTTTCATTGAAGATCACATCTCTACTTCGTATCATCTTTTGTTTCTTCATCTCGAACATAATAACGAAACTCATCTTCGCCATAGCCGATCATGAAATATTTCTTCAAATTGGGATCAAGCTTGTTCGTGCCTTGATCACTTATATGAACATATACCATACAACCAAAAACTCTTATTTATGATAATGTTATCTCCTTGCCACTTCATACCTCATCAAGTATTTTATGTTCTAAAAGAACCGACAGGCCTCGGTTAACCAGGTAGGCCGATGAGTTGACTGCTTCTACTTATAACTGCTTTGGTAAACTTGATTGCATACAAATGTTTTTTGTTATTTCTTTCAACGTTTTGTTCATATGTTTGACAATACCAGCCTTTCTTTCTTTGGGGTTCTGCCACTCATCTGAAAACTGACCCTTTTTTGTTTTCAAAGTGTGCAATATTTGCACATGTCTATATCGATTGACTTAAGACTGGGAAGCTTCCGCTTCGACTGCTTAATTTTCATACTCCTCACACTCATGTGACCAAGCCTTTGGTACATATAATCTACAATCTGCATATTCCAAAACGAAAAACCAGACCATCAAACATATTTAGTCTTACCTTTATTTCGTCTGTAGCCGTTGCTCCAACTCAAATCTGACCTCCTTTGGATCGCTACCAAACTTCTAGCTCTGCTACCAGTTGTTGGGAAAATACACAATTTTTTCTGGCAAGTATCTTCTAGACTGACCTGTGGTCATAAATATTTTAGGAAAATACATAATTTTCCTGCAAGTTGATCAAAATAAAAAACACACAAACAAAAGTGAAATAAAACACACAAATTGTTAACGGGGTTCAGCAAACTATGCGTACGTCTTTGGACCTACTGCAGATAGATTTTATTAGAAAAGAATCAGTGACTCTGTCTTTTTTCGATATATTCAGAAAATTCTAACTATTGGTTTATAGAGAGTCTTTTAAAAAAACGATTAAAATCTTTAATGAGTAATTTATGACTCACGAAATTACTTAACTTTCTTTCAAATTTAGAACTTCTTTGGTTCTATTTAATGAATATAACAAAATTTACCTTGTTTTGTGTGAATATATACTTTTAATTGTTGACTATTAGCTTCATCGATCGAACGGTTGTTATTAACACGGACGGTCTATATAAAGATCTTAGAATCTTTGTTATTCATTTATCTTATTTTCCCTCTCTAGAACTCTCTGTATAATTTTCCTCCCTCAAACTAAGTTTCTTATCGTTCTTCACTCACCTCGTATTGACTTGGGGGGTCGGAAATTCGTATAATTCTAAAGAACAAAGGTACAATTTTCATATTCATTATTTGCTTGTTTTAATTTTAGTATGTGATTTTAGTATGTGATTGGTGTTAAGAGTCGTGTGAATCGCTAAAAAAACCTCATAATGTTTTAATAATATTTATAAGCATTAGTCAATCAAATTCTTAATGTGACGATGAAAGTGGATCGATTGGTAGTTTAAACTCCGGTAGTATCAGGTGTCCGATCACGATATTAATGCAATCTTTAGAAATCAGATTTTAAAATTTGAATCAAAATCTTCTACAAAAATATTTTCCCCCCAAATTATAAGATAAATTAACACTTCAAGAAAAAGCTGCTGATGTTGTACAGCGTCGTCTTTTAGACAACTCTACTTTATTTGAGGTTCTAAGAGCATGTAAATTTCATTTTCTCAGTTCTCAGCTGCACCCAGACAGATAGAAGTTCAGTTTTCCATCTCTGCTGTTTCATCTGATTCAGCTTATAATCAAAAGGTATTTTATCTTTTGCATTGCGTTCATATGATCTTGTAGCTTCTGTTAACTATGTTCCTTTTATCTTTTGGTTCCTTAGTAATCTATAGATCTTACTTCAGAATATGTTTATAATTTGAGTTCAACTGCAAATAACTGAAGATTTATAGAGCTTAAACTACTTCAGTCTGATTGATTCCTGTTGTGGTTTCTCATTTCAGTTTGCTCAATTCATTGTGCAACACAGTTTCGGCTCTTCAGTCCAGCTTGTACTGTATAGGAGTCGGTTAATATTGAAAATGTCTTCTGACGAGATATCAACTGAGGTTCGTGATTATGGTAAGATGGTGGATGCTAGTAAGAACAGGGTAACCTGCAACCTATGCACAAAAGAAATGAGCGGCTTTTCCTGGCTCAAGTATCACTTAGGAGCCGTAGGTCCCGATGTAACTGCCTGCCCGCAGGTTCCTGAAAATGTAAAGCAATGTTTCAAAAACATGTTGGCCGAGTCGAGAAGATGTAGCGTTGGGAGAAAGGCTTGCTTAGGAAAACGGGATCGGTCTTCGACGTCAAATTCAAGTAATCATCCACTATACATCGACTCTGAATCGGAAGACGCTGAAGCTGAAATTCCAACAACACAGATGAAGGAGATGCAAGATTATGAGAAGAAAATTAAAAGATCATGGGCCACCACTGGCTGCACTGTCTCATTGGATTGCTGGACAGACGAGAATGGCCGAGAATTACTAAGTTTTATTGCAGACTCCCCAGCGGGATCCCTTTATCTTGACTTGTTTGATATTTCAGACCCTTTCAGTCGTATAGATACCACAGTCTCCCGTGTCGAGGATGTGATCAGGAAGGTAGGGGTTGATAAGGTAGTCCAGGTCATGGCTTGTTCTTCAACAGGGTGGATTGGAAAAGTTGGCGAACGGTATCAGGAGATGTACCCAACTATATTTTGGTCAGTCAGTGCTTCGTACTGTATCGAGCTAATGCTCGAGGAAATTGGGAAAATGGAAACCGTTAGAATAACACTAAACAAAGCGAAAAATCTAACAAAATACTACAAAAGCCTAGTAAGGCCATCCAAGATAAGGTCTGCAACACCTTTCTTGACTGTAGAGAACATCATTCTACAAAAGGAAAAGCTCATGGCCATGTTTGCTGGGAGGAACTTGGCATGTGCTAACGAAATGGAAGGACATGCGGTAACTAATCTGATGGAAGATTCTTCCTTCTGGAAAGAGGTGGAGGCTATTGTGAAAGCATCAAAGCCGCTTATCAATCTTTTGTGTTCGTTTAATATGGTCAACGAACCAAAAGTTGGGCAAATTTATGAGCTCATGGATGAAGTAAAAATAACGATAAGGGAAAATCTTGGTGACAAGAACTATGTGGGCTTTTGGGATGCGATAGATAAAGTATGGAACACAAGGCTTCACAGCCATCTCCATGCTGCCGGGCATTATTAGAACCCTGCTACATTTTACTCGGGTAAGTTCCGTATAGATGAAGAAGTTTCAAATGGTATGATAGAGTGCATCGTCCGTACTATGAACAAACAAGAAGTTCAACTAAAAATGATAAAACAATTTCTTATCTATCAAAATTCTCAAGGGGATTTTGAAGAAGGAGCTATTGATGAAGCAGCCAAACATTCTCCAGGTAACACTAATTTTATCATATAAAGTAATAGAAAAAAATTTCTTTATAAACTAGATACAGTTGGCAGTTTTTAGATCACAAATGGTTTAAAAGAGTACAGGGAACAAATTGTTTAATGTGTTAAGGAAAATAATATTTCGACTTGAACGATTACTTATAACCGTGTCTCAAGTAATGTAATCATTTTGGAGCTTAATTTTGTTTGTAATTGTGCGCAGTGGAGTGGTGGACACGCTATGGAGCTGCATATCCAGAGCTGCAGAGGTTTGCTACTAGAATTATAAGTCAGACTTGCGATGGTGCTGCTAAATATAGGCTCAAGAGAATTCTAGCCGAGAAGATGATAGGACAACCAAAAACTGAATTCGATCGACAATATCTAAAAGATTCTTCATTTGTTGAGTATAATTTGCAGTTGCAGCAATCAAAATGGAGTTTAAATGGAAACATCATGGCTGAAAAAATAGACCCAAATGACGATTGGGTTAATCAAGAAGGGGAGAATCGCGCAATCAATATCCCTGATCTGTAAGAAAGCTCACTTACAAACCTCTTTAGATAAAACTGAGTAAACCCTTGTAAGTTATCTATAAACGTTACTCAAAAAGTTTTTCTTTTTTAAAATAAAAATGTCAATTTTGGTTAGAATTGTTTTTCAAATGAGAAAATTTTAATTTTTACAGTAATGAAAAACTAGATACGCCTCGGGATTATGATCAAGCTGGTGGAACACCAAGTATCATTTCTGGCCAGTCGTAAACGTGATGGTGGGACTTCAGTTCATGAAGCGAAGTTGATATTTAGAACTGAAGCTGTCTTGTTGTTCACCAACCAACAGACAATATTTTAGAAGAGTCATTCTGATATAGAGATCATTCTTCACTTGTCTGCACTAGGTTCTAGGGTCCTTGTGATTATCTGGTTCTAACAAGCAGACAAATGTCTTGGGGTTTCAAACATTTGGAAGACGCTCCGAGTTTCCTGAAACAAGTATTCTTTTTTGTTAAAGGCTTACAATAGACCAATTCTTCTTTTATTGTTCGTCTTTCTATTCCAATTTTCAACAACCTTTGTCTGGGTTTTAAGAGTGCTCAAAATGTCGTATAAATGCTGTGTTTGGATCCGGTCTTAGAGATTAAATATGTTTCTGTGTCTGCATGTAAAGTTCTTCGGCACATAATGGCCAAATTCTAGGCGGCTGTCAACCCAAAGTGGGTTTAGCTGCATCATCTTGCTGAGTTTAACAGCAAAGCTCATCCTTACTTCCAGAAACCATCTTAGTCAATATCTCGACATTATTCTTGTCGTTGTGGGATTTTCTCAATTTTATTTATTTTGTTTCGATCATATCTCACATCAATATGTTTGGCGTGTGCGTGATACATTGGATTCTTGTTTATATTCATAGCACTCCACATACTCTTCTTGCTTCAAACCCTCTTCTTGAAGAAACCTCTTAAGCCAAAGCATCTCTTTGCTTGCTTTTACTACTGCAATATCTTCTACCTCAGTTATTGACAATTCTAAACATTTTTATAGCTTGGATTCACATGAAATGTCTCCCCCTAAAAATGTAAACATATAAGCCGAGGTAGACTTTCGGTTATTGAGATCACCAGCCATGTCAGCAGCTGTATGTCCTTCAAATATCGGTTTCTATCTCCATAACATAAACTCAAAGTCGAGGTACCTCGCAACTATCTGAAAATCCACTTCATATCTTCCCAATAGACTTCACCTTTAGGTTGTTCCCAGTAACATAGACTCAAGTCGAGGTACCTCTCAAGCCCATAAATATTTTCTTCAACTTCCAAACAAAAGTTTCTTTCCATTTTCTCTTCAAAAACTTCAGGTTGTTCCATATAGATTTCTTCATGCAAGTCACCATATAAAAAATTCGTTTTTACATCAAGTTGTTCCAACTCAAGATTTAAACTTGCAGTTGAACCCAATTAATCTTGACAACCGTAGAAAATATCTCATCAAAATCAATATCATTTTTTCCAGATTGCGTCATTTTACTACAACTCTAGCTTTCCGCTTGAAAATTTTTCTCACCATATAATTTGCTCATACATTTTATTTAAAAAAACATTTATATTTCCTTCATAACCTCAAGTTAAATATATTTTATCCTCATACGATAAAAGCTTTTAATAATTATCTAGCTCGCTGTCTTCAGTGACTTGAATAAACTCTAACATTGGATACTTTGCTGAAGTTTTTCTCTCTAGTTGACTTTTGAACCTGTGTATCATTTACTTAAGGGATAGGTTGCGCCCCCTTCTCTAGTTGACAAGAATATGATCTTGTAAATCACCACCAAATGGAACATCCTTGATATCATTGGTAACCACTTCAACATTATTATTTTCTCGTTGATTTACATAAAGAAAAGTAGAAGAAGTATCATCATGAGTAATATTAAAAGATACATCAAAAGTAGAAGTTAACTTTGTTCTCAAAATATTTGCACACTTCTCATGCTAGAAAATTCCGCATCTCTACTTCTCACTACTTTATTCTTCTCAAGATCATAGAGTCTGAATCCATACTCTTCATTCTCATATCCAACAAGAACACAAGATTTAGTTTTGTAATTAAGATTGGATCTTTGTTTCTTTGGAATATGCATGTATGCCTTGCATCCAAAAGCTATGATATGTGAATATGTAGGATCATTTCCTTTCCATACTCTCTCGGGAATATCAAAATCAAGAATTGTTGATAAGTCCCTATTAATCAAATACACAGTACAATTAACTATTTTATACCAAAATGTCTTAGGAAGGTTTGATATTTCTTGCATACATATCAATGTTTCAACTATTGTTTAGATCATTCTCTCTGCAACTCCATTGTGTTGTGGTGTATCTGTCGTTGTCCTCTCATGTCTTATAGCATAATATGAATTATAATTTTTGACTCATTGGAACTATAAGAACCACCATTATTAGATCAAGGACATTTTAACTTTTTCCATGTCTTCATTTCTACTATGACATGAAATTTCTGTAAAATATTGAAATTTAAGCTTTTGTTTGCAGCATGTATATCCAATTTAATATCATCATTCATAAATGTTAAAATACTTGTTACATCCAATAGAATCCACTTCCATAAGACCACAAACATCAGAGTATACGAACTTCATATTTTCTTATTTTCTAGTGGACTTCTTAGAAAGAGAAGGTCTATGTTTATCAACAAGAAATAGTGACTTACTTTCCATGTTTTTCATCTTTTTGTCACTCATGTATCATACTCTTTGATGCCACAAACTAGGAGAATTATTTTCCTCAACTACATCCAGCTTACCAGAACATATACCAAAATATGTCTTATGCAAATAACAACACAAATCAGCTCGAGCAACTATCATTGAACATTTCGAAAATTTCCACTTACTATCACCAAAAGTGTGACGAAAACATTGTTGATCAAGGAAATTTGCACATAACAAACTCAGATATATATTAGGGGCGTACATCATTTAGTGTAAATATGTATCCAACGCAAGTCTTCACACAAATATCCCACAACCAAACAATACTAGCTGAGCTCTGATTTTCAATTTTGACACCACTGACATCTCCATTTTTCTAGTTTAATAGATATCCTCTATTAGGAACACAATGATATGAAACACATGTATATACAAGCAACTCTGAATATGAACCACCAACACAATGATGTATCGCCATCACTAGTGTTCCTTCTTTTTATGAATTTGACTTGCTACCGTGTTCCATCTTCCATCGATAAAAATACTTATGTATATGATCAGGATTGCCACGATAGTTGCAAGTCATAATATCTTTCCCATATGTGGACTTCGATATTCCGTTTAAGTTACCACAAAATTTAGATACTCTAATATTACCTTATCCTATATTATCAGAAACAAGAGCTTGTGAATTGTCAACTCTCATCTTATGTCTTCTCATATTATTTATTCTCATATATTCATTGAACATGCTTTATTTTATAAAGTTCAAAGATAAATCACTCTCTGGAGAAGAGTTGATAATAGTCATAACCAAACTCGCCGAACTGTCTCGTAACAAACTCAATAGGAACAAAGCTTGCAGCTCATCATCAAGAGCATACTTTATATTAGTTAAATTTGTTATGAGTGGTCATTCTTTCATAATAACCTTCTAATTTATTCTATCAGATCAACCCATTTGTATAATAGTTCCCATAATATTTATTTTTAACTTATCCTAGTCTTTTTCTTGCTTGACTTACGGTTTTATTGGTTTAATAGAGTTATCATCAACATATTTAACTAGCTCAATCAAATCAAACAAAAATTTGCAGTATAACAGATCCTCCATCATCGAAATCTGGATAGAATAATGGTTGATGTTCACTCACTGTTTTTGAACCGAATGTGGAAATAGCATAAGCATTCTTTAGCTTTTTAATAGATATAACTGTACAAATGAATCATTAGATGATTATCAAACCCAAAACCTCCAAAATGCACTACAATGCCAACAAACAAAAGATTAAAAAATTAAAATACAATAAACTCAAAATAAACCAATAACTCAACCCATAATATATTAAATGAAAATTAAAGTTTTGAATTGGAACTATAGATGGATAATGAATAACAAAAACAATTAGGAGGATTAAAGTTAAATCTGAGAAAATGGAATTCCCTATATTTACAAGAAAGTATGATATCATATAAAAGAACTGAATCAACTCTTTGATTTTGAAAGTTACCATATTCTTAGCTATATAAGAGTAATTATTCTTCTTAAAAGTTCTGATATTGGTTACTTGAATTTTATGATCAATGCGAAGCTTCCTACCAAACCTCTATATAGAGACACATCCACTTTCTTACTTGATGTTAGGTGTAGGCTAGAAGTAAATCATCAATAGAGCTATTGCCAAAGGACTACATCAGTGTTGGCTATATCATTATATGTATATGCACACTAGATCGTAACTTCGTTAAGATAAAGCAAATTATTTTATTTACTAGGTCTCCTATGTTAATTTGGATTTTCTATATTAATAAAATATTAATTATTTCAATTGTTGATTAATAAGATTTAATTTCGAGCCGCTGATAAAGAATCAAGGCTTTTCCTAAAGTTATAAATAGAAGAATATATTATAATTAACGATGTGACATGATGCGACTATAATTATAGATCGAACAACCAAATAGGGGTTTAATTGAAGAAATTTTACCAAATTCGGAGCAAAACTTTAAGATTTTTTATCTGAGAAATAAAAAAGATGAATTGGTATTTCGTTCTATTGTACATATCAATCAAATACTCAATTAAAGGATGTAATGAGAGATAAAGAATGAGAGAGCAAAATAAAATCACATCAAAACCATGAGAAGTTGAGAGAGAATCAAAATGAAAAATATTTACCCAAGATTATAGCTTAGAAGGACGTTCAAGGCAAGAACTTGCCTGTAAATGAGTATGAAATTCAATATTACGTCCCTCAATAAAACTTCATCACCAGTCCAGGAATGGAATATCAGCAAGATATCTTATAATGGTGTAGTCAGGAAATCAGAAACACATATCACCAAGTTGGACATCCAACAAGAGGAAGTGTCCATTTGAGGAAAAAAAGACTACAAAATAGTCAGGTAAAAGGTGATTTTAATGTGTCAATATATGATAAATGGAAATTTTTCATAAATTTAAGAAACCAAGAAGATTTAAAAATTATTTGGAAAATGAATGTCTTGTCTTTTGGCAAACATTCAATGCGATTGAATAATTGGGAACCTAATTTCATTACGAAGAAAGAGTCTCCAATAACCCTTATCTCGGTTATTTTTTTAAAAATCTTAGTGTTCTTATACAATAAGAACATTATAATAAAACATTGGTAAATCCTTAGAAAACCCTTTAGACATTTGGGTTCCCAACAACAATTTTGGCAAAACATAATTATTTTCAAACTTGGATATATGTAAAAGTATCCAAGCCTATCCGTTATAAAATTTGGATTGAATTGCACAAGGATGATGATTACTGGATTGATATTATATATGTATATATTCTATTATATTTTCTATAATGTAACAATCTGGGTCATGATGCTAGTAACTATATAACAAATAACCTAAAAACCTGATAAAAATTGAATGAAACATTAAAAGATGGGTGAAAAAATATAAATAACAAGTTGTCTGAAAATAAAACTAAACTTTGGACCCTTAAAGAATCTAAAACTATTAAGGAGAATAACAAAGATTCATCGAATTCTGAAAACAAATTGGATATTAGTACGACTACTAGTCATCGTGATAGTCATACTTTTTTTTTTTTTCGGAGGGAACCCGCAACCGCTACTCAGAGTGCAATGAGTGCGCACAGGGTAAACCCTCAGTCTGACGCGATAGCCTGCAAACCAACGCCAGAAGGTAAACCACACAAGGTGACAGGCTCAGCCGAGAAAGCGTATGCAGAGGGACTCGAACTCATGACCTTTTGGTTATAAGAATGCCATGCTCAACCAACTCGGCTACCCCTTGGGGGCTCGTGATAGTCATACTAAAAAACATAATCAAGAGACTTCCCCTTCAATTCATAACAACAAACTCACCGTTAAAGAACATAATGTTGAAATAACATAAGCTCTAAACATTTTACAACTTTCTAATAGATTTAACTGTATAAATGACTCATCAAATGATTATCAAACCCAAAACTCTCCAAAATGCACTACAACTCGAAGTCTTCAGCTTTTCCAAACAGTATTGAGAAATGGAAAAAAAGAGGAAAAATGTTGACAACAAAACAAAATATTCAAAACAGATAAAAAAAATAATATACAAAGAACTCAAAGGAAACTATAGAATAAAAAAACAATTAGGAGGATTAAATTTAAGTTTGAGAAAATCGAATTTTTATCTTTACAAGAATCTATGATCTCATATAATAGAATTGAATCAACTTTTTTATTTTAAAAGTTATCAGTTTCCTAGCTATATAAGAGTAATTGTTCTTCTTGAAATTTTCGATATTGGTTACTTGAATTCTATTGATTAATACCTTCATCAATTGGATAATACAATTATTCATTATACATTTTTTTTCTGATTATATTTCATGATAAGATATATAACATCATGTTTTGCAAGCTTTTCTAACCGATATTCAATCATTTATTATCATGGATAACTAAAGGGCATCAAGTAACCAGTTTTAAGCTTCAAATCAATCAACAAATGATCCTACTTTCATGATAAATTTAGTTCATGCAATCTTTGGATTGATGCAATAGAGTTATCAGATTACAAAGCTTAAATGATTCCGATTAATTGGTTGGAATCATGGCTCCAAAGGCTCAAGGAAAGACCAAGAATATATCTTTTTTCATCGCCCTGTATTAATTTTAACTTAGAGTTCAAGTTGGTATCATTATTAAAACTATTAATATTTTTGGGTTTTTAACTATAACCCATGTTCTAAGTTCGTTATGCCTCTTGTAACTCAAACTCAAGTTACAAATTTGTAACTTAAGAATTAATAATACATTTGATTTGTTAAAACAACTATTTAAAATATCTATTAATTGAAATATCTAAACATCTAAAGATAGTAATGACTTTAAAATATAGTTTATTGATCTAATTAACAAGTAGTTAAAAAATCTAATGTATTATTGAAAACATCTGAACAAAACTATAAAAAAATATCACATAAATAACTCAAACATTTCTTTTATGATATATGTATGTTAATTTATTTCATTCGCACATACAAATATATATTTAAAAAACATATTAACAAATATGATAAATTGTTAAATATGACATGATTTTGTAATTGCAAGAAATTGTAGCAACATGAATCTGTTACGTTACGTTATAACTGCTTTAATTTTTAAATACAACGTTACATGATGTGTCGTCCCAATTTTCATCACTAGATACGAACTTTGTTCACGCATAAAAAAAATAAACCAACTCTCTTATTACTTCCTTAATCGAATGTTAGAAGTTAAGTGGATTAAAATTATTTGAGTTTAGATTCTATATTTAAAGCATAGGAATGATCGAGGATGTAAATATTATAAATAAGTTGGAAAAAATAAAATTATTTTTGTAACTTGGTATTTTTTATATTCAACGGTTATTTCAAATCAATATTTTTATTATAGGTATGGACTTCTTATATACTTATTTACATGTATCTTTCACACTCTTCTATTAATTTGTACTAGTCTTTGTATTTCACAATAATGCATGACTCTTCATGTTAATATAATGAACTATATTTTTCTAGAGCTTACATTTTTACGCTACATCTTCAAAAAATTAATATCAATACTCTCATTTAATAATTTTTTATAATATTCATTAACATTTTGAGGTAGTGATGTTTGTCATTTGGATGTGCTTTCGTGAAGATATCTGCCATTTTCTTATTTGTATTGTGATACTTAGATCTTCCATTTTCATTTCTCCACAACTTCTTTGATGAATAGATGTCCAACTATCACACATGATGATGAGTTCTTTATTTTTCTCAACCATCATTTGAGAAGCGCTCTAGGCATATTGCACGTGACATTGCTAATATAACTCGTTCATATTCTGCATGGATAGATGATTGTGTTCTCGTTTCTTACTTGTTTGAAGACCACGCGATCACATATTAACAAATAGTAAAAGTGTAGTTTGAAGCACGTTTAATATCGTCAACACATCCGACTCAACCACGCTCACAATTTCAGAGGAGCTTTACCTCGGTGTTGAAATTGACCTCGAAATTTTCCTCTACCACAGTATTCTTCACGTACCATGTAACAAGATAAAATAATACCTTATATGTACCTCAAACAACAATTACGACTCCGAGATGAATGTGACCTGATGACCGGGTTGATGATTGTATTCTTCACTTATTAATAAGAATTCCTTACATGTACCTCAAATGTGATCGAGTTCAGATCAAATCGGATCAGACTAGTTTAGAAAATCCAAATAATAAAATAATATAATATTTGCGGGGCTGGTTTGGATAATATTTGAGTTTGGTACATATTTACACTAATATGAAAATATTAAACTCATTGCAATTTGGGTCGGGTTTTGTTCAAGTAAAAAGATAATGGACACAAATCTAAATTAATAAATTAATTTATGTTTTTTATTTAATAATATTATAATTTTATTCTTATAAATATAAAAAACTAATTAAATTCCAAATGATATTTATATACAAGACTAGAATTTGAATCTCATAAAGGAGATTTATAGAATAAAAAATAAATCATTAAAATTTTAGTTTTATAAACTAGTCAATCAACTCATAATTTATGAAAATTAATACACATCATTTATAAATTATTTTTTATTGTAAAAAATCTTTCACTATAAAATCTCATTGATTGAGAATGAATACATGTATTGGAAATTTGAAGGAAATATACATATCGACAAACAATGTTTTATTATTTATTTTATATATTATGAATCCGATTAACTGAATTGTTTCACACGAAGTATTTTCCAAGACTAATATCGGCAAAGTTTTAAAATGACATTTCAAGATTCGCTCAGATAAGTGATGAACAAACGAGTCAATCGTGGAAAATATACAACTATGTGTTGCATATATTCCCTGATCACGTGATCTTGACATGGCTATTAGTCCAGAAATTCTATAATAAACCAACAAGAAACAAAGAATAAGAATTGATGGTTGATGCTACAAATGGGGGATCATTTATCAAAAAAATACAAGAAGAAGCATATGCACTTACAGAGGTACTCTCGAGCAAGAGCTATGGATCTGAAAGGAAGGTTGGGATGTACTTTGTTAAAAATGAGACTGCTCTATTAAAGCAGCTGATAAACCTATCGAAAACGAATTCAGTTGTAGTACCAAACATAAATACTTACCATCCATATATTAATCGCAAATCAATTCACAAAATCTGAAGATATTAGGTATGCAAGCAATTTCTAACACTAGCTTAAACCTTATTTTTATAATAGTTATGTACAAAGTAGAAGGAAAGAGAATTATAAGTTAGATAAAAAACTACATTTTGAACTAAATGTGTACAAGTTTATTGAATCATTTACAACTCACTTTGAGAAGAACGGATTGAGCATGAAAAATTGTGAAATATCGTTCCAGAATCATGAAACAAACCTAAAGAACTTGGATGTTAAATTAGGACAACTACACTCAATGATGGAATTTATAATCAAGCGAACTTAGCTAAGTAACACAGTAAATAACATGAAACAAGATTATGTAATCATAGTGAGAACATGAAGATAAATATGTTAAAAAGAGGAGACTTTAGATGATTACAACAAACAGGTAAGTAATCAAAATCAAGATTTATAATGCTATTTTTGGAAGATCATCAATACTTTACGTATGTGGTTGAAGATAGATTTGAAGTGGTTCGAGGCAATCAAAAGGTTGCCAGGGAATGCTATGTCACTGCGCTTCGGATCCGAGGATCCAGTACTGCATATTTGATGCGAGAATAACAGCTAGCGAGGGTACCTTTGGATTCGGAAGAAAGGGTTAACGATCCAAGGGAAACCAGGGTCTTTAACGGTGAGTGAAAAGATAGAGGAGTTTACTTTTTCAGAAGGAAAGGTGTTTCGAATTGGAACTTTATTAACCTCTTTCCTACGTCAACAATTGCTTGATTTTTTATCTCAAAATTTGGATGTCTTTGCTTGGAAGACAGAAGATATAACAGGAGTTCCTATTGAGGTAATTCGACACAGCTTGGCCATAGGAGAGCTAATAATTCAAAAAAGGAGAGCGCTTTCCTCGGAAAAAGCGGAAGCAATAGTTACAAAAGTGGATTGGTTTTCTAAGGTCGGACACATAATGGAATCACGGTATCCTTTGTGGATGTCAAATCCGGTGGTGGTTAAAAAGAAGAATGAGAAATGGAGGATGTGTATGGATTTTGCATATTTGAATAGAGTTTTCCCCAAAGATCCATTTTATATTCCTCGAATTTATTAGTTGATTGATTTCACTTCAGGAAACAAAATTTTGACTTTTATGGATGCTTTCCCAGGGTATAACGAGATTCAAATGGATCCAAAAGATCAAGAGGGTACGACTTTTATAACTGATAGGGGCCTACATTGTTATAGAGTGATTCCCTTCGGATTGAAGAATGATGGAGCCACTTATCAGAGATTAATGAATAAATCTTTTGCTACGCAGATTGGAAAAAATATAGACGCATATGTAGACGATATAGTAGTGAAAAGTTCAAGGGACGAAGTGCATCTTGATGATCGAGCGGAAGATTTTTTGAATCTAAGAGCGATAAGGTTGAAATTAAATCCTCATAAGTGTACCTTTCCAGTTCGGTGGGGGAAGTTTTTGGGTTTTATTATCAGTGAAAAATGAATATAAGCCGACAAGAACAGTCAAAAGCTTTGATAACAATGAATTCACCTTGATCAATCAAAGAAGTGCAAATAATGACAGGAAGGTAAGCAGCAGTTAATCGATTTATTTCAAGATCTTCTGATAAATGCTTTCCTTTCTTTCAAGTGTTACGAGGACCCAACAGGTTCGAATGGACATCTGAATGCGAAGCAGCGTTCACAAACACTAAAAATTTGTTGTCATCACCAGAAATTTTAACAAAGCCTCGAAATGGGGAGAAATTATTTTTGTACATCGCGGTATCGGATTTTGCGCTCAGTGCAGTGTTAATTAGTGAATATTCCGTAATTCCGAAGCCAATGTATTACGTTAGTAAAAGTATGGTGCTAGCAGAAAAGAGATATATGAAATTGGAAAAGCTGACTTTAGCATTGGTGATTGCTGCTAGGAAGTTGCGTCCTTATTTTCAAGCTCATACTATCGAAGTCCGAATTTTATTCCCCTTAAAAAATGTATTACAACGACCTGATATTTCGGGGAGGATGACCAAATGGTCAGTGGAGTCGGGAGATTAAGATATTTTATTTACACCTCGAACAACGATCAAAGCACAGCCACTGGCTGATTTTTTTGTTGAGTTCCATTCAAGTTGATCGGATGAGGAATAAAGTAAAAAATATTTTCCTGTAGATTCGAAGTGGGTTGTTCGAACGGATGGAGGATCCAGTATTTCCGGGTGCATTGCTGGGGTCCAATTGATAGTTCCGGCGGGGAAAACAATGGTCCAATCAATTAAATTTGGTTTTCATGCTTCAAAAAATGAAGCTGAATATGAAGCTGCTTTGGCAGGTTTGAGATTGGAAAACAATTGTGGGGCAACTTCAGTACGATTAGAAACGGATTCTCAATTGTTGGTTAATCAGGTATCTTGATTTTCCGAAGTAAAGAAGGATCGTTTGATTTTGTATATTCAGGAGCTTCAGAATTTAATGCTTCTGTTTGACAATGTGGTTGTTGAATATATCGAGGCGATGAAGTAGCTTGGTGGCTGATTCTTTATAAAATGTTGCCTGCAAGGAATAATATCCTTGGATTTGGCTACAAGAAAATCCTTCAATTGTTACTCAACTTAGCCAATGTGAAATTATAGAAGAATATTTTGTCACTGATAAAAGCCGACGCGGTTGGCGATCATATATTCTTAATTTTTTTACCTAAGGATTACTCCCAGATGATTCTCAATTGGCCAAAAAGTTAAGGGGTAAAGCCTTTATATATATAGTTTTAGATGGAATTTTGTATAAAAAGACATTAAGCAGACCATTACTATGATGTTTAGGCAAGCAAGAATCACAAGAAGTATTGTCATAATTGCATAATGGTGAAGGGTCAGCCCATTGTGGATTCAAAGCTTTATCTCATCGAGTTTTACTAGCAGGGTTTTACTGGCCGACAATCATGAACAATGCTAAGAATTCAGTCCGAGGTTGTGATACTTGTCAGAGATTTTCCAATGCTATTGACAGACCAGCAGTACCGCATATGTCTATATTTGAGGCGATACCATTTTGATAGGTGGGGAATTGATTTGGTGGGACCTTTACTGATTGCCTCTAGGGGAAGGCAGATGATAATTGTGGCGGTGGATTATTTTACGAAGTGGGTAGAAGCAGAACTGCTATGAGGAACAAAAGTAAAGGATGTCATCAAATTTATTATGAATAGTATATGTTGTCGTTTTGGGGTTCCTCGGAGAATCACAACAAATAATGGCCCTCAATTTAATAATAGGCAAATAACTGCATTTTGTACTTCTAAAGGAATCTAGCAATGTTTTTTTACGCCCTTTCATCCTCAATCTAATGGACAAGTGGATGTGATAAATAGAACGATTTTAGTTGGCTTGAAGAAGAATCTATCGGGGGCAGCAGGAAAATGGCCAAATTACTTGCAAGAGGTGCTTTGGGCTTATCGAACAACTCCAAGAGAGGCTACAAAAGAGACTCCTTCTGCTTTGGCATATGTTATGGATGCAGTTAGCCCTATTGAATCTATGATGTCATCTTTTAGAATATCTCAATATTCTGAAAGATTTAATGACAAAATTTGAAGGGCTAATTTGGATTTGAATGAGGAAAAAAGGGTTCAAACTCATTTGAACACAATCCATTATCAAACTCTTATGAAAAATAGATATGATTCGAAGATGAAAATAATAGAATTTAAAGAAGGTGATAAGGTGTTGCGGAAAGTATTTTTGCATACAAAACAGAAGAACCTCGGGAAAATGGCTCTGAATTGGGAAGGACTTTATACAGTTGTTGAAAGAATCAAACCGAGGTCCTATCATCTTTGTGATTTCGAGGGGAGAATGCTTCAACATCCGTGGAATATTCAACACTTCAGGATTTATTAGGAGTAGTTATGTCTTTGTACTTTGAAATTTTTGTTTCATGTTTCAATTGGCGCACTCTTTCGGCTCATGTTGGCCCATGAAGGTTTTAATGAGACGTCGTGTACATATTCGATATTATCAATAAAGTTCATTTTTTTGCCAATGGTTGTTTACATATGTTCGATTACTATCTTAACGAATCATCAAAGATTGATCACCTTTGAGATTGGTTAAGAGTAGAATCTTCCGAAGTGTTTCTGACACTTTTCGAAGAAACAACCATGTTTAATAATCACATTACGTTTTTATTTTGAAGTGGACGCTTAACAACACATTAAGAATTTTTGTTTGGAAGAGCTACCAAAACAATTTTTTCGAAGAACTACAATGTCTTCGAAGAACATGAATTTTTTATCGATGAGCAACGTTAATTTTAGTCAGTGATTCAAGGGGGTAAGTTTATATTAATTTGTTAAGGTTTTATAATTATTTTGTTTGAAGAATTTAACATCGAATAAAATATAAGATATAAGGAAAATGATAACATACAAAAAGATTTCCTTTAGATTAAGTCATTTAAGGTACAAAAAGATGATATTGTAATTCGACAGGGATAAAAGGATAACGGTAAAATTATTCAGAGGATTCTTCTTCATCGGATGATTCGTCTTCGGAAGACGATGAACTTGGAATAGGGTTGAAAGCTTCGCTTGGGCGCTTTTCTTCAGGGATATCGTTCCAAAAGCTTGTCAGGTCGATTTTTGGATAAGTAACGTTAAGTTCACGAATGAGAAGAATGGTTGCATCTTCTTTTCCGACGTGAATAGAAGTTTGCATATCCTTTGAAAGTGCAGCTTCAGCAGCAGCAACAGCAATAGCTTTGTTAGCTTTGAAATTCTTCTTCAACTCAGTCATATCATTGGTCAGCTCTTTGTCTTTTTCAGCGACTAGTTCAGTAGCATGGCTAGTGTTGAGTTTGTTTAACTTTGATTTATGATTACTAGTTAGCAATTCAGTATCCACGATGTGTTTGATTCGCAGATGGTTTTTTTTATGCAAAGAACACCATTGATCATTTCAGACCGTGCCATTTCATAACCATGTTGATCGATTACTTTGCCATGCATAATTTCTCTTAGCTTCTTATAAGCTTCGTAACCTTCCTTATAGTAAATCAGATCTTTGGCCAACTGCTTCTGATGATTTTGAGAAGCTTCGAATTCAGACGCAAGTCTCTTTGCTGCAGCATCAAGTTTGGCAAATGGTTGAAGAGCGATAGAGATGGCCGGACTTGGAGTAGGAACACGGAGTTCGGATGTGCTAGCCTTTTGAACTATTGCAGTGATAGGTTCAAGAGAGTGAGCAACTATTGGAGAGGGTCTTCCAAAGTTGAGCATATGGTTTTGGATTACATAAAGAACAGGGTCTTCCTCACCAGTATGTGCTTTGGTATTTTCGAAGCCGATGAACATGTTAGGGTCGAAGTCTACATTGGTCTGATTTTTGTTGGAGGTGATATCTTTAATAATTATCAAAGGGTTGTCTTTGTTTAATTGATTATCTACGGAAAGATTCTGTGGGTTTTCAGCAACAGTGACTTCGTTATCGTCAACCAAACCGTACGAAGTAATTTTCTTCTGCTTCTTTTTCATTCAGAGGGAATTAGAGGATATTCTCTTTTTCTTTGATGATGGTTATTGATTATTTCCCTCTACGATGGGTGAAAGAGGCTATTCTGAAATTTTTCGTTTTCGACACTTTGGTTTCAAGGGCATGGAAGGGTTAGCACCAGATGTGCTAGCTTCTTTTTTACAGTTCTTTTCTTTGATGACTTTTTCTTCCTTATTTTTGGAAAATGGCTATCGGATCTGTTGCGAATAGGAAGAAAGACTTTGCCGTCAGGCTGGGGTATTCGTTGGTATACAAGTTTTGGATCTGGTTCGGAAAACAAATCTTGAGGAGGCAGCCCACCTTCTTTGAGGAAATTGATGGGTTGAAAGGCCGTATGAAATGAATTATTCCATTCCTTTTCAGCCCAGGCGACGAGTTTTTGAAAGATATCTTTAACAGCTTCTCGACGTGTTGAATAACGCTTCGAAATTTCTAGTACAAATTAGCAAAATAAAATGTTAATCTTTTTTATTAAAACGTAAAACATTCAAATAATTTACGATTGCTTTTGCAAACAAGAGTTAGTTTCAAAGGGTTAGCTTTAGAAATTTCTTTACCGTTTTCCTAAGATCCAGATATGAAAATGAACTTTTGTTTCCAGAATTTGTGGGCCTTCTAAAGATCGTCGATGATCTTGAAGTCATCCATCAATGTGAGGTAATAGAATGGAAGCTTAAGACCTTTTGAAAGTTGAGTCAGTGAGATAAGGTCTTAAATGCAGATGGGAATTTTGGATAGACGGGATGCCATGATCACTGACATGAGGGTGAACAATTGATTCGGTATCACCTGATTAGGTCATAAACTGAGGAGTTTGAAGTACTCCACAATAATTGGATCTAGTGGAAATCGAAGACCCCAGTTGATAATTTCTAGGTATACCACTAGTTCATCATCTTTGCAGTTGAGGGGAGTTTCTCCTTCTCTTGGGAGACGAAGGGTTATGTCTTCTCCCATTCCCCATTGCTTCTTAAGAGTCGAGTCTTGACTTTCTTTGTAGTATATATAACGAACTTTCTTTAAGGCGATAATATACTTGCTTTCGAGGTTCCTTAGGTTCCTCCCAATTTTTTCTCTTTCTTCTTCAGAGATGGAGCAAAGGTCATCTTCTTCTTGAGAGTCAACCTCAAGATCTGTTTTTGTAGCCTCCGAGTCAGCTTCGTTGGCTTTTGATCTTTCTTCTCGAGGATTTTCAGACGTTGGGATAATTGTTTATGTAGAATGGTTAGCAATTCGAGGCGCCTCCTCTATCACTTCTCTTTGAGGAGGATCGTTAGTAGTGCGATTTGGAGGAGAAGGTGTTTGGATGATTTTTGATTCATCTCCCATGGCAATGAAAGTTTTTCTTCGATGAGGTTTGGTTAATGAATATTTTTCCGAAGAGGGGTAATTGGTTTTCGATTTCAGATGAGAAATTCTTCTTTGAGACGAGGAGGCTCGATGAGTTTTAGGCCCTAAGATTTTAGATGAGGCTTGTTCTTCGATTCTGGGAGAAGGTGAAAGATTTGGTACTTTAGTAGGATCGAAGTTACCATAATAGAATGTCTCGGCTGTAGTTCCGATTGGACCACCTCGAATCAATCCTACTCTTCGGTATTCTTCAGCTCTTTGCGTAATACAGAAATAATTGTAAGATCCAAACACTAGGTTACTATCAGTATCAGAGGATTCTGGTGTTTTGGGAAGAATGGCCTTCGACTTTTTGGTTCTTGGTTTCTTTCTCATAAACCAAGTAAGGGTCGATCGGAGAGGA
The DNA here is from genome assembly GCA_036936605.1 of Limnanthes douglasii subsp. nivea. Classification (NCBI taxonomy): domain Eukaryota; kingdom Viridiplantae; phylum Streptophyta; class Magnoliopsida; order Brassicales; family Limnanthaceae; genus Limnanthes; species Limnanthes douglasii. The sequence goes on along the minus strand of JAUPFV010000001.1, from coordinate 247,190,593 downwards.
TGAAGGTTTATCGGGAAATTTGAATTTTACGGTGAGAATCTTGAGAATAGTGGAGGAGCAGATGAAGGTAGCCAAAGACTCTAACTTCTTTCTAAAGCAGTTTTTGTGTGAGGGGAGTTGAAATGAGAAACATGTTGTATTTATACTAAAGTAAGTGAAGACGTGTGATGATGGAAACACCCATATGATAATAGGTTGGAGTATGAATCGTTGAGTGGATTAGATGTTTGACATCTATCAGGCTAGATTACTAGGGTCATGATGAATTTAACGGTTACATATGTAACCGTTACATTCGAGGATGATCTATCTACATAATATTTCGAAGACAATTTTCATAAATTGTAATTATATCGACTCGAAGTGATAAGCAATTCCATCGATTTAAATTGATTTCAAATTTATATGCTCATATTTACCTACCAAGGTTATTCGAAGTCAACCAATTTGTGTTTATTTTTTGGTTCAAATATGTTTTGAGATTTTATATTGTACACATGCTTGGAACAATATTTTAAGCTAATGGCTTCGAACAATTGTTTTTTGATTTATGATAGGTTATATAGCCAATGGGAATGTTCGAGGATGTAAAGATTCGAAGACAAAACGGATTTGAAGACTTTTTAGTTCTCATTCATTTACTGACATGAGAACTAGGGGCTTCTGATATGGAAATAGAGTTTTAAGGATCTAAATTGTAAATAATGTAAATTTATGGGTTTAATTATAATTAATGTAAGTTTTGTCCTTAATTCGTGACTGGTGTAATTTTTATGGGATATTTGTAACTTTGTATAATTTATAGGTAGTAAACGGCAATTACTCCACTTTTTGTAACAGATTCAGTTTAAAATTAAGTCTTGGCTCCTCTATATAAAGGACCATACTACTCTAATAAAGGGTTTGAACACTTTTACTTTGAAACTCAACTGTACTTGTATTTTGTCTCTCTAAAAACTACCAAGCTCTTTCTCTCTCTAGGATACACTCTTGATAGTTTACCAAGACAAAACAATAACTCATCACAGCCGATACACTCATTTGTTATGAAATGCCTTCTTACCCATGGGTAACTCAGCTAATTCCCATCTCTCTTTTGTTGATCATTGGTTTGACAAGCTTCATCATAACACTTAGTCTCTTCTCTATCGGTCACCGACATATAGCTTAAGTATCTTCTGTTGGGCACATAGGATTCGGAAGATCTTCTCAAAATAGGAATTTCCTCGGTGGGTTGTAGTATTTCGGACTGCTTTCGATTGGTCTGTCCAACTGACTCTCTTTGGTGAGGGGTTAATCTGATCAACTTTATTTCTTTACTATCTGAGACCCCATCAACATTTGCAAATACTAATCCGTACAACTTTGACTCATTTGCTTTAGTTTCGTGTCTGTTTTTGTACATCAATGTTTCATTGAAGATCACATCTCTACTTCGTATCATCTTTTGTTTCTTCATCCCAAACATAATAACGAAACTCATCTTCGCCATAGCCGATCATGAAATATTTCTTCAAATTGGGATCAAGCTTGTTCGTGCCTTGATCACTTATATGAACATATACCATACAACCAAAAACTCTTATTTATGATAATGTTATCTCATTGCCACTTCATACCTCATCAAGTATTCTATGTTCTAAAAGAACCGACAGGCCTCAGTTAACGAGGTAAGCCAATGAGTTGACTGCTTCTACTTATAACTGCTTTGGTAAACTTGATTGCATACAAATGTTTTTTGTTATTTCTTTCAACGATTTGTTCATACGTTTGACAATTCTAGCCTTTCTTTCTTTGGGGTTCTGCCACTCATCTGAAAACTGACCCTTTTTTGTTTTCAAAGTGTGCAATATTTGCACATGTCTATATCGATTGACTTAAGACTGGGAAGCTTCCCCTTCGAGTACTTAATTTTCATACTCCTCACACTCATGTGACCAAGCCTTTGGTACATATAATCTACAATCTGCATATTCCAAAACGAAAAACCAGACCATCAAACATATTTAGTCTTACCTTTATTTCGTCTGTAGCCGTTGCTCCAACTCAAATCTGACCTCCTTTGGATCGCTACCAAACTTCTAGCTCTGATACCAGTTCTTGGGAAAATACACAATTTTTTCTGGCAAGTATCTTCTAGACTGACTTGTGGTGAGAAATATTTTAGGAAAATACACAATTTTCCTGCAAGTAGATCAAAATAAAACACACACAAACAACAGTGAAATAAAACACACAAATTGTTAACGGGGTTCAGCAAACTATGCGTACGTCTTTGGACCTACTGCAGATAGATTTTATTAGAAAAGAATCAGTGACTCTGTCTTTTTTCGATATATTCAGAAAATCCTAACTATTGGTTTATAGAGAGTATTTTAAAAAAACGATTAAAATCTTTAATGAGTAATTTATGACTCACGAAATTACTTAACTTTCTTTCAAATTTAGAACTTCTTTGGTTCTATCTAATGAGTCTAACAAAATTTACCTTGTTTTGTGTGAATATATACTTTTAATTGTTGACTATTAACTTCATCCAACGGTTGTTATTAACACGGACGGTCTATATAAAGATCTTAGAATCTTTCTTATTCATTTATCTTATTTTCCCTCTCTAGAACTCTCTGTATAATTTTCCTCCCTCAAACTAAGTTTCTTATCGTTCTTCACTCACCTCGTATTGACTTGGGGGTCGGAAATTCGTATAATTCTAAAGAACAAAGGTACAATTTTCATATTCATTTTTTGCTTGTTTTAATCTTAGTATGTGATTTTAGTATGTGATTGGTGTTAAGAGTCGTGTGAATCGCTAGAAAAACCTCATAATGTTTTAATGATATTTATAAGCATTCGTCAATCAAATTCTTAATGTGACGAAGAAAGTGGATTGATTGGTAGTTTAAACTCCGGTAGTATCAGGTGTCCGATCACGATATTAGTGCAATCTTTAGAAATCAGATTTTAAAATTTGAAACAAAATCTTCTACAAAAATATTTTCCCCCCAAATTATAAGATAAATTAACACTTCAAGAAAAAGCTGCTGATGGTGTACAGCGTCGTCTTTTAGACAACTCTACTTTATTTGAGGTTCTAAGAGCATGTAAATTTCATTTTCTCAGTTCTCAGCTGCACCCAGACAGATAGAAGTTCAGTTTTCCATCTCTGCTGTTTCATCTGATTCAGCTTATAATCAAAAGGTATTTTATCTTTTGCATTGCGTTCATATGATCTTGTAGCTTCTGTTAACTATGTTCCTTTTATCTTTTGGTTCCTTAGTAATCTATAGATCTTACTTCAGAATATGTTTATAATTTGAGTTCAACTGCAAATAACTGAAGATTTATAGAGCTTAAACTACTTCAGTCTGATTGATTCCTGTTGTGGTTTCTCATTTCAGTTTGCTCAATTCATTGTGCAACACAGTTTCGGCTCTTCAGTCCAGCTTGTACTGTATAGGAGTCGGTTAATATTGAAAATGTCTTCTGACGAGATATCAACTGAGGTTCGTGATTATGGTAAGATGGTGGATGCTAGTAAGAACAGGGTAACCTGCAACCTATGTACAAAAGAAATGAGCGGCTTTTCCAGGCTCAAGTATCACTTAGGAGCCGTAGGTCCCGATGTAACTGCCTGCCCGCAGGTTCCTGAAAATGTAAAGCAATGTTTCAAAAACATGTTGGCCGAGTCGAGAAGATGTAGCGTTGGGAGAAAGGCTTGCTTAGGAAAACGGGATCGGTCTTCGACGTCAAATTCAAGTAATCATCCACTATACATCGACTCTGAATCGGAAGACGCTGAAGCTGAAATTCCAACAACACAGATGAAGGAGATGCAAGATTATGAGAAGAAAATTAAAAGATCATGGGCCACCACTGGCTGCACTGTCTCATTGGATTGCTGGACAGACGAGAATGGTCGAGAACTGCTAAGTTTTATTGCAGACTCCCCAGCGGGATCCCTTTATCTTGACTTGTTTGATATTTCAGACCCTTTCAGTCGTATAGATACCACAGTCTCCCGTGTCGAGGATGTGATCAGGAAGGTAGGGGTTGATAACGTAGTCCAGGTCATGGCTTGTTCTTCAACAGGGTGGATTGGAAAAGTTGGCGAACGGTATCAGGAGATGTACCCAACTATATTTTGGTCAGTCAGTGCTTCGTACTGTATCGAGCTAATGCTCGAGGAAATTGGGAAAATAGAAACCGTTAGAATAACACTAAACAAAGCGAAAAATCTAACAAAATACTACAAAAGCCTAGTAAGGCCATCCAAGATAAGGTCTGCAACAGCTTTCTTGACTCTAGAGAACATCATTCTACAAAAGGAAAAGCTTATGGCCATGTTTGCTGGGAGGAACTTGGCATGTGCTAACGAAATGGAAGGACATGCGGTAACTAATCTGATGGAAGATTCTTCCTTCTGGAAAGAGGTGGAGGCTATTGTGAAAGCATCAAAGCCGCTTATCAATCTTTTGTGTTCGTTTAATATGGTCAACGAACCAAAAGTTGGGCAAATTTATGAGCTCATGGATGAAGTAAAAATAACGATAAGGGAAAATCTTGGTGACAAGAACTATGTGGGCTTTTGGGATGCGATAGATAAAGTATGGAACACAAGGCTTCACAGCCATCTCCATGCTGCCGGGCATTATTTGAACCCTGCTACATTTTACTCGGGTAAGTTCCGTATAGATGAAGAAGTTTCAAATGGTATGATAGAGTGCATCGTCCGTACTATGAACAAACAAGAAGTTCAACTAAAAATAATAAAACAATTTCTTATCTATCAAAATTCTCAAGGGGATTTTGAAGAAGGAGCTATTGATGAAGCAGCCAAACATTCTCCAGGTAACACTAATTTTATCATATAAAGTAATAGAAAAAAATTTCTTTATAAACTAGATACAGTTGGCAGTTTTTAGATCACAAATGGTTTAAAAGAGTACAGGGAACAAATTGTTTAATGTGTTAAGGAAAATAATATTTCGACTTGAACGATTACTTATAACCGTGTCTCAAGTAATGTAATCATTTTGGAGCTTAATTTTGTTTGTAATTGTGCGCAGTGGAGTGGTGGACACGCTATGGAGCTGCATATCCAGAGCTTCAGAGGTTTGCTACTAGAATTATAAGCCAGACTTGCGATGGTGCTTCTAAATATAGGCTCAAGAGAATTCTAGCCGAGAAGATGATAGGACAACCAAAAACTGAATTCGATCGACAATATCTAAAAGATTCTTCATTTGTTGAGTATAATTTGCAGTTGCAGCAATCAAAATGGAGTTTAAATGAAAACATCATGGCTGATAAAATAGACCCAAATGACGATTGGGTTAATCAAGAAGGGGAGAATCGCGCAATCAATATCCCTGATCTGTAAGAAAGCTCACTTACAAACCTCTTTAGATAAAACTGAGTAAACCCTTGTAAGTTATCTATGAACGTTACTCAAAAAGTTTTTCTTTTTTAAAATAAAAATGTCAATTTTGGTTAGAATTGTTTTTCAAATGAGAAAATTTTAATTTTTACAGTAATGAAAAAATAGATACGCCTCGGGATGATGATCAAGCTGGTGGAACACCAAGTATCATTTCTGGCCAGTCGTAAACGTGATGGTGGGACTTCAGTTCATGAAGCGAAGTTGATATTTAGAACTGAAGCTGTCTTGTTGTTCACCAACCAACAGACAATAGTTTAGAAGAGTCATTCTGATATAGAGATCATTCTTCACTTGTCTGCACTAGGTTCTAGGGTCCTTGTGATTATCTGGTTCTAACAAGCAGACAAATGTCTTGGGGTTTCAAACATTTGGAAGACCCGCCGAGTTCCCTGAAACAAGTATTCTTTTTTGTTAAAGGCTTACAATAGACCAATTCTTCTTTTATTGTTCGTCTTTCTATTCCAATTTTCAACAACCTTTGTCTGGGTTTTAAGAGTGCTCAAAATGTCGTATAAATGCTGTGTTTGATCCGGTCTTAGAGATTAAATATGTTACTGTGTCTGCATGTAAAGTTCTTCGGCACATAATGGCCAAATTCTAGGCGGCTGTCAACCCAAAGTGGGTTTAGCTGCATCATCTTGCTGAGTTTAACTGCAAAGCTCATCCTTACTTCCGAAAACCATCTTAGTCACTATCTCGACATTATTCTTGTCGTTGTGGGATTTTTTCAATTTTATTTATTTTGTTTCGATCATATCTCACATCAATATGTTTGGTGTGTGCGTGATACATTGGATTCTTGGTTATATTCATAGCACTCCACATACTCTTCTTGCTTCAAACCCTCTTCTTGAAGAAACCTCTTAAGCCAAAGCATCTCTTTGCTTGCTTTTACTACTACAATATCTTCTACCTCAGTTATTGACAATTCTAAACATTTTTGTAGCTTGGATTCACATGAAATGGCTCCCCCTAAAAATGTAAACATATAAGCTGAGGTAGACTTCCGGTTATTGAGATCACCAGCCATGTCAGCAGCTGTATGTCCTTCAAATATCGGTTTGTATCTCCATAACATAAACTCAAAGTAGAGATACCTCGCAACTATCTGAAAATCCACTTTATATCTTCCCAATAGACTTCACCTTCAGGTTGTTCCCAGTAACATAGACTCAAGTCGAGGTACCTCTCAAGCCCATAAATATTTTCTTCAACTTCCAAACAAAAGTTTCTTTCCCTTTTCTCTTCAAAAACTTTAGGTTGTTCCATATAGATTTCTTCATGCAAGTCACCATATAAAAATTTCGTTTTTACATCAAGTTGTTCCAACTCAAGATTTAAACTTGCCGTTAAACCCAATTAATCTTGACAACCGTATAAAATATCTCAACAAAATCAATATCATTGTTTCCAGATTGCGTCATTTTACTACAACTCTAGCTTTCCGCTTGACAATTTTTCTCACCATATAGTTTGGTCATACATTTTATTTAAAAAAACATTCATCTTTCCTTCATAACCTCAAGTTAAATATTTTTTATCCTCATACAATAAAAGTTTTTAATAATTCTCTAGCTCGCTGTCTTCAGTGACTTGAATAAACTCTAACATTGGATACTTTGTTGAAGTTTTTCTCTCTAGACTCTTGAACCCGTGTATCATTTACTTAAGGGATAGGTTGCACCCCCTGCTCATGAAGTTCTTCTTCAAATAGGGTCTCATCAGAATCATCGACAAGAATATGATCTTGTAAATCACCGCCAAATGGAACATCCTTGATATCATTGGTAACCACTTCAACATTATTATTTTCTCGTTGATTTACATAAAGAAAAGTAGAAGAAGAACCATCATGAGTAATATTAAAATATACATCAAAAGTAGAAGTTAACTTTGTTCTCAAAATATCTGCACACTTCTCATGCTAGAAAATTCCGCATCTCTACTTCTCACTACTTTATTCTTCTCAAGATCATAGAGTCTGGATCCATACTCTTCATTCTAATATCCAACAAGAACACAAGATTTAGTTTTGTAATTAAGATTGGATCTTTGTTTCTTTGGAATATGCATGTATGCCTTGCATCCAAAATCTATGATATGTGAATATGTAGGATCATTTCCTTTCCATGCTCTCTCGGGAATATCAAAATCAAGAATTGTTGATAAGTCCCTATTAATCAAATACACAGTACAATTAACTATTTTATACCAAAATGTCTTATGAAGGTTAGATATTTCTTGCATACATATCAATGGTTCAACAATTGTTTAGTTCATTCTCTCTGCAACTCCATTATGATGTGGTGTATCTGTCGTTGTCCTCTCATGTCTTATAGCATAATATGAATTATAATTTTTGACTCATTGGAACTATAAGAACCACCATTATTAGATCAAGGACATTTTAACTTTCTCCATGTCTTCATTTCTACTATGACATGAAATTTCAGTAAAATATTGAAATTTAAGCTTTTGTTTGCAGCATGTATATCCATTTTAATATCATCATTCATAAATGTTAATGAATACTTGTTACATCCGATAGAATCCACTTCCATAAGACCACAAACATCAGAGTATACTAACTTCATATTTTCTTATTTTCTAGTGGACTTCTTAGAAAGAGAAGCTTTATGTTTATCAACAAAAAATAGTGACTTACTTTCCATGTTTTTCATCTTTTTGTCACTCATGTATCATACTCTTTGATGCCACAAACTAGGAGAATTATTTTCCTCAACTACATCCAGCTTACCAGAACATATACCAAAATATGTCTTATGCAAATAACAACACAAATCAGCTCGAGCAACTATCATTGAACATTTCGAAAATTTCCACTTACTATCACCAAAAGTGTGACGAAAATATTGTTGATCAAGGAAATTTGCACATAACAAACTCAGATATATATATATATTAGGGGCGTACATCATTTAGTCTAAATATGTATCCAACGCAAGTCTTCACACAAATATCCCACAACCAAACAATACTAGCTGAGCTCTGATTTTTAATTTTGACACTACTCAAATCTCCATTTTTCTTGTTTAATAGATATCCTCTATTAGGATCACAATGATATGAAACACATGTATATACAAGCAACTCTGAATATGAACCACCAACACAATGATGTATCGCCATCACTAGTATAAGGAAAAGTTGTAATATTTTCATTATCACCTTCGTTTTATGAATTTGACTTGTTACCGTGTTCCTTCTTCCATCGATAAAAATACTTATGTATATGATCAGGATTGCCACGGTAGTTGCATGTCATAATGTCTTTCCCATATGTGGACTTCGATATTCCGTTTAAGTTACCACAAAATTTAGATACTCTAATCTTACCTTATCCTATATTATCGGAAACAAGAGCTTGTGAATTGTCAACTCTCATCTTATGTCTTCTCATATTATTTATTCTCATATATTCATTGAACATGCTTTATTTTATAAAGTTCAAAGATAAATCACTGTCTGGAGAAGAGTTGATAATAGTCATAACCAAACTCGCCGAACTGTCTCGTAACAAACTCAATAGGAACAAAGCTTGCAGCTCATCATCAAGAGCATTCTTTATATTAGTTAAATTTGTTATGAGTGGTCAGTTTTTCATAATAACCTTCTAATTTAGTCCATCAGATCAACCCATTTGTGTAATAGTTCCCATAATATTTATTTTTAACTTATCCTAGTCTTTTTCTTGCTTGACTTACGGTTTTATTGGTTTAATAGAGTTATCATCAACATATTTAACTAGCTCAATCAAATCAAACAAAAATTTGCAGTATAACAGATCCTCCATCATCGAAATCTGGATAGAATAATGGTTGATGTTCACTCACTGTTTTTGAACCGAATGTGGAAATAGCATAAGCATTCTTTAGCTTTTTAATAGATATAACTGTACAAATGAATCATTAGATGATTATCAAACCCAAAACCTCCAAAATGCACTACAATGCCAACAAACAAAAGATTAAAAAATTAAAATACAATAAACTCAAAATAAACCAATAACTCAACCCATAATATATTAAATGAAAATTAAAGTTTTGAATTGGAACTATAGATGGATAATGAATAACAAAAACAATTAGGAGGATTAAAGTTAAATCTGAGAAAATGGAATTCCCTATATTTACAAGAAAGTATGATATCATATAAAAGAACTGAATCAACTCTTTGATTTTGAAAGTTACCATATTCCTAGCTATATAAGAGTAATTATTCTTCTTAAAAGTTCTGATATTGGTTACTTGAATTTTATGATCAATGCGAAGCTTCCTACCAAACCTCTATATAGAGACACATCCACTTTCTTACTTGATGTTAGGTGTAGGCTAGAAGTAAATCATCAATAGAGCTATTGCCAAAGGACTACATCAGTGTTGGCTATATCATTATATGTATATGCACACTAGATCGTAACTTCGTTAAGATAAAGCAAATTATTTTATTTACTAGGTCTCCTATGTTAATTTGGATTTTCTATATTAATAAAATATTAATTATTTCAATTGTTGATTAATAAGATTTAATTTCGAGCCGCTGATAAAGAATCAAGGCTTTTCCTAAAGTTATAAATAGAAGAATATATTATAATTAACGATGTGACATGATGCGACTATAATTATAGATCGAACAACCAAATAGGGGTTTAATTGAAGAAATTTTACCAAATTCGGAGCAAAACTTTAAGATTTTTTATCTGAGAAATAAAAAAGATGAATTGGTATTTCGTTCTATTGTACATATCAATCAAATACTCAATTAAAGGATGTAATGAGAGATAAAGAATGAGAGAGCAAAATAAAATCACATCAAAACCATGAGAAGTTGAGAGAGAATCAAAATGAAAAATATTTACCCAAGATTATAGCTTAGAAGGACGTTCAAGGCAAGAACTTGCCTGTAAATGAGTATGAAATTCAATATTACGTCCCTCAATAAAACTTCATCACCAGTCCAGGAATGGAATATCAGCAAGATATCTTATAATGGTGTAGTCAGGAAATCAGAAACACATATCACCAAGTTGGACATCCAACAAGAGTGTCCATTTGAGGAAAAAAAGACTACAAAATAGTCAGGTAAAAGGTGATTTTAATGTGTCAATATATGATAAATGGAAATTTTTCATAAATTTAAGAAACCAAGAAGATTTAAAAATTATTTGGAAAATGAATGTCTTGTCTTTTGGCAAACATTCAATGCGATTGAATAATTGGGAACCTAATTTCATTACGAAGAAAGAGTCTCCAATAACCCTTATCTCGGTTATTTTTCTAAAAATCTTAGTGTTCTTATACAATAAGAACATTATAATAAAACATTGGTAAATCCTTAGGAAACCCTTTAGACATTTGGGTTCCCAACAACAATTTTGGCAAAACATAATTATTTTCAAACTTGGATATATGTAAAAGTATCCAAGCCTATCCGTTATAAAATTTGGATTGAATTGCACAAGGATGATGATTACTGGATTGATATTATATATGTATATATTCTATTATATTTTCTATAATGTAACAATCTGGGTCATGATGCTAGTAACTATATAACAAATAACCTAAAAACCTGATAAAAATTGAATGAAACATTAAAAGATGGGTGAAAAAATATAAATAACAAGTTGTCTGAAAATAAAACTAAACTTTGGACCCTTAAAGAATCTAAAACTATTAAGGAGAATAACAAAGATTCATCGAATTCTGAAAACAAATTGGATATTAGTACGACTACTAGTCATCGTGATAGTCATACTTTTTTTTTTTTTTCGGAGGGAACCCGCAGCCGCTACTCAGAGTGCAATGAGTGCGCACAGGGTAAACCCTCAGTCTGACGCGATAGCCTGCAAACCAACGCCAGAAGGTAAACCACACAAGGTGACAGGCTCAGCCGAGAAAGCGTATGCAGAGGGACTCGAACTCATGAGCTTTTGGTTATAAGAATGCCATGCTCAACCAACTCGGCTACCCCTTGGGGGCTCGTGATAGTCATACTAAAAAACATAATCAAGAGACTTCCCCTTCAATTCATAACAACAAACTCACCGTTAAAGAACATAATGTTGAAATAACATAAGCTCTAAACATTTTACAACTTTCTAATAGATTTAACTGTATAAATGACTCATCAAATGATTATCAAACCCAAAACTCTCCAAAATGCACTACAACTCGAAGTCTTCAGCTTTTCCAAACAGTATTGAGAAATGGAAAAAAAAAGGAAAAATGTTGACAACAAAACAAAATATTCAAAACAGATAAAAAAAATAATATAGAAAGAACTCAAAGGAAACTATAGAATAAAAAAACAATTAGGAGGATTAAATTTAAGTTTGAGAAAATCGAATTTTTATCTTTACAAGAATCTATGATCTCATATAATAGAATTGAATCAACTTTTTTATTTTAAAAGTTATCAGTTTCCTAGCTATATAAGAGTAATTGTTCTTCTTGAAATTTTCGATATTGGTTACTTGAATTCTATTGATTAATACCTTCATCAATTGGATAATACAATTATTCATTATACATTTTTTTTCTGATTATATTTCATGATAAGATATATAACATCATGTTTTGCAAGCTTTTCTAACGGATATTCAATCATTTATTATCATGGATAACTAAAGGGTATCAAGTAACCAGTTTTAAGCTTCAAATCAATCAACAAATGATCCTACTTTCATAATAAATTTAGTTCATGCAATCTTTGGATTGATGCAATAGAGTTATCAGATTACAAAGCTTAAATGATTCCGATTAATTGGTTGGAATCATGGCTCCAAAGGCTCAAGGAAAGACCAAGAATATGTCTTTTTTCATCGCCCTGTATTAATTTTAACTTAGAGTTCAAGTTGGTATCATTATTAAAACTATTAATATTTTTGGGTTTTTAACTATAACCCATGTTCTAAGTTCGTTATGCCTCTTGTAACTCAAACTCAAGTTACAAATTTGTAACTTAAGAATTAATAATACATTTGATTTGTTAAAACAACTATTTAAAATATCTATTAATTGAAATATCTAAACATCTAAAGATAGTAATGACTTTAAAATATAGTTTATTGATCTAATTAACAAGTAGTTAAAAAATCTAATGTATTATTGAAAACATCTGAACAAAACTATAAAAAAATATCACATAAATAACTCAAACATTTCTTTTATGATATATGTATGTTAATTTATTTCATTCGCACATACAAATATATATTTAAAAAACATATTAACAAATATGATAAATTGTTAAATATGACATGATTTTGTAATTGCAAGAAATTGTAGCAACATGAATCTGTTACGTTACGTTATAACTGCTTTAATTTTTAAATACAACGTTACATGATGTGTCGTCCCAATTTTCATCACTAGATACGAACTTTGTTCACGCATAAAAAAAATAAACCAACTCTCTTATTACTTCCTTAATCGAATGTTAGAAGTTAAGTGGATTAAAATTATTTGAGTTTAGATTCTATATTTAAAGCATAGGAATGATCGAGGATGTAAATATTATAAATAAGTTGGAAAAAATAAAATTATTTTTGTAACTTGGTATTTTTTATATTCAACGGTTATTTCAAATCAATATTTTTATTATAGGTATGGACTTCTTATATACTTATTTACATGTATCTTTCACACTCTTCTATTAATTTGTACTAGTCTTTGTATTTCACAATAATGCATGACTCTTCATGTCAATATAATGAACTATATTTTTCTAGAGCTTACATTTTTACGCTACATCTTCAAAAAATTAATATCAATACTCTCATTTAATAATTTTTTATAATATTCATTAACATTTTGAGGTAGTGATGTTTGTCATTTGGATGTGCTTTCGTGAAGATATCTGCCATTTTCTTATTTGTATTGTGATACTTAGATCTTCCATTTTCATTTCTCCACAACTTCTTTGATGAATAGATGTCCAACTATCACACATGATGATGAGTTCTTTATTTTTCTCAACCATCATTTGAGAAGCGCTCTAGGCATATTGCACGTGACATTGCTAATATAACTCGTTCATATTCTGCATGGATAGATGATTGTGTTATCGTTTCTTACTTGTTTGAAGACCACGCGATCACATATTAACAAATAGTAAAAGTGTAGTTTGAAGCACGTTTAATATCGTCAACACATCCGACTCAACCACGCTCACAATTTCAGAGGAGCTTTACCTCGGTGTTGAAATTGACCTCGAAATTTTCCTCTACCACAGTATTCTTCACGTACCATGTAACAAGATAAAATAATACCTTATATGTACCTCAAACAACAATTACGACTCCGAGATGAATGTGACCTGATGACCGGGTTGATGATTGTATTCTTCACTTATTAATAAGAATTCCTTACATGTACCTCAAATGTGATCGAGTTCAGATCAAATCGGATCAGACTAGTTTAGAAAATCCAAATAATAAAATAATATAATATTTGCGGGGCTGGTTTGGATAATATTTGAGTTTGGTACATATTTACACTAATATGAAAATATTAAACTCATTGCAATTTGGGTCGGGTTTTGTTCAAGTAAAAAGATAATGGACACAAATCTAAATTAATAAATTAATTTATGTTTTTTATTTAATAATATTATAATTTTATTCTTATAAATATAAAAAACTAATTAAATTCCAAATGATATTTATATACAAGACTAGAATTTGAATCTCATAAAGGAGATTTATAGAATAAAAAATAAATCATTAAAATTTTAGTTTTATAAACTAGTCAATCAACTCATAATTTATGAAAATTAATACACATCATTTATAAATTATTTTTTATTGTAAAAAATCTTTCACTATAAAATCTCATTGATTGAGAATGAATACATGTATTGGAAATTTGAAGGAAATCTACATATCGACAAACAATGTTTTATTATTTATTTTATATATTATGAATCCGATTAACTGAATTGTTTCACACGAAGTATTTTCCAAGACTAATATCGGCAAAGTTTTAAAATGACATTTCAAGATTCGCTCAGATAAGTGATGAACAAACGAGTCAATCGTGGAAAATATACAACTATGTGTTGCATATATTCCCTGATCACGTGATCTTGACATGGCTATTAGTCCAGAAATTCTATAATAAACCAACAAGAAACAAAGAATAAGAATTGATGGTTGATGCTACAAATGGGGGATCATTTATCAAAAAAATACAAGAAGAAGCATATGCACTTACAGAGGTACTCTCGAGCAAGAGCTATGGATCTGAAAGGAAGGTTGGGATGTACTTTGTTAAAAATGAGACTGCTCTATTAAAGCAGCTGATAAACCTATCGAAAACGAATTCAGTTGTAGTACCAAACATAAATACTTACCATCCATATATTAATCGCAAATCAATTCACAAAATCTGAAGATATTAGGTATGCAAGCAATTTCTAACACTCGCTTAAACCTTATTTTTATAATAGTTATGTACAAAGTAGAAGGAAAGAGAATTATAAGTTAGATAAAAAACTACATTTTGAACTAAATGTGTACAAGTTTATTGAATCATTTACAACTCACTTTGAGAAGAACGGATTGAGCATGAAAAATTGTGAAATATCGTTCCAGAATCATGAAACAAACCTAAAGAACTTGGATGTTAAATTAGGACAACTACACTCAATGATGGAATTTATAATCAAGCGAACTTAGCTAAGTAACACAGTAAATAACATGAAACAAGATTATGTAATCATAGTGAGAACATGAAGATAAATATGTTAAAAAGAGGAGACTTTAGATGATTACAACAAACATGTAAGTAATCAAAATCAAGATTTATAATGCTATTTTTGGAAGATCATCAATACTTTACGTATGTGGTTGAAGATAGATTTGAAGTGGTTCGAGGCAATCAAAAGGTTGCCAGGGAATGCTATGTCACTGCGCTTCGGATCCGAGGATCCAGTACTGCATATTTGATGCGAGAATAACAGCTAGCGAGGGTACCTTTGGATTCGGAAGAAAGGGTTAACGATCCAAGGGAAACCAGGGTCTTTAATGGTGAGTGAAAAGATAGAGGAGTTTACTTTTTCAGAAGGAAAGGTGTTTCGAATTGGAACTTTATTAACCTCTTTCCTACGTCAACAATTGCTTGATTTTTTATCTCAAAATTTGGATGTCTTTGCTTGGAAGACAGAAGATATAACAGGAGTTCCTATTGAGGTAATTCGACACAGCTTGGCCATAGGAGAGCTAATAATTCAAAAAAGGAGAGCGCTTTCCTCGGAAAAAGCGGAAGCAATAGTTGCAAAAGTGGATTGGTTTTCTAAGGTCGGACACATAATGGAATCACGGTATCCTTTGTGGATGTCAAATCCGGTGGTGGTTAAAAAGAAGAATGAGAAATGGAGGATGTGTATGGATTTTGCATATTTGAATAGAGTTTGCCCCAAAGATCCATTTTATATTCCTCGAATTTATTAGTTGATTGATTTCACTTCAGGAAACAAAATTTTGACTTTTATGGATGCTTTCCCAGGGTATAACGAGATTCAAATGGATCCAAAAGATCAAGAGGGTACGACTTTTATAACTGATAGGGGCCTACATTGTTATAGAGTGATTCCCTTCGGATTGAAGAATGATGGAGCCACTTATCAGAGATTAATGAATAAATCTTTTGCTACGCAGATTGGAAAAAATATAGACGCATATGTAGACGATATAGTAGTGAAAAGTTCAAGGGACGAAGTGCATCTTGATGATCGAGCGGAAGATTTTTTGAATCTAAAAGCGATAAGGTTGAAATTAAATCCTCATAAGTGTACCTTTCCAGTTCGGTGGGGGAAGTTTTTGGGTTTTATTATCAGTGAAAAATGAATATAAGCCGACAAGAACAGTCAAAAGCTTTGATAACAATGAATTCACCTTGATCAATCAAAGAAGTGCAAATAATGACAGGAAGGTAAGCAGCAGTTAATCGATTTATTTCAAGATCTTCTGATAAATGCTTTCCTTTCTTTCAAGTGTTACGAGGACCCAACAGGTTCGAATGGACATCTGAATGCGAAGCAGCGTTCACAAACACTAAAAATTTGTTGTCATCACCAGAAATTTTAACAAAGCCTCGAAATGGGGAGAAATTATTTTTGTACATCGCGGTATCGGATTTTGCGCTCAGTGCAGTGTTAATTAGTGAATATTCCGTAATTCCGAAGCCAATGTATTACGTTAGTAAAAGTATGGTGCTAGCAGAAAAGAGATATATGAAATTGGAAAAGCTGACTTTAGCATTGGTGATTGCTGCTAGGAAGTTGCGTCCTTATTTTCAAGCTCATACTATCGAAGTCCGAATTTTATTCCCCTTAAAAAATGTATTACAACGACCTGATATTTCGGGGAGGATGACCAAATGGTCAGTGGAGTCGGGAGATTAAGATATTTTATTTACACCTCGAACAACGATCAAAGCACAGGCACTGGCTGATTTTTTTGTTGAGTTCCATTCAAGTTGATCGGATGAGGAATAAAGTAAAAAATATTTTCCTGTAGATTCGAAGTGGGTTGTTCGAACGGATGGAGGATCCAGTATTTCCGGGTGCATTGCTGGGGTCCAATTGATAGTTCCGGCGGGGAAAACAATGGTCCAATCAATTAAATTTGGTTTTCATGCTTCAAAAAATGAAGCTGAATATGAAGCTGCTTTGGCAGGTTTGAGATTGGAAAACAATTGTGGGGCAACTTCAGTACGATTAGAAACGGATTCTCAATTGTTGGTTAATCAGGTATCTTGATTTTCCGAAGTAAAGAAGGATCGTTTGATTTTGTATATTCAGGAGCTTCAGAATTTAATGCTTCTGTTTGACAATGTGGTTGTTGAATATATCGAGGCGATGAAGTAGCTTGGTGGCTGATTCTTTATAAAATGTTGCCTGCAAGGAATAATATCCTTGGATTTGGCTACAAGAAAATCCTTCAATTGTTACTCAACTTAGCCAATGTGAAATTATAGAAGAATATTTTGTCACTGATAAAAGCCGACGCGGTTGGCGATCATATATTCTTAATTTTTTTACCTAAGGATTACTCCCAGATGATTCTCAATTGGCCAAAAAGTTAAGGGGTAAAGCCTTTATATATATAGTTTTAGATGGAATTTTGTATAAAAAGACATTAAGCAGACCATTACTATGATGTTTAGGCAAGCAAGAATCACAAGAAGTATTGTCATAATTGCATAATGGTGAAGGGTCAGCCCATTGTGGATTCAAAGCTTTATCTCATCGAGTTTTACTAGCAGGGTTTTACTGGCCGACAATCATGAACAATGCTAAGAATTCAGTCCGAGGTTGTGATACTTGTCAGAGATTTTCCAATGCTATTGACAGACCAGCAGTACCGCATATGTCTATATTTGAGGCGATACCATTTTGATAGGTGGGGAATTGATTTGGTGGGACCTTTACTGATTGCCTCTAGGGGAAGGCAGATGATAATTGTGGCGGTGGATTATTTTACGAAGTGGGTAGAAGCAGAACTGCTATGAGGAACAAAAGTAAAGGATGTCATCAAATTTATTATGAATAGTATATGTTGTCGTTTTGGGGTTCCTCGGAGAATCACAACAAATAATGGCCCTCAATTTAATAATAGGCAAATAACTGCATTTTGTACTTCTAAAGGAATCTAGCAATGTTTTTTTACGCCCTTTCATCCTCAATCTAATGGACAAGTGGATGTGATAAATAGAACGATTTTAGTTGGCTTGAAGAAGAATCTATCGGGGGCAGCAGGAAAATGGCCAAATTACTTGCAAGAGGTGCTTTGGGCTTATCGAACAACTCCAAGAGAGGCTACAAAAGAGACTCCTTCTGCTTTGGCATATGTTATGGATGCAGTTAGCCCTATTGAATCTATGATGTCATCTTTTAGAATATCTCAATATTCTGAAAGATTTAATGACAAAATTTGAAGGGCTAATTTGGATTTGAATGAGGAAAAAAGGGTTCAAACTCATTTGAACACAATCCATTATCAAACTCTTATGAAAAATAGATATGATTCGAAGATGAAAATAATAGAATTTAAAGAAGGTGATAAGGTGTTGCGGAAAGTATTTTTGCATACAAAACAGAAGAACCTCGGGAAAATGGCTCTGAATTGGGAAGGACTTTATACAGTTGTTGAAAGAATCAAACCGAGGTCCTATCATCTTTGTGATTTCGAGGGGAGAATGCTTCAACATCTGTGGAATATTCAACACTTCAGGATTTATTAGGAGTAGTTATGTCTTTGTACTTTGAAATTTTTGTTTCATGTTTCAATTGGCGCACTCTTTCGGCTCATGTTGGCCCATGAAGGTTTTAATGAGACGTCGTGTACATATTCGATATTATCAATAAAGTTCATTTTTTTTGCCAATGGTTATTTACATATGTTCGATTACTATCTTAACGAATCATCAAAGATTGATCACCTTTGAGATTGGTTAAGAGTAGAATCTTCCGAAGTGTTTCTGACACTTTTCGAAGAAACAACCATGTTTAATAATCACATTACGTTTTTATTTTGAAGTGGACGCTTAACAACACATTAAGAATTTTTGTTTGGAAGAGCTACCAAAACAATTTTTTCGAAGAACTACAATGTCTTCGAAGAACATGAATTTTTTATCGATGAGCAACGTTAATTTTAGTCAGTGATTCAAGGGGGTAAGTTTATATTAATTTGTTAAGGTTTTATAATTATTTTGTTTGAAGAATTTAACATCGAATAAAATATAAGATATAAGGAAAATGATAACATACAAAAAGATTTCCTTTAGATTAAGTCATTTAAGGTACAAAAAGATGATATTGTAATTCGACAGGGATAAAAGGATAACGGTAAAATTATTCAGAGGATTCTTCTTCATCGGATGATTCGTCTTCGGAAGACGATGAACTTGGAATAGGGTTGAAAGCTTCGCTTGGGCGCTTTTCTTCAGGGATATCGTTCCAAAAGCTTGTCAGGTCGATTTTTGGATAAGTAACGTTAAGTTCACGAATGAGAAGAATGGTTGCATCTTCTTTTCCGACGTGAATAGAAGTTTGCATATCCTTTGAAAGTGCAGCTTCAGCAGCAGCAACAGCAATAGCTTTGTTAGCTTTGAAATTCTTCTTCAACTCAGTCATATCATTGGTCAGCTCTTTGTCTTTTTCAGCGACTAGTTCAGTAGCATGGCTAGTGTTGAGTTTGTTTAACTTTGATTTATGATTACTAGTCAGCAATTCAGTATCCACGATGTGTTTGATTCGCAGATGGTTTTTTTTATGCAAAGAACACCATTGATCATTTCAGACCGTGCCATTTCATAACCATGTTGATCGATTACTTTGCCATGCATAATTTCTCTTAGCTTCTTATAAGCTTCGTAACCTTCCTTATAGTAAATCAGATCTTTGGCCAACTGCTTCTGATGATTTTGAGAAGCTTCGAATTCAGACGCAAGTCTCTTTGCTGCAGCATCAAGTTTGGCAAATGGTTGAAGAGCGATAGAGATGGCCGGACTTGGAGTAGGAACACGGAGTTCGGATGTGCTAGCCTTTTGAACTATTACAGTGATAGGTTCAAGAGAGTGAGCAACTATTGGAGAGGCTTTTATTGTTTCTGGTCTTCCAAAGTTGAGCATATGGTTTTGGATTACATAAAGAACAGGGTCTTCCTCACCAGTATGTGCTTTGGTATTTTCGAAGCCGATGAACATGTTAGGGTCGAAGTCTACATTGGTCTGATTTTTGTTGGAGGTGATATCTTTAATAATTATCAAAGGGTTGTCTTTGTTTAATTGATTATCTACGGAAAGATTCTGTGGGTTTTCAGCAACAGTGACTTCGTTTTCGTCAACCAAACCGTACGAAGTAATTTTCTTCTGCTTCTTTTTCATTCAGAGGGAATTAGAGGATATTCTCTTTTTCTTTGATGATGGTTATTGATTATTTCCCTCTACGATGGGTGAAAGAGGCTATTCTGAAATTTTTCGTTTTCGACACTTTGGTTTCAAGGGCATGGAAGGGTTAGCACCAGATGTGCTAGCTTCTTTTTTACAGTTCTTTTCTTTGATGACTTTTTCTTCCTTATTTTTGGAAAATGGCTATCGGATCTGTTGCGAATAGGAAGAAAGACTTTGCCGTCAGGCTGGGGTATTCGTTGGTATACAAGTTTTGGATCTGGTTCGGAAAACAAATCTTGAGGAGGCAGCCCACCTTCTTTGAGGAAATTGATGGGTTGAAAGGCCGTATGAAATGAATTATTCCATTCCTTTTCAGCCCAGGCGACGAGTTTTTGAAAGATATCTTTAACAGCTTCTCGACGTGTTGAATAACGCTTCGAAATTTCTAGTACAAATTAGCAAAATAAAATGTTAATCTTTTTTATTAAAACGTAAAACATTCAAATAATTTACGATTGCTTTTGCAAACAAGAGTTAGTTTCAAAGGGTTAGCTTTAGAAATTTCTTTACCGTTTTCCTAAGATCCAGATATGAAAATGAACTTTTGTTTCCAGAATTTGTGGGCCTTCTAAAGATCGTCGATGATCTTGAAGTCATCCATCAATGTGAGGTAATAGAATGGAAGCTTAAGACCTTTTGAAAGTTGAGTCAGTGAGATAAGGTCTTAAATGCAGATGGGAATTTTGGATAGACGGGATGCCATGATCACTGACATGAGGGTGAAAAATTGATTCGGTATCACCTGATTAGGTCATAAACTAAGGAGTTTGAAGTACTCCACAATAATTGGATCTAGTGGAAATCGAAGACCCCAGTTGATAATTTCTAGGTATACCACTAGTTCATCATCTTTGCAGTTGAGGGGAGTTTCTCCTTCTCTTGGGAGACGAAGGGTTATGTCTTCTCCCATTCCCCATTGCTTCTTAAGAGTCGAGTCTTGACTTTCTTTGTAGTATATATAACGAACTTTCTTTAAGGCGATAATATACTTGCTTTCGAGGTTCCTTAGGTTCCTCCCAATTTTTTCTCTTTCTTCTTCAGAGATGGAGCAAATGTCATCTTCTTCTTGAGAGTCAACCTCAAGATCTGTTTTTGTAGCCTCCGAGTCAGCTTCGTTGGCTTTTGATCTTTCTTCTCGAGGATTTTCAGACGTTGGGATAATTGTTTATGTAGAATGGTTAGCAATTCGAGGCGCCTCCTCTATCACTTCTCTTTGAGGAGGATCGTTAGTAGTGGGATTTGGAGGAGAAGGTGTTTGGATGATTTTTGATTCATCTCCCATGGCAATGAAAGTTTTTCTTCGATGAGGTTTGGTTAATGAATATTTTTCCGAAGAGGGGTAATTGGTTTTCGATTTCAGATGAGAAATTCTTCTTTGAGACGAGGAGGCTCGATGAGTTTTAGGCCCTAAGATTTTAGATGAGGCTTGTTCTTCGATTCTGGGAGAAGGTGAAAGATTTGGTACTTTAGTAGGATCGAAGTTACCATAATAGAATGTCTCGGCTGTAGTTCCGATTGGACCACCTCGAATCAATCCGACTCTTCGGTATTCTTCAGCTCTTTGCGTAATACAGAAATAATTGTAAGATCCAAACACTAGGTTACTATCAGTATCAGAGGATTCTGGTGTTTTGGGAAGAATGGCCTTCGACTTTTTGGTTCTTGGTTTCTTTCTCATAAACCAAGTAAGGGTCGATCGGAGAGGATGAAGGTTTATCGGGAAATTTGAATTTTACGGTGAGAATCTTGAGAATAGTGGAGGAGCAGATGAAGGTAGCCAAAGACTCTAACTTCTTTCTAAAGCAGTTTTTGTGTGAGGGGAATTGAAATGAGAAACATGTTGTATTTATACTAAAGTAAGTGAAGACGTGTGATGATGGAAACACCCATATGATAATAGGTTTGAGTATGAATCGTTGAGTGGATTAGATGTTTGACATCTGTCAGGCTAGATTACTAGGGTCATGATGAATTTAACGGTTACATATGTAACCGTTATATTCGAGGATGATCTATCTACATAATATTTCGAAGACAATTTTCATAAATTGTAATTATATCGACTCGAAGTGATAAGCAATTCCATCGATTTGAATTGATTTCAAATTTATATGCTCATATTTACCTACCAAGGTTATTCGAAGTCAACCAATTTGTGTTTATTTTTTGGTTCAAATATGTTTTGAGATTTTATATTGTACACATGCTTGGAACAATATTTTAAGCTAATGGCTTCGAACAATTGTTTTTTGATTTATGATAGGTTATATAGCCAATGGGAATGTTCGAGGATGTAAAGATTCGAAGACAAAACGGATTTGAAGACTTTTTAGTTCTCATTCATTTACTGACATGAGAACTAGGGGCTTCTGATATGGAAATAGAGTTTTAAGGATCTAAATTGTAAATAATGTAAATTTATGGGTTTAATTATAATTAATGTAAGTTTTGTCCTTAATTCGTGACTGGTGTAATTTTTATGGGATATTTGTAACTTTGTATAATTTATAGGTAGTAAACGGCAATTACTCCACTTTTTGTAACAGATTCAGTTTAAAATTAAGTCTTGGCTCCTCTATATAAAGGACCATACTACTCTAATAAAGGGTTTGAACACTTTTACTTTGAAACTCAACTGTACTTGTATTTTGTCTCTCTAAAAACTACCAAGCTCTTTCTCTCTCTAGGATACACTCTTGATAGTTTACCAAGGCAAAACAATAACTCATCACAGCCGATACACTCATTTGTTATGAAGTGCCTTCTTACCCATGGGTAACTCAGCTAATTCCCATCTCTCTTTTGTTGATCATTGGTTTGACAAGCTTCATCATAACACTTAGTCTCTTCTCTATCGGTCACCGACATATAGCTTAAGTATCTTCTGTTGGGCACATAGGATTCGGAAGATCTTCTCAAAATAGGAATTTCCTCGGTGGGTTGTAGTATTTCGGACTGCTTTCGATTGGTCTGTCCAACTGACTCTCTTTGGTGAGGGGTTAATCTGATCAACTTTATTTCTTTACTATCTGAGACCCCATCAACATTTGCAAATACTAATCCGTACAACTTTGACTCATTTGCTTTAGTTTCGTGTCTGTTTTTGTACATCAATGTTTCATTGAAGATCACATCTCTACTTCGTATCATCTTTTGTTTCTTCATCCCAAACATAATAACGAAACTCATCTTCGCCATAGCCGATCATGAAATATTTCTTCAAATTGGGATCAAGCTTGTTCGTGCCTTGATCACTTATATGAACATATACCATACAACCAAAAACTCTTATTTATGATAATGTTATCTCATTGCCACTTCATACCTCATCAAGTATTCTATGTTCTAAAATAACCGACAGGCCTCAGTTAACGAGGTAAGCCAATGAGTTGACTGCTTCTACTTATAACTGCTTTGGTAAACTTGATTGCATACAAATGTTTTTTGTTATTTCTTTCAACGATTTGTTCATACGTTTGACAATTCTAGCCTTTCTTTCTTTGGGGTTCTGCCACTCATCTGAAAACTGACCCTTTTTTGTTTTCAAAGTGTGCAATATTTGCACATGTCTATATCGATTGACTTAAGACTGGGAAGCTTCCCCTTCGAGTACTTAATTTTCATACTCCTCACACTCATGTGACCAAGCCTTTGGTACATATAATCTACAATCTGCATATTCCAAAACGAAAAACCAGACCATCAAACATATTTAGTCTTACCTTTATTTCGTCTGTAGCCGTTGCTCCAACTCAAATCTGACCTCCTTTGGATCGCTACCAAACTTCTAGCTCTGATACCAGTTCTTGGGAAAATACACAATTTTTTCTGGCAAGTATCTTCTAGACTGACTTGTGGTGAGAAATATTTTAGGAAAATACACAATTTTCCTGCAAGTAGATCAAAATAAAACACACACAAACAACAGTGAAATAAAACACACAAATTGTTAACGGGGTTCAGCAAACTATGCGTACGTCTTTGGACCTACTGCAGATAGATTTTATTAGAAAAGAATCAGTGACTCTGTCTTTTTTCGATATATTCAGAAAATCCTAACTATTGGTTTATAGAGAGTATTTTAAAAAAACGATTAAAATCTTTAATGAGTAATTTATGACTCACGAAATTACTTAACTTTCTTTCAAATTTAGAACTTCTTTGGTTCTATCTAATGAGTCTAACAAAATTTACCTTGTTTTGTGTGAATATATACTTTTAATTGTTGACTATTAACTTCATCCAACGGTTGTTATTAACACGGACGGTCTATATAAAGATCTTAGAATCTTTCTTATTCATTTATCTTATTTTCCCTCTCTAGAACTCTCTGTATAATTTTCCTCCCTCAAACTAAGTTTCTTATCGTTCTTCACTCACCTCGTATTGACTTGGGGGTCGGAAATTCGTATAATTCTAAAGAACAAAGGTACAATTTTCATATTCATTTTTTGCTTGTTTTAATCTTAGTATGTGATTTTAGTATGTGATTGGTGTTAAGAGTCGTGTGAATCGCTAGAAAAACCTCATAATGTTTTAATGATATTTATAAGCATTCGTCAATCAAATTCTTAATGTGACGAAGAAAGTGGATTGATTGGTAGTTTAAACTCCGGTAGTATCAGGTGTCCGATCACGATATTAGTGCAATCTTTAGAAATCAGATTTTAAAATTTGAAACAAAATCTTCTACAAAAATATTTTCCCCCCAAATTATAAGATAAATTAACACTTCAAGAAAAAGCTGCTGATGGTGTACAGCGTCGTCTTTTAGACAACTCTACTTTATTTGAGGTTCTAAGAGCATGTAAATTTCATTTTCTCAGTTCTCAGCTGCACCCAGACAGATAGAAGTTCAGTTTTCCATCTCTGCTGTTTCATCTGATTCAGCTTATAATCAAAAGGTATTTTATCTTTTGCATTGCGTTCATATGATCTTGTAGCTTCTGTTAACTATGTTCCTTTTATCTTTTGGTTCCTTAGTAATCTATAGATCTTACTTCAGAATATGTTTATAATTTGAGTTCAACTGCAAATAACTGAAGATTTATAGAGCTTAAACTACTTCAGTCTGATTGATTCCTGTTGTGGTTTCTCATTTCAGTTTGCTCAATTCATTGTGCAACACAGTTTCGGCTCTTCAGTCCAGCTTGTACTGTATAGGAGTCGGTTAATATTGAAAATGTCTTCTGACGAGATATCAACTGAGGTTCGTGATTATGGTAAGATGGTGGATGCTAGTAAGAACAGGGTAACCTGCAACCTATGTACAAAAGAAATGAGCGGCTTTTCCAGGCTCAAGTATCACTTAGGAGCCGTAGGTCCCGATGTAACTGCCTGCCCGCAGGTTCCTGAAAATGTAAAGCAATGTTTCAAAAACATGTTGGCCGAGTCGAGAAGATGTAGCGTTGGGAGAAAGGCTTGCTTAGGAAAACGGGATCGGTCTTCGACGTCAAATTCAAGTAATCATCCACTATACATCGACTCTGAATCGGAAGACGCTGAAGCTGAAATTCCAACAACACAGATGAAGGAGATGCAAGATTATGAGAAGAAAATTAAAAGATCATGGGCCACCACTGGCTGCACTGTCTCATTGGATTGCTGGACAGACGAGAATGGTCGAGAACTGCTAAGTTTTATTGCAGACTCCCCAGCGGGATCCCTTTATCTTGACTTGTTTGATATTTCAGACCCTTTCAGTCGTATAGATACCACAGTCTCCCGTGTCGAGGATGTGATCAGGAAGGTAGGGGTTGATAACGTAGTCCAGGTCATGGCTTGTTCTTCAACAGGGTGGATTGGAATAGTTGGCGAACGGTATCAGGAGATGTACCCAACTATATTTTGGTCAGTCAGTGCTTCGTACTGTATCGAGCTAATGCTCGAGGAAATTGGGAAAATAGAAACCGTTAGAATAACACTAAACAAAGCGAAAAATCTAACAAAATACTACAAAAGCCTAGTAAGGCCATCCAAGATAAGGTCTGCAACAGCTTTCTTGACTCTAGAGAACATCATTCTACAAAAGGAAAAGCTCATGGCCATGTTTGCTGGGAGGAACTTGGCATGTGCTAACGAAATGGAAGGACATGCGGTAACTAATCTGATGGAAGATTCTTCCTTCTGGAAAGAGGTGGAGGCTATTGTGAAAGCATCAAAGCCGCTTATCAATCTTTTGTGTTCGTTTAATATGGTCAACGAACCAAAAGTTGGGCAAATTTATGAGCTCATGGATGAAGTAAAAATAACGATAAGGGAAAATCTTGGTGACAAGAACTATGTGGGCTTTTGGGATGCGATAGATAAAGTATGGAACACAAGGCTTCACAGCCATCTCCATGCTGCCGGGCATTATTTGAACCCTGCTACATTTTACTCGGGTAAGTTCCGTATAGATGAAGAAGTTTCAAATGGTATGATAGAGTGCATCGTCCGTACTATGAACAAACAAGAAGTTCAACTAAAAATAATAAAACAATTTCTTATCTATCAAAATTCTCAAGGGGATTTTGAAGAAGGAGCTATTGATGAAGCAGCCAAACATTCTCCAGGTAACACTAATTTTATCATATAAAGTAATAGAAAAAAATTTCTTTATAAACTAGATACAGTTGGCAGTTTTTAGATCACAAATGGTTTAAAAGAGTACAGGGAACAAATTGTTTAATGTGTTAAGGAAAATAATATTTCGACCTGAACGATTACTTATAACCGTGTCTCAAGTAATGTAATCATTTTGGAGCTTAATTTTGTTTGTAATTGTGCGCAGTGGAGTGGTGGACACGCTATGGAGCTGCATATCCAGAGCTTCAGAGGTTTGCTACTAGAATTATAAGCCAGACTTGCGATGGTGCTTCTAAATATAGGCTCAAGAGAATTCTAGCCGAGAAGATGATAGGACAACCAAAAACTGAATTCGATCGACAATATCTAAAAGATTCTTCATTTGTTGAGTATAATTTGCAGTTGCAGCAATCAAAATGGAGTTTAAATGAAAACATCATGGCTGATAAAATAGACCCAAATGACGATTGGGTTAATCAAGAAGGGGAGAATCGCGCAATCAATATCCCTGATCTGTAAGAAAGCTCACTTACAAACCTCTTTAGATAAAACTGAGTAAACCCTTGTAAGTTATCTATGAACTTATCTGCACTAGGTTCTAGGGTCCTTGTGATTATCTGGTTCTAACAAGCAGACAAATGTCTTGGGGTTTCAAACATTTGGAAGACCCGCCGAGTTCCCTGAAAAAAGTATTCTTTTTTGTTAAAGGCTTACAATAGACCAATTCTTCTTTTATTGTTCGTCTTTCTATTCCAATTTTCAACAACCTTTGTCTGGGTTTTAAGAGTGCTCAAAATGTCGTATAAATGCTGTGTTTGATCCGGTCTTAGAGATTAAATATGTTACTGTGTCTGCATGTAAAGTTCTTCGGCACATAATGGCCAAATTCTAGGCGGCTGTCAACCCAAAGTGGGTTTAGCTGCATCATCTTGCTGAGTTTAACTGCAAAGCTCATCCTTACTTCCGAAAACCATCTTAGTCACTATCTCGACATTATTCTTGTCGTTGTGGGATTTTTTCAATTTTATTTATTTTGTTTCGATCATATCTCACATCAATATGTTTGGTGTGTGCGTGATACATTGGATTCTTGGTTATATTCATAGCACTCCACATACTCTTCTTGCTTCAAACCCTCTTCTTGAAGAAACCTCTTAAGCCAAAGCATCTCTTTGCTTGCTTTTACTACTACAATATCTTCTACCTCAGTTATTGACAATTCTAAACATTTTTGTAGCTTGGATTCACATGAAATGGCTCCCCCTAAAAATGTAAACATATAAGCCGAGGTAGACTTCCGGTTATTGAGATCACCAGCCATGTCAGCAGCTGTATGTCCTTCAAATATCGGTTTGTATCTCCATAACATAAACTCAAAGTAGAGATACCTCGCAACTATCTGAAAATCCACTTTATATCTTCCCAATAGACTTCACCTTCAGCTTGTTCCCAGTAACATAGACTCAAGTCGAGGTACCTCTCAAGCCCATAAATATTTTCTTCAACTTCCAAACAAAAGTTTCTTTCCCTTTTCTCTTCAAAAACTTTAGGTTGTTCCATATAGATTTCTTCATGCAAGTCACCATATAAAAATTTCGTTTTTACATCAAGTTGTTCCAACTCAAGATTTAAACTTGCCGTTAAACCCAATTAATCTTGACAACCGTATAAAATATCTCAACAAAATCAATATCATTGTTTCCAGATTGCGTCATTTTACTACAACTCTAGCTTTCCGCTTGACAATTTTTCTCACCATATAGTTTGGTCATACATTTTATTTAAAAAAACATTCATCTTTCCTTCATAACCTCAAGTTAAATATTTTTTATCCTCATACAATAAAAGTTTTTAATAATTCTCTAGCTCGCTGTCTTCAGTGACTTGAATAAACTCTAACATTGGATACTTTGTTGAAGTTTTTCTCTCTAGACTCTTGAACCCGTGTATCATTTACTTAAGGGATAGGTTGCACCCCCTGCTCATGAAGTTCTTCTTCAAATAGGGTCTCATCAGAATCATCGACAAGAATATGATCTTGTAAATCACCGCCAAATGGAACATCCTTGATATCATTGGTAACCACTTCAACATTATTATTTTCTCGTTGATTTACATAAAGAAAAGTAGAAGAAGAACCATCATGAGTAATATTAAAATATACATCAAAAGTAGAAGTTAACTTTGTTCTCAAAATATCTGCACACTTCTCATGCTAGAAAATTCCGCATCTCTACTTCTCACTACTTTATTCTTCTCAAGATCATAGAGTCTGGATCCATACTCTTCATTCTCATATCCAACAAGAACACAAGATTTAGTTTTGTAATTAAGATTGGATCTTTGTTTCTTTGGAATATGCATGTATGCCTTGCATCCAAAATCTATGATATGTGAATATGTAGGATCATTTCCTTTCCATGCTCTCTCGGGAATATCAAAATCAAGAATTGTTGATAAGTCCCTATTAATCAAATACACAGTACAATTAACTATTTTATACCAAAATGTCTTATGAAGGTTAGATATTTCTTGCATACATATCAATGGTTCAACAATTGTTTAGTTCATTCTCTCTGCAACTCCATTATGATGTGGTGTATCTGTCGTTGTCCTCTCATGTCTTATAGCATAATATGAATTATAATTTTTGACTCATTGGAACTATAAGAACCACCATTATTAGATCAAGGACATTTTAACTTTCTCCATGTCTTCATTTCTACTATGACATGAAATTTCAGTAAAATATTGAAATTTAAGCTTTTGTTTGCAGCATGTATATCCATTTTAATATCATCATTCATAAATGTTAATGAATACTTGTTACATCCGATAGAATCCACTTCCATAAGACCACAAACATCAGAGTATACTAACTTCATATTTTCTTATTTTCTAGTGGACTTCTTAGAAAGAGAAGCTTTATGTTTATCAACAAAAAATAGTGACTTACTTTCCATGTTTTTCATCTTTTTGTCACTCATGTATCATACTCTTTGATGCCACAAACTAGGAGAATTATTTTCCTCAACTACATCCAGCTTACCAGAACATATACCAAAATATGTCTTATGCAAATAACAACACAAATCAGCTCGAGCAACTATCATTGAACATTTCGAAAATTTCCACTTACTATCACCAAAAGTGTGACGAAAATATTGTTGATCAAGGAAATTTGCACATAACAAACTCAGATATATATATATATTAGGGGCGTACATCATTTAGTCTAAATATGTATCCAACGCAAGTCTTCACACAAATATCCCACAACCAAACAATACTAGCTGAGCTCTGATTTTTAATTTTGACACTACTCAAATCTCCATTTTTCTTGTTTAATAGATATCCTCTATTAGGATCACAATGATATGAAACACATGTATATACAAGCAACTCTGAATATGAACCACCAACACAATGATGTATCGCCATCACTAGTATAAGGAAAAGTTGTAATATTTTCATTATCACCTTCGTTTTATGAATTTGACTTGTTACCGTGTTCCTTCTTCCATCGATAAAAATACTTATGTATATGATCAGGATTGCCACGGTAGTTGCATGTCATAATGTCTTTCCCATATGTGGACTTCGATATTCCGTTTAAGTTACCACAAAATTTAGATACTCTAATCTTACCTTATCCTATATTATCGGAAACAAGAGCTTGTGAATTGTCAACTCTCATCTTATGTCTTCTCATATTATTTATTCTCATATATTCATTGAACATGCTTTATTTTATAAAGTTCAAAGATAAATCACTGTCTGGAGAAGAGTTGATAATAGTCATAACTAAACTCGCCGAACTGTCTCGTAACAAACTCAATAGGAACAAAGCTTGCAGCTCATCATCAAGAGCATTCTTTATATTAGTTAAATTTGTTATGAGTGGTCAGTTTTTCATAATAACCTTCTAATTTAGTCCATCAGATCAACCCATTTGTGTAATAGTTCCCATATTTAATTTAATAGAGTTATCATCAACATATTTAACTAGCTCAATCAAATCAAACAAAAATTTGCAGTATAACAGACCCTCCATCATCGAAATCTGGATAGAATAATAGTTGATGTTAACTTAATCATGTAGTTACCATGTCTATAATGGTTGATGTTAACTCACTGTTTTTGAACGGAATGTGGAAATAGCATAAGCATTTTTTAGCTTTTTAATAGATTTAACTGTACAAATGAATCATCAGATGATTATCAAACCCAAAACCTCCAAAATGCACTACAATGCCAACAAAAGAAAAGATTAAAAAAGATTAAAAAATTACAATACAATAAACTCAAAATAAACCAATAACTCAACCCATAATATATTAAATGAAAATTAAAGTTCTGAATTGGAACTATAGATGGATAATGAATAACAAAAACAATTAGGAGGATTAAAGTTAAATCTGAGAAAATGGAATTCCCTATATTTACAAGAAAGTATGATATCATATAGAAGAACTGAATCAATTTTTTGATTTTGAAAGTTACCATATTCTTAGCTATATAAGAGCAATTATTCTTCTTGAAAGTTCTGATATTGGTTACTTGAATTTTATGATCAATGCCAAGCTTCCTACCAAGCCTCTATATAGAGACACATCCACTTTCTTACTTGATGTTAGGTGTAGGCTAGAAGTAAATCATCATTAGAGCTATTGCCAAAGGACTACATAGGTGTTGGCTATATCATTATATGTGTATGCACACTAGATCGTAACTTCGTTAAGATAAAGCAAATTATTTTATTTACTAGGTCTCCTATGTTAATTTGGATTTCCTATATTAATAAAATATTAGTTATTTCAATTGTTGATTAATAAGATTTAATTTCGAGCCTCTAGTGAAGAATCAAGGCTTTTCCTAAAGTTATAAATAGAAGAATATATTATAATTAATGATGTGACATGATGCGACTGTAATTATAGATCGAACAACCAAATAGGGGTTTAATTGAAGAAATTTTACCAAATTGGGAGCAAAACTTTAAGATTTTTTATCTAAGAAATAAAAAAAATAAATTGGTATTTCGTTCCATGGTACATATCAATCAAATACTCAATTAAAGGATGTAATGAAAGATAAATAATCAGAGAGAAAAATAAAATCACATCAAAACCATGAGAAGTTGAGAGAGAATCAAAATGAAAAATATTTACCCAAGATTATAGCTTAGAAGGACGTTCAAGGCAAGAACTTGCCTACAAATGAGTATGGAATTCAATATTACGTCCCTCAATAAAACTTCATCACCAGTTCAGGAATGGAATATCAGCAAGATATCTTATAATGGTGAAGTTAGGAAATCAGAAACACATATCACCAAGTTGGACATCCAACAAGAGGAAGTGTCAATTTGAGGAAAAACTACAAAATAGTCAGCTAAAAGGTGATTTTAATCTGTCAATATATGATAAATGGCAATTTTTCATAAATTTAACAAACCAAGAAGATTTAAAAATTATTTGAAAAATGAATGTCTTGTCTTTTGACCAACATTCAATGCGATTGAATAATTGGGAACCTAATTTCATTACGAAGAAAGAGTCTCCAATAACCCTTATCTCTTTTATTTTGCTAAAAATCTCAGTGTTCCTATACAATAAGAACATTATAATAAAACATTGGTAAATCCTTAGGAAATCCTTTAGACATTTGGGTTCCCAACAACAATTTTGGCAAAACATAATTATTTTCAAACTTGGATATATGTAAAAGTATCCAAGCCTATGAGTTATAAAATTTGGATTGAATTGCACAAGGATGATGATTACTGGATTGATATTATATATGTATATATTCTATTATATTTTTTATAATGTAACAATCTGGGTCATGATGCCAGTAAATATATAACAAATAACCTAAAAACCTGATAAAAGTTGAATGAAACATTAAATGATGGGTGAAAAAATATAAATAACAAGTTGTCTGAAAATAAAACTAAACTTTTGACCCTTAAAGAATCTAAAAGTATTAAGGAGAATAAAAAAGATTCATCTAATTCTGAAAACAAATTGAATATTAGTACGACTACTAGTCATCGTGATAATCATACTCAAAAACATAATCAAGAGACTTCCCCTTCAATTCATAACAACAAACTCACCGTTAAAGAACATAATGTTGAAATTACATAAGCTCTAAACATTTTACAACTTGCTAATAGATTTAACTGTATAAATGACTCATCAAATGATTATCAAACCCAAAACTCTCCAAAATGCACTACAACTGAAAGTCTTCAGCTTTTCCAAACAGTATTGAGAAATGGTAAAAGAGGAAAAATGTTGACAACAAAACAAAATATTCAAAACAGATAAAAAAATAATATACAAAGAACTCAAAGGAAACTAATAACTCAGCTCATAATATATTAAATGCCAGTTAAAATTCTGAATTGAAACTCTAGAGGGGTATAGAATAAAAAAACAATTAAGAGGATTAAATTTATGTTTAAGAAAATCGAATTTTTATCTTTACAAGAATCTATGATCTCATATAATATAATTGAATCAACTTTTTGATTTTAAAAGTTATCAGTTTCCTAGCTATATAAGAGTAATTGTTCTTCTTGAAATTTTCGATATTGGTTACTTGAATTCTATTGATTAATACCTTCATCAATAGGATAATACAATTATTCTTTATACAATTTTTTTTTCTGATTATATTTCATGATAAGATATATAACATTATGTTTTGCAAGCTTTTCTAACGGATATTCAATCATTTATTATCATGGATGACTAAAGAGCATCAAGTAACCAGTTTTAAGCTTCAAATCAATCAACAAATGATCCTACCTTCATGATAAATTTAGTTCATGCAATCTATGGATTGATGCAATAGAGTTATGAGATTACAAAGCTTCAATGATTCCGATTAATTGGTTGGAATCATGGCCCCAAAGGCTCAAGGAAAGACCAAGAATATGTCTTTTTTCATCGCCCTCAAGTTTTTAAAAATGTATGTTTTAATTTTAACTTAGAGTTCAAGTTAGTATCATTATTAAAACTATTAATATTTTTGGGTTTTTCACTATAACCCATGCTCTAAATTCGTTATGCCTCTTGTAACTCGAACTCAAGTTACAAATTTGTAACTTAAGAGTTAATAATACATTTGATTTGTTAAAACAACTATTTAAAATATCTATTAATTGAAATATCTAAACATCTAAAGATAGTAATGACTTTAAAATATAGTTTGTTGATCTAATTAACAAGTAGTTAAAAAATCTAATGTATTATTGAAAATATCTGAACAAAACTATAAAAAAATATCACATAAATAACTCAAACATTTATTTTATGATATATGTATCTTAATTTATTTCATTCGCACATACAAATATATATTTAAAAAACATATTAACAAATATGATAAATTGTTAAATATGACATGATTTTGTAATTGCAAGAAATTGTAGCAACATGAATCTGTTACGTTACGTTACAACTGCTTCAATTTTTAAATACAACGTTACATGATGTGTCGTCCCAATTTTCATCACTAGATACGAACTTTGTTCACGCATAAGAAAATAAACCAACTCTCTTATTACTTCCTTAATCGAATGTTAGAAGTTAAGAGGATTAAGATGATTTGATTTTAGATTCTATATTTAAAGCATAGGAATGATCGAGGATGTAAATATTAGAAATAAGTTGGAAAAAATAAAATTATTTTTATAACTTGGTATTTTTTATATTCAAAGGTTATTTCAAATCAATATTTTTATTATAGGTATGGACTTCTTATATACTTATTTACATGTATCTTTCACACTCTTCTATTAATTTGTACTAGTCTCTCTATTTCACAATAATGCATGACTCTTCATGTCAATATAATGAACTATATTTTTCTAGAGCTTATATTTTTACGCTACATCTTCAAAAAATTAATATCAATACTCTCATTTAATAATTTTTTATAATATTCATTAACATTTTGAGGTACTGATGTTTGTCATTTGGATGTGCTTTCGTGAAGATATCTGTCATTTTCTTATTTGTATTGTGATACTTAGATCTTCCATTTTCATTTCTCCACAACTTCTTTGATGAATAGATGTCCAACTATCACACATGATGATGAGTTCTTTATTTTTCTCCAACATCATTTGAGAAGCGCTCTAGGCATATTGCACGTGACATTGCTAATATAACTCGTTCATATTCTGCATGGATAGATGATTGTGTTCTCGTTTCTTACTTGTTTGAAGACCACGCGATCACATATTAACAAATAGTAAAAGTGTAGTTTGAAGCACGTTTAATATCGTCAACACATCCGATCCAATCACGCTCACAATTTCAGAACAGCTTTACCTCGGTGTTGAAATTGACCTCGACTTTTTCCTCTACCACGTTATTCTTCACGTACCATGTAACAAGATAAAAGAATACCTTATATGTACCTCAAAAAACAATTACGACTCCGAAATGAATGTGACCCGATGACCGGGTAGATGATTGTATTCTTCACTTATTAATAAGAATTCCTTACATGTACCTCAAATGTGATCGAGTTCAGATCAAATCGGATCAGACTAGTTTAGACAATCCAAATAATAAAATAATATAATACTTGCGGGGCTAGTTTGAATAAATTTGGGTTTGGTACATATTTACACTAATATGAAAATATTAAACCCATTGCAATTTGGGTCGGGTTTTTGTTCAAATAAAAAGATAATAGACACAAATCTAAATTAATAAATTAATTTATGTTTTTTATTTAATAATATTATAATTTTATTCTTAAAAATATAAAAAACTAATTAAATTCCAAATGAAATTTATATACAAGACTAGAATTTGAATCTCATAAAGGAGATTTATAGAATAAAAAATAAATCATTAAAATTTGAGTTTTATAAACTAGTCAATCAACTCATAATTTATGAAAATTAATACACATCATTTATAAAAAAAAAATTATTTAATGATAGTTTAAAAAATCTTTCACTATAAAATCTCATTCATTGAGAAGGATTACATGTATTGGAAATTTGAAGGAAATCTACATATCGACAAACAATGTTTTATTATTTATTTTATATATTATGAATCCGATTAACTGAATTGTTTCACACGAAGTATTTTCCAAGACTAATATCGGCAAAGTTTCAAAATGACATTTCAAGATTCGCTCAGATAAGCGATGAACAAACGAGTGAATCGTGGAAAATATACAACTATGTGTTGCATATATTCCCTCATCACGGGATCTTGACATGGCTATTAGTCCAGAAATTCTATAATAAACCAACAAGAAACAAAGAATAAGAATTGATGGTTGATGCTACAAATGGGGGATCATTTATAAAAAAAATACAAGAAGAAGTATATGGACTTATAGAGGTACTCTCGAGCAAGAACTATGGATCTGAAACGAAGGTTGGGATGTACTTTGTTAAAAATGAGACTGCTCTATTAAAGCAGCTGATGAACCTATCGAAACTGAATTCAGTTGTAGTACCAAACATAAATACTTACCATCCATATATTAATCGCAAATCAATTCACAGAATTTGAAGATATTAGGTATGTAAGTAATTTCCAACATTGGTTTAAAACTTATTTTTATAATAGTTATGTACAAAGTAGAAGGAAAGAGAATTATAAGTTAGATAAAAAAACTACATTTTGAACTAAATGTGTACAAGTTTGTTGAATCATTTACAACTCACTTTGAGAAGAACAGATTGAGCATGAAAAATTGTGAAATATCATTCCAGAATCATGAAGCAAGCCTAAAGAACTTGGATGTTAAATTAGGACAACTACACTCAATGATGGAATTTATAATCAAGCGAACTTAGCCAAGTAACATAGTAAATAACATGAAACAAGATTATGCAATCATAGTGAGAACATGAAGATAAATATGTTAAAGAGAGGAGACTTTTGATGATTACAACAAACAGGTAAGTAATCAAAATCAAGATTTATAATGCTATTTGTGGAAGATCATCAATACTTTATGTGCGTGGTTGGAGATAGAGTTGAAGTGGTTCGAGGCTATCAAAAGGTTGCTAGGGAATGCTATGCCACTACGCTTCGGATCCGAGGATCCAGCAGTGGATATTTGATGCGAGAATAACATCTAGAGAGGGTACCCTCGGATTCAGAAGAAAGGGTTGACGATCCGAGGGAAACCCAGGGTCTTTAACGGTGAGTGAAGAGATAGAAGAGTTTACTTTTTCAGAAGGAAAGGTGTTTCGAATTGGAACTTTATTGACCTCTTTTCTTTGTCAACAATTGCTTGATTTTTTATCTCAAAATTTGGATGTCTTTGCTTGGAAGATAGAAGATGTAACAGGAGCTCCTATTGAGGTAATTTGACACAATTTGGCCATAGGAGAGCTGGTAATTCAAAAAAGGAGAGCGTTTTCCTCGGAAAAAGCAGAAACAATAGTTGCAAAAGTGGATTGGTTGTCTAAGGTCGGACACATAATGGAATCACAGTATCCTTTGTGGACGGCGAATCCGGTGGTGGTTAAAAAGAATAATGAGAAATGGAGGATGTGTGTGGATTTTTCAGATTTGAATAGAGTTTGCCCTAAAGATCCATTTCATGTTCCTCGAATATATTAGTTGATTGATTATACTTCAGGAAACAAAATTTTGACTTTTGTGGATGCTTTCGCAGGGTATAACGAGATTCAAATGGATCCAAAAGATCAAGAGGGCACGACTTTTATAACTGATAGGGGCCTACATTGTTATAGAGTGATTCTCTTCGGATTGAAGAATGCTGGAGCCACTTATCAGAGATTAATGAATAAAGCTTTTGCTACGCAGATTGGAAAAAATATAGACGTATATATAGACGATATAGTAGTGAAAAGTTCAAGGGACGAAGTGCATCTTGATGATCGAGCGAAAGCTTTTTTGAATCTAAGAGCGATCAGGTTGAAATTAAATCCTCAAAAGTGTACCTTCCGAGTTCGATGGGGGAAGATTTAGGGTTTTATTATCAGTGAAAAATGAATATAAGCCGACCCAGAAGAGTCAAAAGCTTTGATAATAATGAATTCACCTTGATCAATCAAAGAAGTGCAAATAATGACAGGAAGGTTAGCAGCACTGAATCGATTTATTTCAAGATCTTCTGACAAATACTATCCTTTATTTCAAGTGTTACGACGACCCAACAGGTTCAAATGGACATCTGAATGTGAAACAGCGTTCACAAACACTAAAAATTTGTTGTCATCACCAAAATTTTTAACAAAGCCTCGAAATGGGGAGAAATTATTTTTGTACATCGCGGTATCGGATTTTGCGCTCAGCGCAGTGTTAAGTAGTGAAGATTCCGTAATTCCGAAGCCAGTGTATTACATTAGTAAAAGTCTGGTGCCAGCAGAAAAGAGATATATGAAATTGGAAAAGTTGACTTTAGCATTGGTGATTGCTGCTAGGAAGATGCGTCCTTATTTTCAAGCTCATACTATCGAAGTCCGAATTTTACTCCCCCTTAAAAGATGTATTACAACGACTTGATATTTCGGGGAGGATGACCAAATGGTCAGTGGAGTCGGGAGATTAAGATATTTTATTTACACCTCGAACAACGATCAAAGCACAGGCACTCGCTGATATTTTTGTTGAGTTCCATTCAAGTTGATCGGATGAGAAATAAAGTAAAAAAGCTATTCCTGTAGATTCGAAGTGGGTTGTTCGAACGGATGGAGGATCCAGTATTTCCGGGTGCATTACTGGGGTCCAATTGATAGCTTCGACGGGGGGAAACAATGGTCCAATCAATTAAATTTGGTTTTCATGCTTCAAAAAATGAAGCTGAATACGAAGCTGCTTTGGCAGGTTTGAGATTGGCAAAAATTTGTGGGGTGACTTCAGTACGATTGGAAATGGATTCTCAATTGTTGGTGAATCAGGTATCTAGATTTTCCGAAGCAAGGAAGGATCGTTTGATTTTGTATCTTCGGGAGCTTCAGAATTTAATGCTTCTGTGTGACAATGTGGTTGTGGAATATATCGAGGCGATGAAGTAACTTGGTGGCTGATTCTTTATAAAATGTTGCCTACAAGGAATAATATCCTTGGATTTTGCTATAAGAAAATCCTTCAATTGTTACTTAATATAGCCAATGTGAAATTATAGAAGAATATTTTGTCACTGATAAAAGCCGACGCGGTTGGCGATCATATATTCTTAATTTGTTTACCTAAGGATTACTCCCAGATGATTCTCAATTGGCCAAAAAGTTAAGGGCTAAAGCCTTCATATATATAGTTTTGGATGGAATTTTGTATAAAAAGGCATTAAGCAGACCATTACTACGATGTTTAGGCAAGCAAGAATCACAAGAAGTATTGTCATAATTGCATAATAGTGAAGGGTCAGCCCATTGTGGATTCAACGATGCTAAGAATTCAGTCCGAGGTTGTGATACTTGTCAGAGATTTTCCAATGCTATTGACAGACCAGCAGTACCGCATATGACGAAATTCAGTCCGAGGTTGTGATACTTGTCATCTTTTAGAATATCTCAATATTCTGAAAGGTCTAATGACGAAATTTGAAGGGCTAATTTGGATTTGATTGAGGAAAAAAGGGTTCAAACTCATTTGAACGCAATCCATTATCAAACTCTTGTGAAAAATAGATATGATTTGAAGATGAAAAGAATAGAATTTAAAGAAGGTGATAAGGTGTTGCGGAAAGTCTTTTTGCATACAAAACAGAAGAACCTCGGGAAAATGGCTCTGAATTGGGAAGGACTTTATACAGTTGTTGAAAGAATCAAACCGAGGTCCTATCATCTTTGTGATTTCGAGGGGAGAATGCTTCAACATCAGTGGAATATTCAACACTTCAGGATTTATTAGGAGTAGTTATGTCTTTGTACTTTGAAATTTTTGTTTCGATGTTTCGAATGGCGCACTCTTTCGTCTCATGTTGGCCCATGCAGGTTTTAATGAGACGTCGTGTACATATTCGATATTATCAATAAAGTTCATTTTTTTGCCAATGGTTGTTTACATATGTTCGATTACTATCTTAACGAATCATCAAAGATTGATCACCTTTGAGATTGGTTAAGAGTAGAATCTTCCGAAGTGTTTCTGACACTTTTCGAAGAAACAACCATGTTTAATAATCACATTACATTGTTATTTCGAAGTGGACGCTTAACAACACATTGAGAATTTTTGTTTGGAAGAGCTACCAAAGCTTAACAATTTTTTCGAAGAACTACAATGCCTTCGAAGAACATGAATTTTTTATGGATGAGCAACGTTAATTTTGGTCAGTGATTCAAGGGGGTAAGTTTATATTAATTTGTTAAGGTTTTATAATTATTTTGTTTGAAGAATTTAACATCGAATAAAATATAAGATATAAGGAAAATGATAACATACAAAAACAGTTCATTTAGATTAAGTCATTTAAGGTACAAAAAGATGATATTGTAATTCGATATGGATAAAAGGATAACGGTAAAATTATTCAGAGGATTCTTCTTCATCGGATGATTCGTCTTCGGAAGACGATGAACTTGGAATAGGGTCGAAAGCTTCGCTTGGGCGCTTTTCTTCAGGGATATCGTTCCAAAAGCTTGTCAGGTCGATATTTGGATAAGTAACGTTAAGTTCACGAATGAGAAGAATGGTTGCATCTTTTTTTCTGACGTGAATAGAAGTTTTCATATCCTTTGAAAGTGTAGCTTCAGCAGCAGCAACAGCAATAGTTTTTTTAGCTTTGAAATTCTTCTTCAACTGAGTCATATCATTGGTCAGCTCTTTGTCTTTTTCAGCGACTAGTTCAGTAGTATGGCTAGTGTTGAGTTTATTTAACTCTGCTTTATGAATACTAGTCAGCAATTCAGTATCCACGATGTGTTTGATTCGCATATGGTTTTTTATGCAAAGAGCACCTTTGATCAGTTCAGACCGTGCCATTTCATAACCATGAAATTGATCGATTAATTTTCCATGCATAATTTCTCTTAGCTTCTTATAAGCTTCGTAACCTTCCTTATAGTAAACCGGATCTTTGGCCAACTGCTTCTGATGATTTTGAGAAGCTTCGACTTCGGATGCAAGTCACTTTGCTGCAGCATCAAGTTCGGCAAATGGTTGAAGAGAGACAGAGATGGCCGGATTTGGAGTAGGAACATGGATTTCGGATGTGCTAGCCTTTTGAACCATTGGGTGATAGGTTCAAGAGAGTAAGCAGCTATTGGAGAGGCTTTAATTGTTTCTGGTCTTCCAAAGTTGAGCATATGGTTTTGGATTACATGAAGAACAGGGTCTTCCTCACCAGTATGTGCTTTGGTATTTTCGAAGCCGATGAACATGTTAGGGTCGAAGTCTACATTGGTCTGATTTTTGTTGGAGG
The DNA here is from genome assembly GCA_036936605.1 of Limnanthes douglasii subsp. nivea. Taxonomy (NCBI): domain Eukaryota; kingdom Viridiplantae; phylum Streptophyta; class Magnoliopsida; order Brassicales; family Limnanthaceae; genus Limnanthes; species Limnanthes douglasii. Next base: position 247,149,214 of record JAUPFV010000001.1, on the reverse strand, counting down.
TGATATCTTTAATAATTATCAAAGGGTTGTCTTTGTTTAATTGATTATCTACGGATATATTCTGTGGGTTTTCAGCAACATTGACTTCGTTTTCATCAACCGAACCGTACGAAGTGATTTTCTTCTGCTTCTTTTTTCATTCACAGGGAATTAGAGGATATTCTCTTTTTCTTTGATGATGGTTATTGATTATTTCCCTCTTCGATGGGTGAAAGAGGCTATTCTGAAATTTTGCGTTTTCGACGCTTTTGTTTCGAGGGCATGGAAGGGTTAGCACCAGATGTGCTAGCTTCCTTTTTACAGTTCTTTTCTTTGATGAATTTTTCTTCCTTTTTTTTGGCAAATGGCTATCGGATCTGTTGCGAATAGGATGAAAGACTTTGAAGTCAGGCTAGGGTATTCGTTGGTATACAAGTTTTGGATCTGGTTCGGAAAACAAATCTTGAGGAGGCAGCCCACCTTCTTTGATTGGAAACATGTGGATATTAAGGAAATTGATGGGTTGAAAGGCCGTATGAAATGCATTATTCCATTCCTTTTCAGCCCAGGCGGCGAGTTTTTGAAAGATATCTTTAATAGCTTCTCGACGTGTTGAATAGCGCTTCGAAATTTCTAGTATAAATTAGCAAAATAAAATGTTAATTTTTTTTATTAAAACGTAAAACATTCAAAGAACTTACGGTTGCTTTTGCAAACAAGAGTTAGTTTCAAAGGGTTAGCTTTAGAAATTTCTTTACCGTTTTCCCAAGCTCCAGATATGAAAATGAACTTTTGTTTCCAGAATTTGTCGGCCTCTTAAAGATCGTCGATGATCTTGAAGTCATCCATCAATTTGAGGTAATAGAATGGAAGCTTCTGACCTTTTGAAAGTTAAGTCAGTGAGATAAGGTCTTAAATGCTGATGGGAATTCTGGATAGACGGGATGCCATGATCACTGACATGAGGGTGAACCATTGATTCGGTATCACCTGAGTAGGGCATAAACTGAGGAGTTTGAAGTACTCCACAATAATTGGATCTAGTGGAAATCGAAGACCCCAGTTGATAATTTCTAGGTATACCACTAGTTCATCATCTTTGCAGTTGAGGGGAGTTTCTCCTTCTTTTGAGAGACGAAGGGTTATGTCTTCTCCCATTCCCCATTGCTTCTTAAGAGTCGAGTCTTGACTTTCTTTGTAGTATACATAACGAACTTTCTTTAAGGCGATAATATACTTGCTTTCGAGGTTCCTTAGGTTCCTCCCAATTTTTGCTCTTTTTTCATCAGAGATGGAGCAAATGTCAGCTTGTTCTTGAGAGTCAACCTCAAGATCTGTTTTTGTAGCCTCCGAGTCAGCTTCGTTGGCTTTTGACGTTTCTTCGCGAGGATTTTGACACGTTGGGATAATTGTTTATGTAGAAGGGTTAGCAATTCGAGGCGCCTCCTCCATTACTTCTCTTTGAGGAGGGTCGTTAGTAGTGGGATTTGGAGGAGAAGGTGTTTGGATGATTTTTGATTCATCTCCCATGGCGATGAAAGTTTTTGTTCGATGAGGTTTGGTTAATGAATATTTTTCCGAAGAAGGGTTATTTGTTTTCGATTTCAGAGGAGAAATTCTTCTTTGAGACGAGGAGTCTCGATGAGTTTCAGGCCCTAAGATTTTAGATGAGGCTTCTTCTTCGATTCTGGGAGAAGGTGAAAGATTTGGTACTTTAGTAGGATCGAAGTTACCATAATAGAATGTCTCGACTGTAGTTCCGATTGGACCACCTCGAATCAATCCTGCTCTTCGGTATTCTTCAGCTCTTTGCGTAATACAGAAATAATCGTAAGATCCAAACACTAGATTACTATCAGTATCAGAGGATTCTGGTGTTTTGGGAAGAATGGCCTTCGACTTTTATGTTCTTGGTTTCTTTCTCATAAACCAAGTAAGGGTCGATCGAAGAGGATGAAGGTTTATCGGGAAATTTGAATTTTACGGTGAGAATCCTGAGAATAGTGGAGGAGCAGATGAAGGTAGCCAAAGACTCTAACTTCTTTCTAAAGCAGTTTTTGTGTGAGGGGAGTTGAAATGAGAAACATGTTGTATTTATACTAAAGTAAGGGAAGACGTGTGACGATGGAAACACCCATATGATGATAGGTTGGAGTATGAATCGTTGAGTGGATTAGATGTTCGACATCTATCAAGCTAGATTACTAGGGTCATGATGAATTTAACGGTTACATATGTAACCGTTATATTTGAGGATGATCTATCTACATAACATTTCGAAGACAATTTTCATAAATTGTAATTATATCGACTCCAAGTGATAAGCGATTACATCGATTTGAAGTGATTTCAAATTTATATGCTCATATTTACCTACCAAGGTTATTCGAAGTCAACCAATTTGTGTTTATTTTTTGGTTCAAATATGTTTTGAGATTTTATATTGTACACATGCTTGGAATAATATTTTAAGCTAATGGCTTCGAACAATTGTTTTTTGATTTATGATAGGTTATATAGCCAATGGGAATGTTCGAGGATGTAAAGATTCGAAGACAAAACGGATTTGAAAACTTTTTAGTTCTCATTCATATACTGACATGAGAACTAGGAGGTTTCTGATATGAAAATATAGTTTTAAGGATCTAAATTGTAAATAATGTAAATTTAGGGGTTTAATTATAATTAATGTAAGTTTTGTCCTTAATTCGTGACTGGTGTAATTTTTATGGGATATTTGTAACTTTGTATAATTTATAGGGAGTAAACGGCAATTACTCCACTTTTTGTAATAGATTCAGTTTGAAATTAAGTCTTGGCTCCTCTATATAAAGGACCAGACTACTCTAATAAAGGGGTTGAACACTTTTACTTTGAAACTCAACTGTACTTGTATTTTGTCTCTCTAAAAACTGCCAAGCTCTTTCTCTCTCTAGAATACACTCTTGATAGTTTACCAAGGCAAAACAATAACTCATCACAGCCGATACACCCATTTTTTATGAAGTGCCTTCTTACCCATGGGTAACTCAGCTAATTCGCATCTCTCTTTTGTTGATCATTAGTCTGACAAGCTTCATCATAACACTTAGTCGCTTCTCTATCGGTCACCGACATATAGCTTAAGTATCTTCTGTTGGGCACATATGATTCAGAAGATCTTCTCAAAATAGGAATTTCCTCCATGGGTTGTAGTATTTTGGACTGCTTTCGATCGGTCTGTCCAACTGACTCTCTTTGGTGAGGGGTTAATCCGATCAACTTTATTTCTTTACTATCTGAGACCCCATCGACATTTGCAAATACTAATCCGTACAACTTTGACTCATTTGCTTCAGTTTCGTGTCTGTTCTTGTACATCACTGTTTCATTGAAGATCACATCTCTACTTCGTATCATCTTTTGTTTCCTCATCTCAAACATGATATCGAAACTCATCTTCGCCATAGCCGATCATGAAATATTTCTTCAATTTGGGATCAAGCTTGTTCGTGTCTTGATCACTTATATGAACATATACCATACAACCAAAAACTCTTATTTATGATAATGTTATCTCCTTGCCACTTCATACCTCATCAACTATTTTATGTTCTAAAAGAACCGACAGACCTCGGTTAACCAGGTAGGCCGATGTGTTGACTGCTTCTACTTATAACTGCTTTGGTAAACTTGATTGCATACAAATGTTTTTTGTTATTTCTTTCAACGTTTTGTTCATACGTTTGACAATACCAGCCTCTCTTTCTTTGGGGTTCTGCCACTCATCTGAAAACTGACCCTTTTTTGTTTTCAAAGTGTGCAATATTTGCACATGTCTATATCGATTGACTTAAGACTGGGAAGCTTCTCCTTCGACTACTTAATTTTCATACTCCTCACACTTATGTGATCAAGCCTTTGGTACATATAATCTACAATCTGCATATTCCAAAACGAAAAACCAGACCATCAAACATATTTAGTCTTACCTTTATTTCGTCCGTAGCCGTTGCTCCAACTCAAATCTGACCTCCTTTGGATCGCTACCAAACTTCTAGCTCTGATACCAATTGTTGGGAAAATACACAATTTTTTCAAGCAAGTGTCTTCTAGACTGACTTGTGGTGAGAAATATTTTAGGAAAATACACAATTTTCCTGCAAGTAGATCAAAATAAAAAACACACAAACAACAGTGAAATAAAACACACAAATTGTTAACGGGGTTCAGCAAATTATGCGTACGTCTTTGGACCTACTCCAGATAGATTTTATTAGAAAAGAATCAGTGACTCTGTCTTTTTTCGATATATATGCAGAAAATCCTAACTATTGGTTTATAGAGAGTCTTTTAAAAAAACCGATTAAAATCTTTAATGAGTAATTTATGACTCACGAAATTACTTAACTTTCTTTCAAATTTAGAACTTCTTTGGTTCTATTTAATGAGTCTAACAAAATTTACCTTGTTTTGTGTAAATATATACTTTTAATTGTTGACTATTAACTTTATCGAACGGTTGTTATTAACACAGACGGTCTATATAAAGATCTCAGAATCTTTGTTATTCATTTATCTTAATTTCCCTCTCTAGAACTCTCTGTATAATTTTCCTCCCTCAAACTAAGTTTCTTATTGTTCTTCACTCATCTCGTATTGACTTGGGGGTCGGCAATTCGTATAATTCTAAAGAACAAAGGTATAATTTTCATATTCATTATTTGCTTGTTTTAATCTTAGTATGTGATTGGTGTTAAGAGTCGTGAATCGCTAGAAAAACCTCATAATGTTTAATAATATTTATAAACATTCGTCAATCAAATTCTTAATGTGACGATGAAAGTGGATCGTTTGGTAGTTTAAATTCCGGTAGTATCAGGTGTCCGATCACGATATTAGTGCAATCTTTAGAAATCAGATTTTAAAATTTGAAACAAAATATTCTACAAAAATATTTTCCCCCCAAATTATAAGATAAATTAACACTTCAAGAAAAAGCTGCTGATGTTGTACAGCGTGTCTTTTAGACAACTCTACTTTATTTGAGGTTCTAAGAGCATGTAAATTTCATTTTCTCAGTTCTCAGCTGCACCCAGACAGATAGAAGTTCAGTTTTCCATCTCTGCTGTTTCATCTGATTCAGCTTATAATCAAAAGGTATTTTATCTTTTGCATTGCGTTCATATGATCTTTTAGCTCCTGTTAACTATGTTCCTTTTATCTTTTGGTTCCTTAGTAATCTATAGATCTTACTTCAGAATATGTTTATAATTTGAGTTCAACTGCAAATAACTGAAGATTTATAGAGATTAAACTACTTCAGTCCGATTGATTCCTGTTGTGGTTTCTCATTTCAGTTTGCTCAATTCATTGTGCAACACAGTTTCGGCTCTTCAGTCCAGCTTGTACTGTATAGGAGTCGGTTAATATTGAAAATGCAGACTCCCCAGCGGGATCCCTTTATCTTGACTTGTTTGATATTTCAGACCCTTTCAGTCGTATAGATACCACAGTCTCCCGTGTCGAGGATGTGATCAGGAAGGTAGGGGTTGATAACGTAGTCCAGGTCATGGCTTGTTCTTCAACAGGGTGGATTGGAAAAGTTGGCGAACGGTATCAGGAGATGTACCCAACTATATTTTGGTCAGTCAGTGCTTCGTACTGTATCGAGCTAATGCTCGAGGAAATTGGGAAAATGGAAACCGTTAGAATAACACTAAACAAAGCGAAAAATCTAACAAAATACTACAAAAGCCTAGTAAGGCCATCCAAGATAAGGTCTGCAACAGCTTTCTTGACTCTAGAGAACATCATTCTACAAAAGGAAAAGCTCATGGCCATGTTTGCTGGGAGGAACTTGGCATGTGCTAACGAAATGGAAGGACATGCGGTAACTAATCTGATGGAAGATTCTTCCTTCTGGAAAGAGGTGGAGGCTATTGTGAAAGCATCAAAGCCGCTTATCAATCTTTTGTGTTCGTTTAATATGGTCAACGAACCAAAAGTTGGGCAAATTTATGAGCTCATGGATGAAGTAAAAATAACGATAAGGGAAAATCTTGGTGACAAGAACTATGTGGGCTTTTGGGATGCGATAGATAAAGTATGGAACACAAGGCTTCACAGCCATCTCCATGCTGCCGGGCATTATTTGAACCCTGCTACATTTTACTCGGGTAAGTTCCGTATAGATGAAGAAGTTTCAAATGGTATGATAGAGTGCATCGTCCGTACTATGAACAAACAAGAAGTTCAACTAAAAATGATAAAACAATTTCAAATCTATCAAAATTCTCAAGGGGATTTTGAAGAAGGAGCTATTGATGAAGCAGCCAAACATTCTCCAGGTAACACTAATTTTATCATATAAAGTAATAGAAAAAAATTTCTTTATAAACTAGATACAGTTGGAGCTTAATTTTGTTTGTAACCGTGCGCAGTGGAGTGGTGGACACGCTATGGAGCTGCATATCCAGAGCTGCAGAGGTTTGCTACTAGAATTATAAGCCAGACTTGCGATGGTGCTTCTAAATATAGGCTCAAGAGAATTCTAGCCGAGAAGATGATAGGACAACCAAAAACTGAATTCGATCGACAATATCTAAAAGATTCGTCATTTGTTGAGTATAATTTGCAGTTGCAGCAATCAAAATGGAGTTTAAATGGAAACATCCTGGCTGATAAAATAGACCCAGATGACGATTGGGTTAATCAAGAAGGGGAGAATCGCGCAATCAATATCCCTGATCTGTAAGAAAGCTCACTTACAAACCTCTTTAGATAAAACTGAGTAAACCCTTGTAAGTTATCTATAAACGTTACTCAAAAAGTTTTTCTTTTTTAAAATAAAAATGTCAATTTTTGTTAGAATTGTTTTTCAAATGAGAAAGTTTTAATTTTTACAGTAATGAAAAAATAGATAAGCCTCGGGATGATGATCAAGCTGGTGGAACACCAAGTATCATTTCTGGCCAGTCGTAAACGTGATGGTGGGACTTCAGTTCATGAAGCGAAGTTGATATTTAGAACTGAAGCTGTCCTGTTGTTCACCAACCAACAGGCAATATTTTAGAAGGGTCATTCTGATATAGAGATCATTCTTCACTTGTCTGCACTAGGTTCTAGGGTCCTTGTGATTATCTGGTTCTAACAAGCAGACAAATGTCTTGGGGTTTCAAACATTTGCAAGACGCGCCGAGTTCCCTGAAACAAGTATTCTTTTTTGTTAAAAGCTTACAATAGACCAATTCTTCTTTTATTGTTCGTCTTTCTATTCGAATTTTCAACAACCTTTGTATGGGTTTAAAGAGTGCTCAAAATGTCGTATAAATGCTGTGTTTGGATCCGGTCTTAGAGATTAAATATTTTTCCATGTCTGCATGTAAAGTTCATCGCCAGATAATGGCCAAATTCTAGGCGGCTGTCAACCCAAAGTGGGTTTAGCTGCATCATCTTGCTTATATTCATAGCACTCCACATACTCTTCTTGCTTCAAACCCTCTTCTTGAAGAAACCTTTTAAGCCAAAGCATCTCTTTGCTTGCTTTTACTACTGTAATATCTTCTATCTCAGTTATTGAAGAAACCCTCTTCTTTCCTTTTTCTCTTCAAAAACTTTAGGTTGTTCCATATAGATTTCTTCATGCAAGTCACCATATAAAAATTTCGTTTTTACATCAAGTTGTTCCAACTCAAGATTTAAACTTGCCGTTAAACCCAATTAATCTTGACAACCGTAGAAAATATCTCATCAAAATCAATATCATTTTTTCGAGATTGCGTCATTTTACTACAACTCTAGCTTTCCGCTTGACAATTTTTCTCACCATATAGTTTGGTCATACATTTTATTTAAAAAAAACATTCATCTTTCCTTCATAACCTCAAGTTAAATATTTTTTATCCTCATACAATAAAAGTTTTTAATAATTCTCTAGCTCGCTGTCTTCAGTGACTTGAATAAACTCTAACATTGGATACTTTGTTGAAGTTTTTCTCTCTAGTTGACTCTTGAACCCGTGTATCATTTACTTAAGGGATAGGTTGCGCCCCCTGCTCATGAAGTTCTTCTTCAAATAGGGTCTCATCAGAATCATCGAAAAGAATATGATCTTGTAAATCACCACCAAATGGAACATCATTGATATCATTGGTAACCACTTCAACATTATTATTTTCTCGTTGATTTACATAAAGAAAAGTAGAAGAAGAACCATCATGAGTAATATTAAAATATACATCAAAAGTAGAAGTTAACTTTGTTCTCAAAATATCTGCACACTTCTCATGCTAGAAAATTCCGCATCTCTACTTCTCACTACTTTATTCTTCTCAAGATCATAGAGTCTCCATCCATACTCTTCATTCTCATATCCAACAAGAACACAAGATTTAGTTTTGTAATTAAGATTGGATCTTTGTTTCTTTGGAATATGCATGTATGCCTTGCATCCAAAATCTATGATATGTGAATATGTAGGATCATTTCCTTTCCATACTCTCTCGGGAATATCAAAATCAAGAATTGTTGATAAGTCCCTATTAATCAAATACACAGTACAATTAACTATTTTATACCAAAATGTCTTATGAAGGTTAGATATTTCTTGCATACATATCAATGGTTCAACAATTGTTTAGTTCATTCTCTCTGCAACTCCATTGTGATGTGGTGTATCTGTCGTTCTCCTCTCATGTCTTATAGCATAATATGAATTATAATTTTTGACTCATTGGAACTATAAGAACCACCATTATTAGATGAAGGACATTTTAACTTTCTCCATGTCTTCATTTCTACTATGACATGAAATTTCAGTAAAATATTGAAATTTAAGCTTTTGTTTGCAGCATGTATATCCATTTTAATATCATCATTCATAAATGTTAATGAATACTTGTTACATCCGATAGAATCCACTTCCATAAGACCACAAACATCAGAGTATACTAACTTCATATTTTCTTATTTTCTAGTGGACTTCTTAGAAAGAGAAGCTTTATGTTTATCAACAAAAAATAGTGACTTACTTTCCATGTTTTTCATCTTTTTCTCACTCATGTATCATACTCTTTGATGCCACAAACTAGGAGAATTATTTTCCTCAACTATATCCAGCTTCCCAGAACATATACCAAAATATGTCTTATGCAAATAACAACACAAATCAGCTCGAGCAACTATCATTAAACATTTCGAAAATTTCCACTTACTATCACCAAAAGTGTGACGAAAATATTGTTGATCAAGGAAATTTGCACATAACAAACTCAGATATATATATATATATTAGGGGCGTACATCATTTAGTCTAAATATGTATCCAACGCAAGTCTTCACATAAATATCCCACAACCAAACAATACTAGCTGAGCTCTGATTTTCAATTTTGACACTACTCAAATCTCCATTTTTCTAGTTTAATAGATATCCTCTATTAGGAACACAATGATATGAAACACATGTATATACAAGCAACTCTGAATATGAACCACCAACACAATGATGTATCGCCATCACTAGTATAAGGAAAAGTTGTAATATTTTCATTATCACCTTCGTTTTATGAATTTGACTTGTTACCGTGTTCCTTCTTCCATCGATAAAAATACTTATGTATATGATCAGGATTGCCACGATAGTTGCATGTCATAATGTCTTTCCCATATGTGGACTTCGATATTCCGTTTAAGTTACCACAAAATTTAGATACTCTAATATTACCTTATCCTATATTATCGGAAACAAGAGCTTGTGAATTGTCAACTCTCACCTTATGTCTTCTCATATTATTTATTCTCATATATTCATTGAACATGCTTTATTTTATAAAGTTCAAAGATAAATCACTGTCTGGAGAAGAGTTGATAATAGTCATAACCAAACTCGCCGAACTGTCTCGTAACAAACTCAATAGGAACAAAGCTTGCAGCTCATCATCAAGAGCATTCTTTATATTAGTTAAATTTGTTATGAGTGGTCATTTTTTCATAATAACCTTCTAATATATTCCATCAGATCAACCCATTTGTGTAATAGTTCCCATGTTTAATTTAATAGAGTTATCATCAACATATTTAACTAGCTCAATCAAATCAAACAAAAATTTGCAGTATAACAGACCCTCCATCATCGAAATCTGGATAGAATAATAGTTGATGTTAACTTAATCATGGAGTTACCATGTCTATAATGGTTGATGTTAACTCACTGTTTTTGAACGGAATGTGGAAATAGCATAAGCATTTTTTAGCTTTTTAATAGATTTAACTGTACAAATGAATCATCAAATGATTATCAAACCCAAAACCTCCAAAATGCACTACAATGCCAACAAAAGAAAAGATTAAAAAAGATTAAAAATTACAATACAATAAACTCAAAATAAACCAATAACTCAACCCATAATATATTAAATGAAAATTAAAGTTCTGAATTGGAACTATAGATGGATAATGAATAACAAAAACAATTAGGAGGATTAAAGTTAAATCTGAGAAAATGGAATTCCCTATATTTACAAGAAAGTATGATATCATATAGAAGAACTGAATCAACTCTTTGATTTTTAAAGTTACCATATTCCTAGCTATATAAGAGCAATTATTCTTCTTGAAAGTTCTCATATTGGTTACTTGAATTTTATGATCAATGCCAAGCTTCCTACCAAGCCTCTATATAGAGACACATCCACTTTCTTACTTGATGTTAGGTGTAGGCTAGAAGTAAATCATCAATAGAGCTATTGCCAAAGGACTACATAGGTGTTGGATATATCATTATATGTGTATGCACACTAGATAGTAACTTCGTTAAGATAAAGCAAATTATTTTATTTATTAGGTCTCCTATGTTAATTTGGATTTCCTATATTAATAAAATAGTAGTTATTTCAATTGTTGATTAATAAGATTTAATTTCGAGCCTCTCATGAAGAATCAAGGCTTTTCCTAAAGTTATAAATAGAAGAATATATTATAATTAACGATGTGACATGATGCGACTGTAATTATAGATCGAACAACCAAATAGGGGTTTAATTGAAGAAATTTTACCAAATTGGGAGCAAAACTTTAAGATTTTTTATCTAAGAAATAAAAAAAATAAATTGGTATTTCGTTCCATGGTACATATCAATCAAATACTCAATTGAAGGATGTAATGAAAGATAAATAATCAGAGAGAAAAATAAAATCACATCAAAACCATGAGAAGTTGAGAGAGAATCAAAATGAAAAATATTTACCCAAGATTATAGCTTAGAAGGACGTTCAAGGCAAGAACTTGCCTACAAATGAGTATGAAATTCAATATTACGTCCCTCAATAAAACTTCATCACCAGTTCAGGAATGGAATATCAGCAAGATATCTTATAATGGTGAAGTTAGGAAATCAGAAACACATATCACCAAGTTGGACATCCAACAAGAGGAAGTGTCAATTTGAGGAAAAAAAAACTACAAAATAGTCAGCTAAAAGGTGATTTTAATCTGTCAATATATGATAAATGGAAATTTTTCATAAATTTAACAAACCAAGAAGATTTAAAAATTATTTGAAAAATGAATGTCTTGTCTTTTGACCAACATTCAATGCGATTGAATAATTGGGAACCTAATTTCATTACGAAGAAAGAGTCTCCAATAACCCTTATCTCTGTTATTTTGCTAAAAATCTCAGTGTTCCTATACAATAAGAACATTATAATAAAACATTGGTAAATCCTTAGGAAATCCTTTAGACATTTGGGTTCCCAACAACAATTTTGGCAAAACATAATTATTTTCAAACTTGGATATATGTAAAAGTATCCAAGCCTATGAGTTATAAAATTTGGATTGAATTGCACAAGGATGATGATTACTGGATTGATATTATATATGTATATATTCTATTATATTTTCTATAATGTAACAATCTGGGTCATGATGCCAGTAAATATATAACAAATAACCTAAAAACCTGATAAAAGTTGAATGAAACATTAAATGATGGGTGAAAAAATATAAATAACAAGTTGTCTGAAAATAAAACTAAACTTTTGACCCTTAAAGAATCTAAAAGTATTAAGGAGAATAAAAAAGATTCATCTAATTCTGAAAACAAATTGAATATTAGTACGACTACTAGTCATCGTGATAATCATACTCAAAAACATAATCAAGAGACTTCCCCTTCAATTCATAACAACAAACTCACCGTTAAAGAACATAATGTTGAAATAAAATAAGCTCTAAACATTTTACAACTTGCTAATAGATTTAACTGTATAAATGACTCATCAAATGATTATCAAACCCAAAACTCTCCAAAATGCACTACAACTGAAAGTCTTCAGCTTTTCCAAACAGTATTGAGAAATGGTAAAAGAGGAAAAATGTTGACAACAAAACTAAATATTCAAAACAGATAAAAAAATAATATACAAAGAACTCAAAGGAAACTAATAACTCAGCCCATAATATATTAAATGAAAATTAAAGTTCTGAATTGGAACTATAGATGGATAATGAATAACAAAAAAAATTAGGAGGATTAAAGTTAAATCTGAGAAAATGGAATTCCCTATATTTACAAGAAAGTATGATATCATATAGAAGTACTGAATCAACTCTTTGATTTTTAAAGTTACCATATTCCTAGCTATATAAGAGCAATTATTCTTCTTGAAAGTTCTCATATTGGTTACTTGAATTTTATGATCAATGCCAAGCTTCCGACCAAGCCTCTATATAGAGACACATCCACTTTCTTACTTGATGTTAGGTGTAGGCTAGAAGCAAATCATCAATAGAGCTATTGCCAAAGGACTACATAGGTGTTGGATATATCATTATATGTGTATGCACACTAGATCGTAACTTCGTTAAGATAAAGCAAATTATTTTATTTACTAGGTCTCCTATGTTAATTTGGATTTCCTATATTAATAAAATAGTAGTTATTTCAATTGTTGATTAATAAGATTTAATTTCGAGCCTCTCATGAAGAATCAAGGCTTTTCCTAAAGTTATAAATAGAAGAATATATTATAATTAACGATGTGACATGATGCGACTGTAATTATAGATCGAACAACCAAATAGGGGTTTAATTGAAGAAATTTTACCAAATTGGGAGCAAAACTTTAAGATTTTTTATCTAAGAAATAAAAAAAATAAATTGGTATTTCGTTCCATGGTACATATCAATCAAATACTCAATTAAAGGATGTAATGAAAGATAAATAATCAGAGAGAAAAATAAAATCACATCAAAACCATGAGAAGTTGAGAGAGAATCAAAATGAAAAATATTTACCCAAGATTATAGCTTAGAAGGACGTTCAAGGCAAGAACTTGCCTACAAATGAGTATGAAATTCAATATTACGTCCCTCAATAAAACTTCATCACCAGTTCAGGAATGGAATATCAGCAAGATATCTTATAATGGTGAAGTTAGGAAATCAGAAACACATATCACCAAGTTGGACATCCAACAAGAGGAAGTGTCAATTTGAGGAAAAAAAAACTACAAAATAGTCAGCTAAAAGGTGATTTTAATCTGTCAATATATGATAAATGGCAATTTTTCATAAATTTAACAAACCAAGAAGATTTAAAAATTATTTGAAAAATGAATGTCTTGTCTTTTGACCAACATTCAATGCGATTGAATAATTGGGAACCTAATTTCATTACGAAGAAAGAGTCTCCAATAACCCTTATCTCTGTTATTTTGCTAAAAATCTCAGTGTTCCTATACAATAAGAACATTATAATAAAACATTGGTAAATCCTTAGGAAATCCTTTAGACATTTGGGTTCCCAACAACAATTTTGGCAAAACATAATTATTTTCAAACTTGGATATATGTAAAAGTATCCAAGCCTATGAGTTATAAAATTTGGATTGAATTGCACAAGGATGATGATTACTGGATTGATATTATATATGTATATATTCTATTATATTTTCTATAATGTAACAATCTGGGTCATGATGCCAGTAAATATATAACAAATAACCTAAAAACCTGATAAAAGTTGAATGAAACATTAAATGATGGGTGAAAAAATATAAATAACAAGTTGTCTGAAAATAAAACTAAACTTTTGACCCTTAAAGAATCTAAAAGTATTAAGGAGAATAAAAAAGATTCATCTAATTCTGAAAACAAATTGAATATTAGTACGACTACTAGTCATCGTGATAATCATACTCAAAAACATAATCAAGAGACTTCCCCTTCAATTCATAACAACAAACTCACCGTTAAAGAACATAATGTTGAAATAACATAAGCTCTAAACATTTTACAACTTGCTAATAGATTTAACTGTATAAATGACTCATCAAATGATTATCAAACCCAAAACTCTCCAAAATGCACTACAACTGAAAGTCTTCAGCTTTTCCAAACAGTATTGAGAAATGGTAAAAGAGGAAAAATGTTGACAACAAAACTAAATATTCAAAACAGATAAAAAAATAATATACAAAGAACTCAAAGGAAACTAATAACTCAGCCCATAATATATTAAATGCCAGTTAAAATTCTGAATTGAAACTCTAGAGGGGTATAGAATAAAAAAACAATTAGGAGGATTAAATTTATGTTTAAGAAAATCGAATTTTTATCTTTACAAGAATCTATGATCTCATATAATATAATTGAATCAACTTTTTGATTTTAAAAGTTATCAGTTTCCTAGCTATATAAGAGTAATTGTTCTTCTTGAAATTTTCGATATTGGTTACTTGAATTCTATTGATTAATACCTTCATCAATAGGATAATAAAATTATTCTTTATACAAATTTTTTTTTTCTGATTATATTTCATGATAAGATATATAACATCATGTTTTGCAAGCTTTTCTAACGGATATTCAATCATTTATTATCATGGATGACTAAAGAGCATCAAGTAACCAGTTTTAAGCTTCAAATCAATCAACAAATGATCCTACCTTCATGATAAATTTAGTTCATGCAATCTATGGATTGATGCAATAGAGTTATGAGATTACAAAGCTTAAATGATTCCGATTAATTGGTTGGAATCATGGCCCCAAAGGCTCAAGGAAAGACCAAGAATATGTCTTTTTTCATCGCCCTCAAGTTTTTAAAAATGTATGTTTTAATTTTAACTTAGAGTTCAAGTTAGTATCATTATTAAAACTATTAATATTTTTGGGTTTTTAACTATAACCCATGCTCTAAATTCGTTATGCCTCTTGTAACTCAACTCAAGTTACAAATTTGTAACTTAAGAGTTAATAATACATTTGATTTGTTAAAACAACTATTTAAAATATCTATTAATTGAAATATCTAAACATCTAAAGATAGTAATGACTTTAAAATATAGTTTGTTGATCTAATTAACAAGTTAAAAAATCTAATGTATTATTGAAAACATCTGAACAAAACTATAAAAAAATATCACATAAATAACTCAAAAATTTATTTTATGATATATGTATCTTAATTTATTTCATTCGCACATACAAATATATATTTAAAAAACATATTAACAAATATGATAAATTGTTAAATATGACATGATTTTGTAATTGCAAGAAATTGTATCAACATGAATCTATTACGTTACGTTACAACTGCTTCAATTTTTAAATACAACGTTACATGATGTGTGGTCCCAATTTTCATCACTAGATACGAACTTTGTTCACGCATAAGAAAATAAACCAACTCTCTTATTACTTCCTTAATCGAATGTTAGAAGTTAAGAGGATTAAGATGATTTGAGTTTAGATTCTATATTTAAAGCATAGGAATGATCGAGGATGTAAATATTAGAAATAAGTTGGAAAAAATAAAATTATTTTTATAACTTGGTATTTTTTATATTCAAAGGTTATTTCAAATCAATATTTTTATTATAGGTATGGACTTCTTATATACTTATTTACATGTATCTTTCACACTCTTCTATTAATTTGTACTAGTCTCTCTATTTCACAATAATGCATGACTCTTCATGTCAATATAATGAACTATATTTTTCTAGAGCTTACATTTTTACGCTACATCTTCAAAAAATTAATATCAATACTCTCATTTAATAATTTTTTATAATATTCATTAACATTTTGAGGTACTGATGTTTGTCATTTGGATGTGCTTTCGTGAATATATCTGCCATTTTCTTATTTGTATTGTGATACTTAGATCTTCCATTTTCATTTCTCCACAACTTCTTTGATGAATAGATGTCCAACTATCACACATGATGATGAGTTCTTTATTTTTCTCCAACATCATTTGAGAAGTGCTCTAGGCATATTGCACGTGACATTGCTAATATAACTGGTTCATATTCTGCATGGATAGATGATTGTGTTCTCGTTTCTTACTTGTTTGAAGACCACGCGATCACATATTAACAAATAGTAAAAGTGTAGTTTGAAGCACGTTTAATATCGTCAACACATCTGACCCAATCACGCTCACAATTTCAGAGGAGCTTTACCTCGGTGTTGAAATTGACCTCGACATTTTCCTCTACCACGTTATTCTTCACGTACCATGTAACAAGATAAAAGAATACCTTATATGTACCTCAAAAAACAATTACGACTCTGAAATGAATGTGACCCGATGACCGGGTAGATGATTGTATTTTTCACTTATTAATAAGAATTCCTTACATGTACCTCAAATATGATCGAGTTCAGATCAAATCGGATGAGACTAGTTTAGACAATCCAAATAATAAAATAATATAATATTTGCGGAGCTAGTTTGAATAAATTTGGGTTTGGTACATATTTACACTAATATGAAAATATTAAACCCATTGCAATTTGGGTCGGGTTTTTGTTCAAAAAAAAACATAATGGACACAAATCTAAATTAATAAATTAATTTATGTTATTTATTTAATAATATTATAATTTTATTCTTATAAATATAAAAAACTAATTAAATTCCAAATGAGATTTATATACAAGACTTGAATTTGAATCTCATAAAGGAGATTTATAGAATAAAAAATAAATGATTAAAATTTGAGTTTTATAAACGAGTCAATCAACTCATTATTTATGAAAATTAATACACATCATTTATAAAAAAAAAAAATTATTTAATGATAGTTTAAAAAATCTTTCACTATAAAATCTCATTCATTGAGAAGGATTACATGTATTGGAAATTTGAAGGAAATCTACATATCGACAAACAATGTTTTATTATTTATTTTATATATTATGAATCCGATTAACTGAATTGTTTCACACGAAGTATTTTCCAAGACTAATATCGGCAAAGTTTCAAAATGACATTTCAAGATTCGCTCAGATAAGCGATGAACAAACGAGTGAATCGTGGAAAATATACAACTATGTGTTGCATATATTCCCTCATCACGGGATCTTGACATGGCTATTAGTCCAGAAATTCTATAATAAACCAACAAGAAACAAAGAATAAGAATTGATGGTTGATGCTACAAATGGGGGATCATTTATCAAAAAAATACAAGAAGAAGTATATGGACTTATAGAGGTACTCTCGAGCAAGAACTATGGATCTGAAACGAAGGTTGGGATGTACTTTGTTAAAAATGAGACTGCTCTATTAAAGCAGCTGATGAACCTATCGAAACTGAATTCAGTTGTAGTACCAAACATAAATACTTACAATCCATATATTAATCGCAAATCAATTCACAGAATCTAAAGATATTAGGTATGTAAGTAATTTCCAACATTGGCTTAAAACTTATATTTATAATAGTTATGTACAAAGTAGAAGGAAAGAGAATTATAAGTTAGATAAAAACACTACATTTTGAACTAAATGTGTACAAGTTTGTTGAATCATTTACAACTCACTTTGAGAATAACAGATTGAGCATGAAAAATTGTGAAATATCATTCCAGAATCATGAAGCAAGCCTAAAGAACTTGGATGTTAAATTAGGAAAACTACACTCAATGATGGAATTTATAATCAAGCGAACTTAGCCAAGTAACATAGTAAATAATATGAAACAAGATTATGCAATCATAGTGAGAACATGAAGATAAATATGTTAAAGAGAGGAGACTTTCGATGATTACAACAAACAGGTAAGTAATCAAAATCAAGATTTATAATGTTATTTGTGGAAGATCATCAATACTTTATGTACGTGGTTGGAGATAGAGTTGAAGTGGTTCGAGGCTATCAAAAGGTTGCTAGGGAATGCTATGCCACTACGCTTCGGATCCGAGGATCCAGCAGTGGATATTTGATGCGAGAATAACATCTAGAGAGGGTACCCTCGGATTCGGAAGAAAGGGTTGACGATCCGAGGGAAACCCAGGGTCTTTAACGGTGAGTGAAGAGATAGAAGAGTTTACCTTTTCAGAAGGAAAGGTATTTCGAATTGGAACTTTATTGACCTCTTTTATTTGTCAACAATTGCTTGATTTTTTATCTCAAAATTTGGATTTCTTTGCTTGGAAGACAGAAGATGTAACAGGAGCTCCTATTGAGGTAATTCGACACAATTTGGCCATAGGAGAGCTGGTAATTCAAAAAAGGAGAGCGTTTTCCTCGGAAAAAACAGAAGCAATAGTTGCAAAAGTGGATTGGTTGTCTAAGGTCGGACACATAATGGAATCACAGTATCCTTTGTGGACGGCGAATCCGATGGTGGTTAAAAAGAATAATGAGAAATGGAGGATGTGTGTGGATTTTTCAGATTTGAATAGAGTTTGCCCCAAAGATCCATTTCATGTTCCTCGAATATATTAGTTGATTGATTATACTTCAGGAAACAAAATTTTGACTTTTGTGGATGCTTTCGCAGGGTATAACGAGATTCAAATGGATCCAAAAGATCAAGAGGGCACGACTTTTATAACTGATAGGGGCCTACATTGTTATAGAGTGATTCTCTTCGGATTGAAGAATGCTGGAGCCACTTATTAGAGATTAATGAATAAAGCTTTTGCTACGCGGATTGGAAAAAATATAGACGTATATATAGACGATATAGTAGTGAAAAGTTCAAGGGACGAAGTGCATATTGATGATTGAGCGAAAGCTTTTTTGAATCTAAGAGCGATCAGGTTGAAATTAAATCCTCAAAAGTGTACCTTCCGAGTTCGGTGGGGGAATTTTTAGGGTTTTATTATCAGTAAAAAATGAATATAAGCCGACCCAGAACAGTCAAAAGCTTTGATAACAATGAATTCACCTTGATCAATCAAAGAAGTGCAAATAATGACAGGAAGGTTAGCAGCACTGAATCGATTTATTTCAAGATCTTCTGACAAATACTATCCTTTATTTCAAGTTTTATGACGACCCAACAGGTTCAAATGAAAATCTGAATGCGAAGCAGCGTTCACAAACACTAAAAATTTGTTGTCATCACCAAAATTTTTAACAAAGCCTCGAAATGGGGAGAAATTATTTTTGTACATCGCGGTATCGGATTTTGCGCTCAGCGCAGTGTTAATTAGTGAAGATTCCGTAATTCCGAAGCCAGTGTATTACATTAGTAAAAGTCTGGTGCGAGCAAAAAAGAGATATATGAAATTGGAAAAGTTGACTTTAGCATTGGTGATTGCTGCTAGGAAGATGCGTCCTTATTTTCAAGCTCATACTATCGAAGTCCGAATTTTATTCCCCCTTAAAAGATGTATTACAACGACTTGATATTTCGGGGAGGATGACCAAATGGTCAGTGGAGTCGGGAGATTACGATATTTTATTTACACCTCGAACAACGATCAAAGCACAAGCACTCGTTGATTTTTTTGTTGAGTTCCATTCAAGTTGATCAGATGAGAAATAAAGTAAAAAAGCTTTTCCTGTAGATTCGAAGTGGGTTATTCGAACGGATGGAGGATCCAGTATTTCCGGGTGCATTGCTGGGGTCTAATTGATAGTTCCGACGGTGAAAACAATGGTCAAATCAATTAAATTTGGTTTTCATGCTTCAAAAAATGAAGCTGAATATGAAGATGCTTTGGCAGGTTTGAGATTGGAAAACAATTGTGGGGCGACTTCAGTACGATTGGAAACGGATTCTCAATTGTTGGCAAATCAAGTATCTGGATTTTCCGAAGTAAAGAAGGATCGTTTGATTTTGTATCTTCGGGAGCTTCAGAATTAATGCTTCTGTTTGACAATATGGTTGTGGAATATATCGAGGCGATGAAGTAACTTGGTGGCTGATTCTTTATAAAATGTTTCCTACAAGGAATAATATTCTTGGATTTTGCTACAAGAAAATCCTTCAATTGTTACTTAATATAGCCAATGTGCAATTATAGAAGAATATTTTGTCACTGATAAAAGCCGACACGGTTGGGGATCATATATTCTTATTTTTTTACCTAAGGATTACTCCCAGATGATTCTCAATTGGCCAAAAAGTTAAGGGGTAAAGCCTTCATATATATAGTTTTGGATGGAATTTTGTATAAAAAGGCATTAAGCAGACCATTACTACGATGTTTAGGCAAGCAAGAATCACAAGAAGTATTGTCATAATTTCATAATAGTGAATGGTCAACCCATTGTGGATTCAACGATGCTAAGAATTCAGTCCGAGGTTGTGATACTTGTCAGAGATTTTCCAATGCTATTGACAGACCAGCAGTACCGCATATGACGAAATTCAGTCCGAGGTTGTGATACTTGTCATCTTTTAGAATATCTCAATATTCTGAAAGGTCTAATGACGAAATTTGAAGGGCTAATTTGGATTTGATTGAGGAAAAAAGGGTTCAAACTCATTTGAACGCAATCCATTATCAAACTCTTGTGAAAAATAGATATGATTTGAAGATGAAAAGAATAGAATTTAAAGAAGGTGATAAGGTGTTGCGGAAAGTCTTTTTGCATACAAAACAGAAGAACCTCGGGAAAATGGCTCTGAATTGGGAAGGACTTTATACAGTTGTTGAAAGAATCAAACCGAGGTCCTATCATCTTTGTGATTTCGAGGGGAGAATGCTTCAACATCAGTGGAATATTCAACACTTCAGGATTTATTAGGAGTAGTTATGTCTTTGTACTTTGAAATTTTTGTTTCGATGTTTCGAATGGCGCACTCTTTCGTCTCATGTTGGCCCATGCAGGTTTTAATGAGACGTCGTGTACATATTCGATATTATCAATAAAGTTCATTTTTTTGCCAATGGTTGTTTACATATGTTCGATTACTATCTTAACGAATCATCAAAGATTGATCACCTTTGAGATTGGTTAAGAGTAGAATCTTCCGAAGTGTTTCTGACACTTTTCGAAGAAACAACCATGTTTAATAATCACATTACATTGTTATTTCGAAGTGGACGCTTAACAACACATTGAGAATTTTTGTTTGGAAGAGCTACCAAAGCTTAACAATTTTTTCGAAGAACTACAATGCCTTCGAAGAACATGAATTTTTTATGGATGAGCAACGTTAATTTTGGTCAGTGATTCAAGGGGGTAAGTTTATATTAATTTGTTAAGGTTTTATAATTATTTTGTTTGAAGAATTTAACATCGAATAAAATATAAGATATAAGGAAAATGATAACATACAAAAACAGTTCATTTAGATTAAGTCATTTAAGGTACAAAAAGATGATATTGTAATTCGATAGGGATAAAAGGATAACGGTAAAATTATTCAGAGGATTCTTCTTCATCGGATGATTCGTCTTCGGAAGACGATGAACTTGGAATAGGGTCGAAAGCTTCGCTTGGGCGCTTTTCTTCAGGGATATCATTCCAAAACCTTGTCAGGTCGATTTTTGGATAAGTAACGTTAAGTTCACGAATGAGAAGAATGGTTGCATCTTCTTTTCCGACGTGAATAGAAGTTTTCATATCCTTTGAAAGTGCAGCTTCAGCAGCAGCAACAGCAATAGTTTTTTTAGCTTTGAAATTCTTCTTCAACTGAGTCATATCATTGGTCTACTTTTTGTCTTTTTCAGCGACTAGTTCAGTAGCATGGCTAGTGTTGAGTTTATTTAACTCTGCTTTATGATTACTAGTCAGCAATTCAGTATCTACGATGTGTTTGATTCGCAGATGGTTTTTTATGCAAAGAGCACCTTTGATCAGTTCAGACCGTGCCATTTCATAACCATGAAATTGATCGATTACTTTTCCATGCATAATTTCTCTTAGCTTATTATAAGCTTCGTAACCTTCCTTATAGTAAACCGGATCTTTGGCCAACTGCTTCTGATGATTTTGAGAAGCTTCGACTTCGGACGCAAGTCTCTTTGCTGCAGCATCAAGTTCGGCAAATAGTTGAAGAGAGACATAGATGGCCGGATTTGGAGTAGGAACATGGATTTCAGATGTGCTAGCCTTTTGAACCATTGGGTGATAGGTTCAAGAGAGTGAGCAACTATTGGAGAGGCTTCAATTGTTTCTGGTCTTCCAAAGTTGAGCATATGGTTTTGGATTACATGAAGAACAGGGTCTTCCTCACCAGTATGTGCTTTGGTATTTTCGAAGCCGATGAACATGTTAGGGTCGAAGTCTACATTGGTCTGATTTTTGTTGGAGGTGATATCTTTAATAATTATCAAAGGGTTGTCTTTGTTTAATTGATTATCTACGGATATATTCTGTGGGTTTTCAGCAACATTGACTTCGTTTTCATCAGCCGAACCGTACGAAGTGATTTTCTTCTGCTTCTTTTTTCATTCACAGGGAATTAGAGGATATTCTCTTTTTCTTTGATGATGGTTATTGATTATTTCCCTCTTGGATGGGTGAAAGAGGCTATTCTGAAATTTTGCGTTTTCGACGCTTTTGTTTCGAGGGCATGGAAGGGTTAGCACCAGATGTGCTAGCTTCCTTTTTACAGTTCTTTTCTTTGATGACTTTTTCTTCCTTCTTTTTGGCAAATGGCTATCGGATCTGTTGCGAATAGGAAGAAAGACTTTGAAGTCAGGCTGGGGTATTCGTTGGTATACAAGTTTTGGATCTGGTTCGGAAAACAAATCTTGAGGAGGCAGCCCACCTTCTTTGATTGGAAACATGTGGATATTATGGAAATTGATGGGTTGAAAGGCCGTATGAAATGGATTATTCCATTTCTTTTCAGCCCAGGCGGCGAGTTTTTGAAAGATATCTTTAATAGCTTCTCGACGTGTTGAATAGCGCTTCGAAATTTCTAGTATAAATTAGCAAAATAAAATGTTAATCTTTTTTATTAAAACGTAAAACATTCAAAGAACTTACGATTTCTTTTGCAAACAAGAGTTTGTTTCAAAGGGTTAGCTTTAGAAATTTCTTTACGTTTTCCCAAGCTCCAGATATGAAAATGAACTTTTGTTTCCAGAATTTGTCGGCCTCTTAAAGATCGTCGATGATCTTGAAGTCATCCATCAATTTGAGGTAATAGAATGGAAGCTTCAGACCTTTTGAAAGTTAAGTCAGTGAGATAAGGTCTTAAATGCTGATGGGAATTCTGGATAGACGGGATTCCATGATCACTGACATGAGGGTGAACCATTGATTCGGTATCACCTGAGTATGGGCATAAACTGAGGAGTTTGAAGTACTCCACAATAATTGGATCTAGTGGAAATCGAAGACCCCAGTTGATAATTTCTAGGTATACCACTAGTTCATCATCTTTGCAGTTGAGGGGAGTTTCTCCTTCTTTTGGGAGACGAAGGGTTATGTCTTCTCCCATTCCCAATTGCTTCTTAAGAGTCGAGTCTTGACTTTCTTTGTAGTATATATAACGAACTTTCTTTAAGGCGATAATATACTTGCTTTTGAGGTTCCTTAGGTTCCTCCCAATTTTTTCTCTTTCTTCATCAGAGATGGAGCAAATGTCAGCTTGTTCTTGAGAGTCAACCTCAAGATCTGTTTTTGTAGCCTCTGAGTCAGCTTCGTTGGCTTTTGAGACGTTGGGATAATTGTTTATGTAGAAGGGTTAGCAATTCGAGGCGCCTCCTCCATCACTTCTCTTTGAGGAGGATCGTTAGTAGTGGGATTTGGAGGAGAAGGTGTTTGGATGATTTTTGATTCATCTCCCATGGCGATGAAAGTTTTTCTTCGATGAGGTTTGGTTAATGAATATTTTTCCGAAGAAGGGTTATTTGTTTTCGATTTCAGAGGAGAAATTCTTCTTTGAGACGAGGAGGCTCGATGATTTTTAAGCCCTAAGATTTTAGATGAGGCTTGTTCTTCGATTCTGGGAGAAGGTGAAAGATTTGGTACTTTAGTAGGATCGAAGTTACCATAATAGAATGTCTCGACTGTAGTTTCGATTGGACCACCTCGAATCAATCCTGCTCTTCGGTATTCTTCAGCTCTTTGCGTAATACATAAATAATCGTAAGATCCAAACACTAGGTTACTATTAGTATCAGAGGATTGTGGTGTTTTGAGAAGAATGGCCTTCGACTTTTTAGTTCTTGGTTTCTTTCTCATAAACCAAGTAAGGGTCGATCGAAGAGGATGAAGGTTTATCGGGAAATTTGAATTTTACGGTGAGAATCCTGAGAATAGTGGAGGAGCATATGAAGGTAACCAAAGACTCTAACTTCTTTCTAAAGCAGTTTTTGTGTGAGGGGAGTTGAAATGAGAAACATGTTGTATTTATACTAAAGTAAGTGAAGACGTGTGACGATGGAAACACCCATATGATGATAGGTTGGAGTATGAATCGTTGAGTGGATTAGATGTTCGACATCTGTCAGGCTAGATTACTAGGGTCATGATGAATTTAACGGTTACATATGTTACCGTTATATTCGAGGATGATCTATCTAGATAATATTTCGAAGACAATTTTCATAAATTTTAATTATATCGACTCGAAGTGATAAACGATTACATCGATTTGAAGTGATTTCAAATTTATATGCTCATATTTACCTACAAAGGTTATTCGAAGTCAACCAATTTGTGTTTATTTTTTGGTTCAAATATGTTTTGAGATTTTATATTGTACACATGCTTGGAATAATATTTTAAGCTAATGGCTTCGAACAATTATTTTTTGATTTATGATAGGTTATATAGCCAATGGGAATGTTCGAGGATGTAAAGATTCGAAGACAAAACGGATTTGAAGACTTTTTAGTTCTCATTCATATACTGACATGAGAACTAGGGGGTTTCTGATATGGAAATATAGTTTTAAGGATCTAAATTGTAAATAATGTAAATTTAGGGGTTTAATTATAATTAATGTAAGTTTTGTCCTTAATTCGTGACTGGTGTAATTTTTATGGGATATTTGTAACTTTGTATAATTTATAGGGAGTAAACGGCAATTACTCCATTTTTTGTAACAGATTCAGTTTGAAATTAAGTCTTAGCTCCTCTATATAAAGGACCACACTACTCTAATAAAGGGGTTGAACACTTTTACTTTGAAACTCAACTGTACTTGTATTTTGTCTCTCTAAAAACTGCCAAGCTCTTTCTCTCTCTAGAATACACTCTTGATAGTTTACCAAGGCAAAACAATAACTCATCACAGCCGATACACCCATTTTTTATGAAGTGCCTTCTTACCCATGGGTTACTCAGCTAATTCTCATCTCTCTTTTGTTGATCATTAGTCTAACAAGCTTCATCATAACACTTAGTCGGTTCTCTATCGGTCACCAACATATAGCTTAAGTATCTTCTGTTGGGCACATATGATTCAGAAGATCTTCTCAAAATAGGAATTTCCTCCGTGGGTTGTAGTATTTTGGACTGCTTTCGATCGGTCTGTCCAACTGACTCTCTTTGGTGAGGGGTTAATCCGATCAACTTTATTTCTTTACTATCTGAGACCCCATTGACATTTGCAAATACTAATCCGTACAACTTTGACTCATTTGCTTCAGTTTCGTGTCTGTTCTTGTACATCACTGTTTCATTGAAGATCACATCTCTACTTCGTATCATCTTTTGTTTCCTCATCCCAAACATGATAACGAAACTCATCTTCGCCATAGCCGATCATGAAATATTTCTTCAATTTGGGATCAAGCTTGTTCGTGTCTTGATCACTTATATGAACATATACCATACAACCAAAAACTCTTATTTATGATAATGTTATCTCCTTGCCACTTCATACCTCATCAAGTATTTTATGTTCTAAAAGAACCGACAGGCCTCGGTTAACCAGGTAGGCCGATGTGTTGACTGCTTCTACTTATAACTTCTTTGGTAAACTTGATTGCATACAAATGTTTTTTGTTATTTCTTTCAACTTTTTGTTCATACGTTTGACAATACCAGCCTCTCTTTCTTTGGGGTTCTGCCACTCATCTGAAAACTGACCCTTTTTTGTTTTCAAAGTGTGCAATATTTGCACATGTCTATATCGATTGACTTAAGACTGGGAAGCTTCCCCTTCGACTGCTTAATTTTTATATGCCTCACACTTATGTGACCAAGCCTTTGGTGCATATAATCTACAATCTGCATATTCCAAAACGAAAAACCAGACCATCAAACATATTTAGTCTTACCTTTATTTCGTCTGTAGCCGTTGCTCCAACTCAAATCGGACCTCCTTTGGATCGCTACCAAACTTCTAGCTCTGATACCAGTTGTTGGGAAAATACACAATTTTTCTGGCAAGTATCTTCTAGACTGACTTGTGGTGAGAAATATTTTAGGAAAATACATAATTTTTCTGCAAGTAGATCAAAATAAAAAACACACAAACAACAGTGAAATAAAACACACAAATTGTTAACGGGGTTCAGCAAACTATGTGTACGTCTTTGGACCTACTGCCGATAGATTTTATTAGAAAAAAATCAGTGACTGTGTATTTTTTTGATATATTCAGAAAATCCTAACTATTGGTTTATAGAGAGTATTTTAAAAAAACGATTAAAATCTTTAATGAGTAATTAATGACTCACGAAATTACTTAACTTTCTTTCAAATTTAGAACTTCTTCGGTTTCATTTAATGAGTCTAACAAAATTTACCTTGTTTTGTGTAAATATATACTTTTAATTGTTGACTATTAACTTCATCGAACGGTTGTTATTAACACAGACGGTCTATATAAAGATCTCAGAATCTTTGTTATTCATTTATCTTAATTTCCCTCTCTAGAACTCTCTGTATAATTTTCCTCCCTCAAACTAAGTTTTTTATTGTTCTTCACTCATCTCGTATTAACTTGGGGGTCGGCAATTCATATAATTCTAAAGAACAAAGGTACAATTTTCATATTCATTATTTACTTGTTTTAATCTTAGTATGTGATTGGTGTTAAGAGTCGTGAATCGCTAGAAAAACCTCATAATGTTTAGTAACATTTATAAGCATTCGTCAATCAAATTCTTAATGTGACGATGAAAGTGGATCGATTGGTAGTTTAAACTCCGGTAGTATCAGGTGTCCGATCACGATATTAGTGCCATCTTTAGAAATCAGATTTTAAAATTTGAAACAAAATCTTCTAAAAAAATATTTTCCCCCCAAATTATAAGATAAATTAACACTTCAAGAAAAAGCTGCTGATGTTGTACAGCGTCGTCTTTTAGACAACTCTACTTTATTTGAGGTTCTAAAAGCATGTAAATTTCATTTTCTCAGTTCTCAGCTGCACCCAGACAGATAGAAGTTCAGTTTTCCATCTCTGCTGTTTCATCTGATTCAGGTTATAATCAAAAGGTATTTTATCTTTTGCATTGCGTTCATATGATCTTTTAGCTTCTGTTAACTATGTTCCTTTTATCTTTTGGTTCCTTAGTAATCTATAGATCTTACTTTAGAATATGTTTATAATTTGAGTTCAACTGCAAATAACTGAAGATTTATAGAGCTTAAACTACTTCAGTCCGATTGATTCCTGTTGTGGTTTCTCATTTCAGTTTGCTCAATTCATTGTGCAACACAGTTTCGGCTCTTCAGTCCAGCTTGTACTGTATAGGAGTCGGTTAATATTGAAAATGTCTTCTGACGAGATATCAACTGAGGTTCGTGATTATGGTAAGATGGTGGATGCTAGTAAGAACAGGGTAACCTGCAACCATTGTACAAAAGAAATGAGCGGCTTTTCCAGGCTCAAGTATCACTTAGGAGCCGTAGGTCCCGATGTAACTGCCTGCCCCAGGTTCCTGAAAATGTAAAGCAGTGTTTCAAAAACATGTTGGCCGAGACGAGAAGATGTAGCGTTGGGAGAAAGGCTTGCTTAGGAAAACGGGATCGGTCTTCGACGTCAAATTCAAGTAATCATCCACTATACATCGACTCTGAATCGGAAGACGCTGAAGCTGAAATTCCAACAACACAGATGAAGGAGATGCAAGATTATGAGAAGAAAATTAAGAGATCATGGGCCACCACTGGCTGCACTGTCTCATTGGATTGCTGGACAGACGAGAATGGTCGAGAACTACTAAGTTTTATTGCAGACTCCCCAGCGGGATCCCTTTATCTTGACTTGTTTGATAATTTAGACCCTTTCAGTCGTATAGATACCACAGTCTCCCGTGTCGAGGATGTGATCAGGAAGGTAGGGGTTGATAACGTAGTCCAGGTCATGGCTTGTTCTTCAACAGGGTGGATTGGAAAAGTTGGCGAACGGTATCAGGAGATGTACCCAACTATATTTTGGTCAGTCAGTGCTTCGTACTGTATCGAGCTAATGCTCGAGGAAATTGGGAAAATGGAAACCGTTAGAATAACACTAAACAAAGCGAAAAATCTAACAAAATACTACAAAAGCCTAGTAAGGCCATCCAAGATAAGGTCTGCAACAGCTTTCTTGACTCTAGAGAACATCATTCTACAAAAGGAAAAGCTCATGGCCATGTTTGCTGGGAGGAACTTGGCATGTGCTAACGAAATGGAAGGACATGCGGTAACTAATCTGATGGAAGATTCTTCCTTCTGGAAAGAGGTGGAGGCTATTGTGAAAGCATCAAAGCCGCTTATCAATCTTTTGTGTTCGTTTAATATGGTCAACGAACCAAAAGTTGGGCAAATTTATGAGCTCATGGATGAAGTAAAAATAACGATAAGGGAAAATCTTGGTGACAAGAACTATGTGGGCTTTTGGGATGCGATAGATAAAGTATGGAACACAAGGCTTCACAGCCATCTCCATGCTGCCGGGCATTATTTGAACCCTGCTACATTTTACTCGGGTAAGTTCCGTATAGATGAAGAAGTTTCAAATGGTATGATAGAGTGCATCGTCCGTACTATGAACAAACAAAAAGTTCAACTAAAAATGATAAAACAATTTCAAATCTATCAAAATTTGAGAGAACTAGGTCCCTCTTATTAAACAAACAAAGCAGACAGCAAGTATGGAAATGATATCTGTCATTTCTATAAATTTTTCTCGAAATGATATCTGTCATTTCTATAAATCTTTCTGGAAATGATAACTGTCATTTCCTGATCAATGTGGAAATAATATGGGAATGATAACGGTCATTCCGAAGATCAAATGTACACGGTTTGTCTCTTATATAGACAAATTACTAACTGTTTGATCTTATCTTACTAACTGACATAATAACACGTGTCTCTGTTCAATGTTTATCCAACATTCTCCCCCTTAACATTGAACTCGACTCCTGTTTTCTTCGTCGGCTGCCTGATCTTCCTCTTTATCTGAAGAGTTGTTGAAGATCTTGTTGCCGTATGTTTCTCCGCTTGAGAAATGGCTGCGCCTCTGTTTCTCCGCCTTGAGAAATGGCTGTCTTGCCTCTGTTTCTCCGCCTTGAGAAATGGCTGCCTTGCCTCTGTTTTTCCGTATTGAGAAATGACTGCCTCTGTTTCTCTGCCTTGAGAAATGGCTGCCTTGCCTCTGTTTCTCCGCCTTGAGAAATGACTGTCTTGCCTCTGTTTCTCCGTATTGAGAAATGACTGCCTCTGTTTCTCTGCCTTGGGAAATGGCTGCCTTGCCTCTGTTTCTCCGCCTTGAGAAATGGCTGTCTTGCCTCTGTTTCTCCGAGAAATGGCTGTCTTCCCTCTGTTTCTCCGTATTGAGAAATGGCTTCCTGGCCGTCTGCAACACAGACTCTGATACCAAATGAGAGAACTAGGTCTCTCTTATTAAACAAACAAGAGAACTAGGTCTCTCTTATTAAACAAACAAAGCAGACAGCAAGTATGGAAATGATATCTGTCATTTCTATAAATCTTTCTGGAAATGATATCTCATTTCTATAAATCTTTCTGGAAATGATAACTGTCATTTCCTGATCAATGTGGAAATAATATGGAAATGATAACGGTCATTTCATTATCAGTATGGGAATGATAACGGTCATTCCGAAGATCAAATGTACACGGTTTGTCTTTTATATAGACAAATTACTAACTATTTGATCTTATCTTACTAACTGACATAATAACACGTGTCTCTGTTCAATGTTTATCCAACAAAATTCTCAAGGGGATTTTGAAGAAGGAGCTATTGATGAAGCAGCCAAACATTCTCCAGGTAACACTAATTTTATCATATAAAGTAATAGAAAAAAATTTCTTTATAAACTAGATACAGTTGGCAGTTTTTAGATCACAAATGGTTTAAAAGAGTACAGGGAACAAATTGTTTAATGTGTTAAGGAAAATAATATTTCGACTTGAACGATTACTTATAACCGTGTCTCAAGTAATGTAATCATTTTGGAGCTTAATTTTGTTTGTAATTGTGCGCAGTGGAGTGGTGGACACGCTATGGAGCTGCATATCCAGAGCTGCAGAGGTTTGCTACTAGAATTATAAGCCAGACTTGCGATGGTGCTTCTAAATATAGGCTCAAGAGAATTCTAGCCGAGAAGATGATAGGACAACCAAAAACTGAATTCGATCGACAATATCTAAAAGATTCTTCATTTGTTGAGTATAATTTGCAGTTGCAGCAATCAAAATGGAGTTTAAATAGAAACATCCTGGCTGATAAAATAGACCCAAATGACGATTGGCTTAATCAAGAAGGGGAGAATCGCGCAATCAATATCCCTGATCTGTAAGAAAGCTCACTTACAAACCTCTTTAGATAAAACTGAGTAAACCCTTGTAAGTTATCTATAAATGTTACTCAAAAAGTTTTTCTTTTTTAAAATAAAAATGTCAATTTTTGTTAGAATTGTTTTTCAAATGAGAAAGTTTTAATTTTTACAGTAATGAAAAAATAGATAAGCCTCGGGATGATGATCAAGCTGGTGGAACACCAAGTATCATTTCTGGCCAGTCGTAAACGTGATGGTGGGACTTCAGTTCATGAAGCGAAGTTGATATTTAGAACTGAAGCTGTCTTGTTGTTCACCAACCAACAGACAATAGTTTAGAAGAGTCATTCTGATATACAGATCATTCTTCACTTGTCTGCACTAGGTTCTAGGGTCCTTGTGATTATCTGGTTCTAACAAGCAGACACATGTCTTGGGGTTTCAGACATTTGGAAGACCCGCCGAGTTCCCTGAAACAAGTATTCTTTTTTGTTAAAAGCTTACAATAGACCAATTTTTCTTTTATTGTTCGTCTGTCTATTCAAACTTTCAACAACCTTTGTCTGGGTTTTAAGAGTGCTCAAAATGTCGTATAAATGCTGTGTTTGATCCGGTCTTAGAGATTAAATATGTTACTGTGTCTGCATGTAAAGTTCTTCGGCACATAATGGCCAAATTCTAGGCGGCTGTCAACCCAAAGTGGGTTTAGCTGCATCATCTTGCTGAGTTTAACTGCAAAGCTCATCCTTACTTCCGAAAACCATCTTAGTCAATATCTCGACATTATTCTTGTCGTTGTGGGATTTTCTCAATTTTATTTATTTTGTTTCGATCATATCTCACATCAATATGTTTGGTGTGTGCGTGATACATTGGATTCTTGGTTATATTCATAGCACTCCACATACTCTTCTTGCTTCAAACCCTCTTCTTGAAGAAACCTCTTAAGCCAAAGCATCTCTTTGCTTGCTTTTACTACTGCAATATCTTCTACCTCAGTTATTGACAATTCTAAACATTTTTGTAGCTTGGATTCACATGAAATGGCTCCCCCTAAAAATGTAAACATATAAGCCGAGGTAGACTTCCGGTTATTGAGATCACCAGCCATGTCAGCAGCTGTATGTCCTTCAAATATCGGTTTGTATCTCCATAACATAAACTCAAAGTAGAGATACCTCGCAACTATCTGAAAATCCACTTTATATCTTCTTAATAGACTTCACCTTCAGGTTGTTCCCAGTAACATAGAGTCAAGTCGAGGTACCTCTCAAGCCCATAAATATTTTCTTCAACTTCCAAACAAAAGTTTCTTTCCCTTTTCTCTTCAAAAACTTTAGGTTGTTCCATATAGATTTCTTCATGCAAGTCACCATATAAAAATTTCGTTTTTACATCAAGTTGTTCCAACTCAAGATTTAAACTTGCCGTTAAACCCAATTAATCTTGACAACCGTAGAAAATATCTCATCAAAATCAATATCATTGTTTCCAGATTGCGTCATTTTACTACAACTCTAGCTTTCTGCTTGACAATTTTTCTCACCATATAGTTTGGTCATACATTTTTATTTAAAAAAAACATTCATCTTTCCTTCATAACCTCAAGTTAAATATTTTTTATCCTCATACAATAAAAGTTTTTAATAATTCTCTAGCTCGCTGTCTTCAGTGACTTGAATAAACTCTAACATTGGATACTTTGTTGAAGTTTTTCTCTCTAGTTGACCCTTGAACCCGTGTATCATTTACTTAAAGGATAGGTTGTGCCCCCTGCTCATGAAGTTCTTCTTCAAATAGGGTCTCATCAGAATCATCGACAAGAATATGATCTTGTAAATCCCCACCAAATGGAACATCCTTGATATCATTGGTAACCACTTCAACATTATTATTTTCTCGTTGATTTACATAAAGAAAAGTAGAAGAAGAACCATCATGAGTAATATTAAAAGATACATCAAAAGTAGAAGTTAACTTTGTTCTCAAAATATCTGCACACTTGTCATGCTAGAAAATTCCGCATCTCTACTTCTCACTACTTTATTCTTCTCAAGATCATAGAGTCTGAATTCATACTCTTCATTCTCATATTCAACAAGAACACAAGATTTAGTTTTGTAATTAAGATTGGATCTTTGTTTCTTTGGAATATGCATGTATGCCTTGCATCCAAAAGCTATGATATGTGAATATGTAGGATCATTTCCTTTCCATACTCTCTCGGGAATATCAAAATCAAGAATTGTTGATAAGTCCCTATTAATCAAATACACAGTACAATTAACTATTTTATACCAAAATGTCTTAGGAAGGTTAGATATTTCTTGCATACATATCAATGGTTCAACAATTGTTTAGTTCATTCTCTCTGCAACTCCATTGTGATGTGGTGTATCTTTCGTTGTCCTCTCATGTCTTATAGCATAATATGAATTATAATTTTTGACTCATTGGAACTATAAGAACCACCATTATTAGATCAAGGACATTTTAACTTTCTCCATGTCTTCATTTCTACTATGACATGAAATTTCAGTAAAATATTGAAATTTAAGCTTTTGTTTGCAGCATGTATATCCATTTTAATATCATCATTCATAAATTTTAATGAATACTTGTTACATCCGATAGAATCCACTTCCATAAGACCACAAACATCAGAGTATACTAACTTCATATTTTCTTATTTTCTAGTGGACTTCTTAGAAAGAGAAGCTTTATGTTTATCAACAAAAAATAGTGACTTACTTTCCATGTTTTTCATCTTTTTGTCACTCATGTATCATACTCTTTGATGTCACAAACTAGGAGACTTATTTTCCTCAACTACATCCAGCTTACCAGAACATATACCAAAATATGTCTTATGCAAATAACAACACAAATCAGCTCGAGCAACTATCATTGAACATTTCGAAAATTTCCACTTACTATCACCAAAAGTGTGACAAAAATATTGTTGATCAAGGAAATTTGCACATAACAAACTCAGATATATATATATATTAAGGGCGTACATCATTTAGTCTAAATATGTATCCAACGCAAATCTTCACACAAATATCCCACAACCAAACAATACTAGCTGGGCTCTGATTTTCAATTTTGACACTACTAAAATCTCCATTTTTCTAGTTTAATAGATATCCTCTATTAGGAACACAATGATATGAAACACATGTATATACAAGCAACTCTGAATATGAACCACCAACACAATGATGTATCGCCATCACTAGTATAAGGAAAAGTTGTAATATTTTCATTATCACCTTCGTTTTATGAATTTGACTTGTTACCGTGTTCCTTCTTCCATCGATAAAAATACTTATGTATATGATCAGGATTGCCACGATAGTTGCATGTCATAATGTCTTTCCCATATGTGGACTTCGATATTCCGTTTAAGTTACCACAAAATTTAGATACTCTAATATTACCTTATCCCATATTATCGGAAACAAGAGCTTGTGAATTGTCAACTCTCACCTTATGTCTTCTCATATTATTTATTCTCATATATTCATTGAACATGCTTTATTTTATAAAGTTCAAAGATAAATCACTCTCTGGAGAAGAGTTGATAATAGTCATAACCAAACTCGCCGAACTGTCTCGTAACAAACTCAATAGGAACAAAGCTTGCAGCTCATCATCAAGAGCGTTCTTTATATTAGTTAAATTTGTTATGAGTGGTCATTTTTTCATAATAACCTTCTAATTTATTCCATCAGATCAACCCATTTTTGTAATAGTTCCCATATTTAATTTAATAGAGTTATCATCAACATATTTAACTAGCTCAATCAAATCAAACAAAAATTTTCAGTATAACAGACCCTCCATCATCGAAATCTGGATAGAATAATGGTTGATGTTAACTTAATCATGGAGTTACCATGTCTATAATGGTTGATGTTAACTCACTGTTTTTGAACGGAATGTGGAAATAGCATAAGCATTTTTTAGCTTTTTAATAGATTTAACTGTACAAATGAATCATCAGATGATTATCAAACCCAAA
Organism: Limnanthes douglasii subsp. nivea; assembly: GCA_036936605.1. Taxonomy (NCBI): domain Eukaryota; kingdom Viridiplantae; phylum Streptophyta; class Magnoliopsida; order Brassicales; family Limnanthaceae; genus Limnanthes; species Limnanthes douglasii. The sequence continues at coordinate 247,114,313 of JAUPFV010000001.1, read as the reverse complement.
ACCTCCAAAATGCACTACAATGCCAACAAAAGAAAAGATTAAAAAAGATTAAAAAATTACAATACAATAAACTCAAAATGAACCAATAACTCAACCCATAATATATTAAATGAAAATTAAAGTTCTGAATTGGAACTATAGATGGATAATGAATAACAAAAACAATTAGGAGGATTAAAGTTAAATCTGAGAAAATGGAATTCCCTATATTTACAAGAAAGTATGATATCATATAGAAGAACTGAATCAACTCTTTGATTTTGAAAGTTACCATATTCCTAGCTATATAAGAGCAATTATTCTTCTTGAAAGTTCTGATATTGGTTACTTGAATTTTATGATCAATGCCAAGCTTCATACCAAGCCTCTATATAGAGACACATCCACTTTCTTACTTGATGTTAGGTGTAGGCTAGAAGTCAATCATCAATAGAGCTATTGCCAAATGACTACATAGGTGTTGGCTATATCATTATATGTGTATGCACACTAGATCGTAACTTCGTTAAGATAAAGAAAATTATTTTATTTACTAGGTCTCCTATGTTAATTTGGGTTTCCTATATTAATAAAATATTAGTTATTTCAATTGTTGATTAATAAGATTTAATTTCGAGCCTCTGATGAAGAATCAAGGATTTTCCAAAAGTTATAAATAGAAGAATATATTATAATTAACGATGTGACATGATGCGGCTGTAATTATAGATCGAACAATCAAATAGGGGTTTAATTGAAGAAATTTTACCAAATTCGGAACAAAACTTTAAGATTTTTTATCTAAGAAATAAAAAAGATAAATTGGTATTTCGTTCCATTGTACATATCAATCAAATACTCAATTGAAGGATGTAATGAAAGATAAATAATCAGAGAGAAAAATAAAATCACATCAAAACCATGAGAAGTTGAGAGAGAATCAAAATGAAAAATATTTACCTAAGATTATAGCTTAGAAGGAGGTTCAAGGCAAGAACTTGCCTACAAATGAGTATGAAATTCAATATTACGTCCCTCAATAAAACTTCATCACCAGTCCAGGAATGGAATATCAGCAAGATATCTTATAATGGTGCAGTCAGGAAATCAGAAACACATATCACCAAGTTGGACATCCAACAAGAGGAAGTGTCCATTTGAGGAAAAAAAAGACTACAAAATAGTCAACTAAAAGGTGATTTTAATTTGTCAATATATGATAAATGGCAATTTTTCATAAATTTAACAAACCAAGAAGATTTAAAAATTATTTGGAAAATGAATGTCTTGTCTTTTGGCCAACATTCAATGCGATTGAATAATTGGGAACCTAATTTCATTACGAAGAAAGAGTCTCCAATAACCCTTATCTCGGTTATTTTTCTAAAAAGTTCTTATACAATAAGAACATTATAATAAAACATTGGTAAATCCTTCGGAAATCCTTTAGACATTTGGGTTCCCAACAATAATTTTGGCAAAACATAATTATTTTCAAACTTGGATATATATAAAAGTATCCAAGCCTATCAGTTATAAAATTTGGATTGAATTGCACAAGGATGATGATTACTGGATTGATATTATATATGTATATATTCTATTATATTTTCTATAATGTAACAATCTGGGTCATGATGCGAGTAAATATATAACAAATAACCTAAAAACCTGATAAAAGTTGAATGAAACATTAAATGATGGGTGAAAAAATATAAATAACAAGTTGTCTAAAAATAAAACTAAACTTTGGACCCTTAAAGAATCTAAAACTATTAAGGAGAATAACAAAGATTCATCTAATTCTGAAAACAAATTGAATATTAGTACGACTACTAGTCATCGTGATAAACATACTCAAAAACATAATCAAGAGACTTCCCCTTCAATTGATAACAACAAACTCACCGTTAAAGAACATAATGCTGAAATAACATAAGCTCTAAACATTTTACAACTTGCTAATAGATTTAACTGTATAAATGACTCATCAAATGATTATCAAACCCAAAACTCTCCAAAATGCACTACAACTGTAAGTCTTCAACTTTTCCAAACAATATTGAGAAATGGAAAAAGAGGAAAAATGTTGACAACAAAACAAAATATTCAAAACAGATAAAAAAATAATATACAAAGAACTCAAAGGAAACTAATAACTTAGCCCATAATATATTAAATGCCAGTTAAAATTCTGAATTGAAACTCTAGAGGGGTATAGAATAAAAAAACAATTAGGAGGATTAAATTTATGTTTGAGAAAATCAATTTTTTATCTTTACAAGAATCTATGATCTCATATAATATAATTGAATCAACTTTTTGATTTTAAAAGTTATCAGTTTCCTAGCTATATAAGAGTAATTATTCTTCTTGAAATTTTCGATATTGATTACTTGAATTCTATTGATTAATACCTTCATCAATAGGATAATACAATTATTTTTTATACAATTTTTTTTTCTGATTATATTTCATGATAAGATATATAACATCATGTTTTGCAAGCTTTTCTAACGGATATTCAATCATTTATTATCATGGATGACTAAAGGGCATCAAGTAACTAGTTTTTGATAGAAATACTTTACGGATTTCTAATCTAACTTATTGAACCATGAAGTTAAATCATCCTATAATAATGCGGAATAAATACTTACAGGATGTAAACATTCTTTGATCTTCAGATTCCTGACTTAGAGAAGATGATCGGCGATCCTTTGCTAGGTTATTGATTCTTCTAAGAGATGGCAACCAAAACACACTTTTGTAATTGATTCGAAGGAAGAATCAATTTGTTTTTCTTAAAGGATTGTCTCTCTGTATTTTCTTTCGTTGCTTTCAAGAATGAGAAACTCATTCTTATATAGAACTGAAGTGAGAAAACGGTTCTTCATTAAGTAATTGTCTGTAACTTCCAGACATTTACTTAACGAAGACCAGTAACGGTTCTTCTCTCTTAATTGTCTGTAACTTCCAGACAGTTACTTAATGAAGACCAGTAACGGTTCTTCTCTCTTAATTGTCTGTAACTTCGAGACAGTTACTTAATGAAGACCGGTCCTTATTAAATTGTCACTCTTAGGGACCATAACCCGGTATTATTTTGTTTTACAAAATAACCCCAAAACTTTACGTTTTGCTTAAGTTGTTTATTTCCGAATCCAATCCTTCACAGTATTCGGAATTAAACCTGGTATCTATACAATTACCTCCATGATACATATTTTATCTACTAGTCCGTTCTTTTCTTTATGATTACTTTTATTGGACTAATATTAACGATAGTTCGATACATTGATACGACATGTGACGGTCCAACTTAATGGAGAAATTCCAACAATCTCCCACTTGGATCATCATATGCTACTATAGGATGCATCCACTTAATGAACGTTCTAAATTTCTATCGTCACATAGATAACCTTAACAATCTCGTAAATGACTATTAACGACATAGGACTAAAGTCATCATCAATGCATTTCAAGCCGCAAATAGATGTATCAGTAATCACGATATCGCAACAATCAACTACATGGATCTATCATGGTGCATAGCATAAGAATAGTATGAAAATGTAATCTTACAAATCTATTCTTAACTAGTCCCACTTAATTGGAGGTCTACTTACAGCAGAGTACGAATAATCAAATACAAGAGCACACTGAAAACTTGTATATAAATATGTTTGCATTAATGACCTTAAGTTCGCGAATATCATAATACAAACAAATTTAATAGCTTAATACAAACTCCCACTGAAACTAATAATCCTCTAAGTACACAACACCCATGTTAATGGTGTGTTTAATAAAAACTTTAGGTACTAATTCCTTCGTACGAGGATCTGCTAATATTGAGTTTGTCCCTATGTGCTCCACACTAATTTGACCACTCTGTACTCTCTCTTTAACAGACGGGAACTTGATATCTACATGTTTGGACTTAACCGAGCTCCTGTTACTGTTTGAATACTGAACTGCCGAGTTATTGTCACAATATAATCTAAGGGGTTTTTCTATCCCTTCTACGATTCGCAGTCCCGTGACAAAATTTCGCAGCCAAAGCGCCTGTTTGGATGCCTCGAAACAAGCAACAAATTCCGCAGCCATAGTGGAAGATGCAATGAGTGTTTGTTTAACACTTTTCCATGATATTGCACCTCCCGCTAAAAGGAATATAATGCCTGAGGTTGAACGACGAGAATCCTCACATCCGGCGAAATCCGAGTCGGAATACCCTATGACCTCCAGTTTATCCGACTTCTTATTTGTTAACCTGTGATGTTTTGTTTGTTGCAAATACCAGAGAACTCTTTTGACTGCTTTCCAGTGTTCCATCCCCGGATTACTTACGTATCTCCCTAATACACCCACCACAAAAGCAATGTCTGGCCGTGTACAAACTTGAGCATACATCAGACTTCCAACAGCCGAAGCATATGGAACCTTTTGCATTTTCTCAATCTCAAGTTTTGTCTTTGGGCATTGCTTAAGGCTAAACTTTCACCTTTTGATATAGGGGTTTCCTTTCCTTTGCTGTTAGCCATCCCGTAACGTTGTAACATACTCTCAATATACGCCTTTTGTGATAAACTCAAAATTCCATGGGATCGATTCCTGTGAATTTGAATTCCTAACACAAATGATGCATCACCAAGATCTTTCATATCGAATTTGTCCGAAAGAAATTTCTTGGTCGTATGTAACAATTCCTTATCGTCCGTGGCCAATAATATGTCATCAACATACAACACTAGAAATATGAATTTACTCCCACTTAATTTTTTTTTGATACACACAATCCTCTACCGAATTTATCTCGAAACCAAATGAGACAATAACTTCAAGGAATTTGTGATACCACTGTCGAGACGCTTTCTTGAGACCATAAATAGATTTCTTCAGTTTAAATACCGTCGACTTTGGATCACCAGAGACAAAGTTTTCAGGTTGTAACATATAGATCGTTTCCTCAATGTCTCAATTAGGAAAGGCGGTCTTTACATCCATTTGATGGAGCTCAAGGTCGAAGTGTGCAACTAATGCCATGATTGTCCGAAAAGAATCCTTCGAAAAAACTAGAGAGAAGGTTTCTTTAAAGTCAATCCCTTCACGTTGAGTAAAACCCTTAGCTACAAGTCACGCTTTATGCCTCTCCACATTACCCTTAGAATCCCGTTTGGTTTTAAAAATCCATTTACAACCAATCGGCTTCTTTCCTTCAGGTAATGGAACAAGCTCCCATACCGCGTTATCTTGCATTGATTTAAACTCTTCGTTCATTGCTTTAATCCAGAAGTGAGAATCAGAACTTTTCATGGCTTCACGAACACTTAAAGGATCGTTTTCTGTTGAACCATAAAATTCTTCATGTTCTTGAAGATACACTATATAGTCTGAAGATAGAGCGCTCTTTCTTTCTCTAGTAGATCTACGCAAAGGCACAATTTCTTCATTTTTCACTTGAACTTCTTGAGGAGATAGAGTTTGTTCTTCTTGAACAACTTCATTTTGCTCCATTGGAACAACATCCATAGGAGGAAGATTAACATCATCTTGAGTATCTATATGTTCTAACGAATCTGAAGTGATGATTGGCCTTCTAATTACCATATCATCATCTGACACTATAGTATCATTGTTAGAACCTTCATGAATCTCTATTGATTCTTCCTCAAAATGAATGTTCGTTACTAAATTCTTCCCCCCAAACTCTATATCCTCAAAGAATTTCGCTGTACCCGTCTCAAATATATTCTTTGTGGAAGGATCATAAAACTTAAAACCCCTACTGTGCTCGGGATATCCGATGAAATAACTACTAACCGTTTTGGAGTCCAATTTCTTTTCATTCGGCCTATAAGGCTTCGCTTCAGCTGGACATCCCCAAACATGTAAATGTTTTAAACTAGGTTTACGCCCAGTCCAAAGTCCATACGGTGTCTTAGTAGTTCCTTTCGTCGGAACTCTATTAAGTAGGTAGGTCGCACATTTTATTGCTTCGCCCCAGAGTGATATAGGTAATGTTTAATTACTAATCATACTTCTTACCATATCCTTTAATGTACAGTTTCATCTCTCAGATACTCCATTCATGTTGGGCGAACCCGGCATCGTATACTGAGGGACTATACCACACTCTTCTAGGAACTTTGCAAACGGTCCATGACATTGTTCACCTGAACCATCATATCTCCCGTAGTATTCACCACCACGGTCCGATCGGACGCACTTAATGTCTTTACCAAGTTGTTTTTCAACTTCAGTCTTAAAGACTTTGAACTTGTCAATGGCCTCTGATTTTTCGTGAATGAGATATAGATACCCATATCGTGAAAAGTCGTCAATAAAAGATACAAAATATCGTTGGCTGTTTCATGATGCTGTAGGGAACGGACCGCAAATGTCTGTATGTATCAAATCCAAGATCCCTTTCGCTCTGTATGCATCTAATCGTTTCACTTTGGTCTGTTTTCCTTTTATACATTCAACGCAAACGTTGAAGTCCGAAAAATCTAGTTCACTTAATAAACCTTCTGAAACAAGTTTTTCAATTCTATTTCTAGAAATGTGACCTAATCGCTTGTGCCAAAGTTTTGCTGATTTTTCCATTTTACAATTTAGTTTTCCAGGTACATCTACATTCATTATCTCTTTGTGATCCTTTATAGTATCCAATAAATACAAGTTATCATTTGCTATTAACTTTCCAGAACCAACAACATTACCATGTAAATAAAGACATAAACTTTCATTTCCAAATAGACAAGAATAACTTAATTTGTCCAACAACGGAAAAGAAATTAGGTTCCTTCGAAAAGAAGGTACATACAATACATCTTTTAAATACAAAAAATGTCCACTGGTAAGCAACAAACGAAAATCACAGATAGAATGAACTAAACACGACCTGCCATCAGCTGTATAGATGGATGTTTCACCATCACTCAGGCTTCGGTTTCTTATCATACCCTGCAAAGAAATACAAACATGAGTTGTTGCTGCTGTATCAACCCACCAAGTAGTTCTTGGCACTGAAACTAAATTGATCTGAGAACAGACCATAGAAGTGAAAATACCTTTGGCTTTCATCATAGCCCTCCATTTTTCACATTCTTTCTTAAAGTGCCCCGGTTTCTTACAATGGAAGCAACGCCCTTTACCAGGCGTACCCTTATGCTTCTTTTGTCCCGAACCGGATGCATGTGCATCTGAACCTTCATACTTTCTCTTAATTCCCTTATCCACCTGAGCTTTCACCATTTGCACTTCTGGATTTTCTTGCTTCATCTTTCATCTCTCGCGCTGAAAGTTATAAGAAGTTTCGAAGTTCTTATACTGAGGAGGGAAAGAGTGAAAAGCAAAGCTTACCACAACATCTTCGGGAAGGTCATTCTTAAGTGCTTTCAGTTTGGAAGCGATGTTTGACATTTCCAAAATGTGCTCACGAACAGTCCCTTTGCCACGATATTTCATAGAGGCTAGCTTAATAAGCAGCGTCTTAATCTCTACTTTATCGTTCTTGTCAAAACATTTCTCTACCTCTTCGAGAAATATTTTCGCATTAGTGATCTCAGGTGAAACTGCACCACGGAATGCTAATGGAATTGCTTGCTTCATGATCCCTAGACTTATCCTGTTCGACTTTTCCCACGCCTCTGACTCTTTCTTCTCCGTAGGAGAACTGTCATCAGTCAGAGGTTTAGGTTCATCGACCCTTAATGCTAAGTCGTAATCATGACACATCAAGTGCAGCAACATATCTTCTTTCCACAGCTCAAAGTTGCTCCCATTAAGTATGGGTGCCTTTTTGCCTTCTGGGTTATAGGAATACGAATTTGCTAACATAACAAACAACAAACAATAAATAGCCAAAAACATCACTTAACATATAACCTCCATAGTATTTAACAAATAAACATAGCATAATAAAACATACTCTTACAATATCAATAAGATACCTTTGGGCAAGCATATTAATTTGTATATGTATGAGTTTGAGCATAATTAATGTTGATCCTTCTAATTGACAAAAAAAAATCTTCCTTTGGGCCGATTTTTTTCCTAGTTCAATTTTCTTAATGATCAATTCACAAATAACTATCTCGTGTCTAAGATTAACTATGTCAAACATTAACCTTCCTTTGGGCCAATTAAAATTTACATACTTGTCAATCATAGACTTGTCAAAACTCTAAAATAATTAATTCAGCAATAGGGATCACTTTGGCGATATATTGAATCATTAATTATTTACCGAAGTTCGGACAACTTAAAACATGCTAATTATTTCGAAAAATACTATACGACTACCTTACTTAATGTCCAAACTATTTCGTAGTCTATGTATAATTTAATCAAATTAAATTTACACCTTAAATTTAATATATTATAATATATCTTTAATTATATTGTAATATATCTTTAATTATAATATATCTTTAATTAAATTAAATTTACACCTTAAATTTAATATATTATAATATATGTTTAATTATATTGTAATATATCTTTAATTATAATATATCTTTAATTAAATTAAATTTACACCTTAAATTTAATATATTATAATATAATTCTTAATATATATTATAATATAGCATTTATTTATATATATAAAACTTATTCATATATATACTATAATATATATTTATATATATAATAAACTTCAATGATATAATATAATTCTCGTAATAATTCACTTATAACTTTATATAATATATAAGCAAACTTAATTACACATTTATCGGTGGTCCTATTCTTTAGGCGAAAGGACAGTTACTAAATTAATAATTTCAGATTTTAATTTAATTATATTAATTATAGTAGCCGCATACGGCATCTTTTAACTGCATATATAATTATACCACCGTAATTGTTTAATTGTTTGTGTAATTTCCGATAACCGACATCATATCTAATATGTAGATCTAATATATATGATCTAATTTTATAATCTGAAAACTAAGAATTTAATTTCATGGTGGCTCTGATACCACTTGATAGAAATACTTTACGGATTTCTAATCTAACTTATTGAACCATGAAGTTAAATCATCCTATAATAATGCGGAATAAATACTTACAGGATGTAGACATTCTTTGATCTTCAGATTCCTGACTTAGAGCAGATGATCGGCGATCCTTTGCTAGGTTATTGATTCTTCTAAGAGATGACAACCAAAACACACTTTTGTAATTGATTCGAAGGAAGAATCAATTTGTTTTTCTTAAAGGATTTTCTCTCTGTATTTTCTTTCGTTGCTTTCAAGAATGAGAAACTCATTCTTATATAGAACTAAAGTGAGAAAACGGTTCTTCATTAAGTAATTGTCTGTAACTTCCAGACATTTACTTAACGAAGACCAGTAACGGTTCTTCTCTCTTAATTGTCTGTAACTTTCAGACAGTTACTTAATGAAGACCAGTAACGGTTCTTCTCTCTTAATTGTCTGTAACTTCCAGACAGTTACTTAATGAAGACTAGTCCTTATTAAATTGTCACTCTTAGGGACCATAACCCGGTATTATTTTGTTTTACAAAATAACCCCAAAACTTTACGTTTTGCTTAAGTTGTTTATATACGAATCCAATCCTTCACAGTATTCGGAATTAAACCTGGTATCTATACAATTACCTCCATGATACATATTTTATCTACTAGTCCGTTCTTTTCTTTATGATTACTTTTATTGGACTAATATTAACGATAGTTCGATACATCGATACGACATGTGACGGTCCAACTTAATGGAGAAATTCCAACAGTTTTAAGCTTCAAATCAGTCAACAAATGATCCTACCTTCATGATAAATTTAGTTCATGCAATCTAAGGATTGATACAATAGAGTTATCAGATTCAAAGCTTAAATGATTCCGATTAATTGGTTGGAATCATGGCCCCAAAGGCTCAAGGAAAGACCAAGAATATATCTTTTTTCATCGCCCTCAAGTTTTTAAAAATGTATGTTTTAATTTTAACTTAGAGTTCAAGTTAGTATCATTATTAAAACTATTAATATTTTTGGGTTTTTAACTATAACCCATGCTCTAAATTCGTTATGCCTCTTGTAACTCAAACTCAAGTTACAAATTTGTAACTTAAGAATTAATATTACATTTGATTTGTCAAAACAACTATTTAAAATATCTATTAATTGAAATATCTAAACATCTAAAGATAGTTTTGACTTTATAATATAGTTTATTGATCTAATTAACAAGTAGTTAAAAAATCTAATGTATTATTGAAAACATCTGAACAAAACTATAAAAAATATCACATAAATAACTCAAACATTTATTTTATGATATATGTATCTTAATTTATTTCATTCGCACATACAAATATATATTTAAAAAACATATTAACAAATATGATAAATTGTTAAATATGACATGATTTTGTAATTGCAAGAAATTGTAGCAACATGAATCTGTTACGTTACGTTACAACTGCTTCAATTTTTAAATACGACGTTACATAAGAAAATAAACCAACTCTCTTATTACTTCCTTAATCGAATGTTAGAAGTTAAGAGGATTAAGATGAATTGAGTTTAGATTCTATATTTAAAGCATATGAATGATCGAGGATGTAAATATTAGAATATAAGTTGGAAAAAATAAAATTATTTTTATAACTTGGTATTTTTTATATTCAAAGGTTATTTCAAATCAATATTTTTATTATAGGTATGGACTTCTTATATACTTATTTACATGTATCTTTCACACTCTTCTATTAATTTGTACTAGTATCTGTATTTCACAATAATGCATGACTCTTCATGTCAATATAATGAACTATATTTTTCTAGAGCTTACATTTTTACGCTACATCTTCAAAAAATTAATATCAATACTCTCATTTAATAATTTTTTATAATATTCATTAACATTTTGAGGTACTGATGTTTGTCATTTGGATGTGTTTTCATGAAGACATCTGCCATTTTCTTATTTGTATTGTGATACTTAGATCTTCCATTTTCATTTCTCCACAACTTCTTTGATGAATAGATATCCAACTATCACACATGATGATGAGTTCTTTATTTTTCTCAAACATCATTTGAGAAGCGCTCTAGGGATATTGCACGTGACATTGCTAATATAACTAGTTCATATTCTGCATGGATAGATGATTGTGTTCTCGTTTCTTACTTGTTTGAAGACCAGATCACATATTAACAAATAGTAAAAGTGTAGTTTGAAGCACGTTTAATATCGTCAACACATCCGACCCAATCACGCTCACAATTTCAGAGGAGCTTTACCTCGGTGTTGAAATTGACCTCGACATTTTCCTCTACCACGTTATTCTTCACGTACCATGTAACAAGATAAAAGAATACCTTATATGTACCTCAAAAAACAATTACGACTCTGCGATGAATGTGACCCAATGACCGGGTAGATGATTGTATTCTTCACTTATTAATAAGAATTCCTTACATGTACCTCAAATGTGATCGAGTTCAGATCAAATCGGATCAGACTAGTTTAGACAATCCAAATAATAAAATAACATAATATAGACTAGTTTAGACAATCCAAATAATAAAATAACATAATATTTGCGGGGCTGGTTTGGATAATATTTGGGTTTCGTACATATTTACTATAATATGAAAATATTAAATCCATTGCAATTTGGGTCGGGTTTTTGTTCAAGTAAAAAGATAATGGACACAAATCTAAATTAATAAATTAATTTATGTTTTTATCTAATAATATTATAATTTTATTCTTATAAATATAAAAAACTAATTAAATTCCAAATGAGATTTATATACAAGACTAGAATTTGAATTTCATAAAGGAGATTTATAGAATAAAAAATAAATCATTAAAATTTGAGTTTTATAAACTAGTCAATCAAGTCATAATTTATGAAAATTAATACACATCATTTATAAATTATTTTTTATTTAATGATAGTTTAAATAATCTTGCATTATAAAATCTCGTTTACATATCGACAAACAATGTTTTATTATTTATTTTATATATTATGAATCCGATTAACTGAATTGTTTCACACGAAGTATTTTCCAAGACTAATATGGGCAAAGTTTCGAAATGACATTTCAAGATTCGCTCAGATAAGTGATGAACAAACGAGTGAATCGTGGAAAATATACAACTATGTGTTGCATATATTCCCTCATCACGGGATCTTGACATGGCTATTAGTCCAGAAATTCTATAATAGACGAACAAGAAACAAAGAATAAGAATTTATGGTTGATGCTACAAATGGGGGATCATATATCAAAAAAATACAAGAAGAAGTATATGGACTTATAGAGGTACTCTCGAGCAAGAACTATGGATCTGAAACGAAGGTTGGGATGTACTTTGTTAATATGAAACAAGATTATGCAATCATAGTGAGAACATGAAGATAAATATGTTAAAGAGAGGAGACTTTCGATGATTACAACAAACAGGTAAGTAATCAAAATCAAGATTTATAATGTTATTTGTGGAAGATCATCAATACTTTAAGTACGTGGTTGGAGATAGAGTTGAAGTGGTTCGAGGCGATCAAAAGGTTGCTAGGGAATTCTATGCCACTACGCTTCGGATCCGAGGATCCAGAAGTGGATATTTGATGCGAGAATAACAACTAGAGAGGGTACCCTCGGATTCGGAAGAAAGGGTTGACGATCCGAGGGAAACCCAGGGTCTTTAACGATGAGTGAAGAGATAGAAGAGTTTACTTTTTTAGAAGGAAAGGTGTTTCGAATTGGAACTTTATTGACCTCTTTTCTATGTCAACAATTGCTTGATTTTTTATCTCAAAATTTGGATGTCTTTGCTTGGAAGACAGAAGATGTAACATGAGCTCCTATTGAGGTAATTCGACACAGTTTGGCCATAGGAGAGCTGGTAATTCAAAAAAGGAGAGCGTTTTCCTCGGAAAAAGCAGAAGTTGCAAAACTGGATTGGTTTTCTAAGGTCGGACACATAATGGAATCACAGTATCCTTTGTGGACGGCGAATCCAGTGGTGGTTAAAAAGAATAATAGGAAATGGAGGATGTGTGTGGATTTTGCAGATTTGAATAGCGTTTGCCACAAAGATCCATTTCATGTTCGTCGAATATATTAGTTGATTGATTCTACTTCAGGAAACAAAATTTTTACTTTTGTGGATGCTTTCGCAGGGTATAACGAGACTCAAATGGATCCAAAAGATCAAGAGGGCACGACTTTTATAACTGATAGGGGCCTACTTTGTTATAGAGTGATTCCCTTCGGATTGAAGAATGTTGGAGCCACTTATAAGAGATTAATGAAAAAATCTTTTGCTACGCAGATTGGAACAAATATAGACGTGTATATAGACGATATAGTAGTGAAAATTTCAAGGGACGAAGTGCATCTTGATGATCGAGCGGAAGTTTTTTTGAATATAAGAGCTATCAGGTTGAAATTAAATCCTCAAAAGTGTACCTTCCGAGTTCGGTGGGGGAAGTTTTTGGGTGTTATTATCAGTGAAAAATGAATATAATCCGACCCAGAACAGTCAAAATCTTTGATAACAATGAATTCACCTTGATCAATCAAAGAAGTGCAAATAATGACAGGAAGGTTAGCAGCACTTAATCGATTTATTTCAAGAACTTCTGACAAATACTATCCTTTCTTTTAAGTGTTACGAGGACCCAACAGGTTTGAATGAACATCTGAATGCGAAGCAGCGTTCACAAATACAAAAAAATTGTTGTCATCACCAAAATTTTTAACAAAACCTCGAAATGGGGAGAAATTATTTTTGTACATCGCGGTATCGGATTTTGCACTCAGCGCAGTGTTAATTAGTGAAGATTCCGTAATTCCGAAGCCAGTGTATTACGTTAGTAAAAGTCTGGTGGCAACAGAAAATATATATATGAAATTGGAAAAGCTGACTTTAGCATTGATGATTGCTGCTAGGAAGATGCGTCCTTATTTTCAAGCTCATACTATCGAAGTCCGAATTTTATTCCCCTTAAAAAATGTATTACAACGACCTGATATTTTGAGGAGGATGACCAAATGGTCAATGGAGTCGGGAGATTACGATATTTTATTTACACCTCGAACAACGATCAAAGTACAGGCACTGGCTGATTTTTTCGTTGAGTTCCATTCAAGTTGATCGGATGAGGAATAAAGTAAAAAAGCTTTGCCTGTAGATTCGAAGTGGGTTGTTCGAACGGATGGAGGATCTAGTATTTCAGGCTGCATTGCTGGGGTCCAATTGATAGTTCCGACGGGGAAAACAATGGTCCAATCAATTAAATTTGGTTTTCATGCTTCAAAAAATGAAGCTGAATATGAAGCTTCTTTGGCAGGTTTGAGATTGGAAAATATTTGTGGGACGACTTCAGTACGATTTGAAACGAATTCCCAATTGTTGGCAAATCAGGTATCTAGATTTTCTGAGGTAAAGAAGGATCGTTTGATTTTGTATCGTCGGGAGCTTCAGAATTTAATGCTTCTGTTTGACAATGTGGTTGTGGAATATATCGAGGCGATGAAGTAACTTGGTGGCTGATTCTTTAGAAAATGTTGCCTAATAGGAATACTATCCTTGGATTTAGCTACAAGAAAATCCTTCAATTGTTACTCAATATAGCCAATGTGAAATTATAGAAGAATATTTTGTCACTGATAAAAGCCGACCCGGTTGGCGATCAAATATTCTTAATTTTTTTACCTAAGGATTACTCCCAAATGATTCTCAATTGGCCAAAAAGTTAAGGGGTAAAGCCTTCATATATATAGTTTTGGATGAAATTTTGTATAAAAAGGCATTAAGCAGACCATTACTACGATGTTTAGGCAAGCAAGAATCACAAGAAGTATTGTCATAATTGCATAATGGTGAAGGGTCAGCCCATTGTGGATTCAAAGCTTTATCCCATCGAGTTTTACTTGCAGGGTTTTACTGGCCTACAATCATGAACGATACTAAGAATTCAGTCCGAGGTTGTGATACTTGTCAGAGATTTTCAAATGCTATTGACAGACCAGCAGTACCGCATATGTCTATATTTGAGGCGATACCATTTTATAGGTGGGGAATTGATTTGGTGGGACCTTTACCGATGGCCTCTTGGGGAAGGCAGATGATAATTGTGGCGGTGGATTATTTTACGAAGTGGGCAGAAGCAGAACTGCTTTCAGGCACAAAAGCAAAGGATGTCATCAAATTTATTATGAATAGTATATGTTGTCGTTTTGGGGTTCCTCGGAGAATCGCAACAAATAATGGCCCTCAATTTAATAATAGGGAAATAACTGCATTCTGTACTTCTAAAGGAATTTAGCAATGGTTTTTACGCCCTTTCATCCTCAAGCTAATGGACAAGTGGAAGTGACAAATAGAACGATTTTAGTTGGCTTGAAGAAGAATCTATCGGGGGCAGCAGGAAAATGGCCAAATTACTTGCAAGAGGTGCGTTGGGCTTATCGAACAACTCCAAGAGAGGCTACAAACGAGACTCCTTCTGCTTTGGCATATGGTATGGATGCAGTTAGCCCTATTGAATCTACGATGTCATCTTTTAGAATATCTCAATATTCTGAAAGGTCTAATGACAAAATTCGAAGGGCTAATTTGGATTTGATTGAGGAAAAAAGGGTTCAAGCTCATTTGAACGCAATCCATTATCAAACTCTTATGAAAAATAGATATGATTCGAAGCTGAAAAGAATAGAATCTAAAGAATGTGATAAGGTGTTGCGGAAAGTCTTTTTGCATACAAAATAGAAGAACCTTTGGAAAATGGATCCGAATTGGGAATGACCTTATACAGTTGTTGAAATAATCAAAGCGAGGTCCTATTATCTTTGTGATTTCGAAGGGAGAATGCTTCAACATCCGTGGAATATTCAACACTTCAAGATTTATTAGGAGTAGTTATGTCTTTGTACTTTAAAATTTTTGTTTCGATGTTTGGAATGGCGCACTCTTTCCTCTCATGTTGGCGCATGAAGGTTTTAATAAGACGTCGTGTACATATTCGATATTATCAATAAAGTTCATTTTTTGGCCAATGGTTGTTTAAGATATAAGGAAAATGATAATATACAAAAACATTTCATTTAGATTAAGTCATTTAAGGTACAGAAAGATGATATTGTAATTTGATAGGGATAAAAGGATAACGGTAAAATTATTCAGAGGATTCTTCTTCATCGGATGATTCGTCTTCGGAAGACGATGAACTTGGAATAGGGTCGAAAGCTTTGCTTGGGCGCTTTTCTTCAGGGATATTGTTCCAAACGCTTGTCAGGTCGATTTTTGGATAAGTAACGTTAAGTTCACGAATGAGAAGAATGGTTGCATCTTCTTTTCCGATGTGAATAGAAGTTTGCATATCCTTTGAAAGTGCAGCTTCAGCAGCAACAACAATAGTTTTTTTAGCTTTGAAATTCTTCTTCAACTGAGTCATATCATTGGTCAGCTCTTTGTCTTTTTCAGCGACTAGTCCAGTAGCATGGCTAGTGTTGAGTTTATTTAACTCTACTTTATGATTACTAGTCAGCAATTCAGTATCCACGATGTGTTTGATTCGCAGATGGTTTTTTTTATGCAAAGAGCACCTTTGATCAGTTCAGACCGTGCCATTTCATAACCATGAAATTGATCGATTACTTTTCCATGCATAATTTCTCTTAGCTTCTTATAAGCTTCGTAGCCTTCCTTATAGTAAACCGGATCTTTGGCCAACTGCTTCTGATGATTTTGAGAAGCTTCGACTTCGGACGCAAGTCTCTTTGCTGCAGCATCAAGTTCGGCAAATGGTTGAAGAGAGACAGAGATGGCCGGATTTGGAGTAGGAACACGGAGTTTGGATGTGCTAGCCTTTTGAACCATTGGGGTGATAGGTTCAAGAGAGTGAGCAGCTATTGAAGAGGCTTTAATTGTTTCTGGTCTTCCAAAGTTGAGCATATGGTTTTGGATTACATGAAGAACAGGGTCTTCCTCACCAGTATGTGCTTTGGTATTTTCAAAGCCGATGAACATGTTAGGGTCGAATTCTACATTGGTCTGATTTTCGTTGGAGGTGATATCTTTAATATTTATCAAAGGGTTGTCTTTGTTTGATTGATTATCTACAGAAAGATTCTGTGGGTTTTCAGCAACAGTGACTTCGTTTTCGTCAACCAAACCGTACGAAGTGATTTTCTTCTGCTTCTTTTTCTTTCGGAGGGAATCAGAGGATATTCTCTATTCTTTGGTGATGGTTATTGATTCTTTCTCTCTTCGATGGGCGAAAGAGGCTATTCTGAAATTTTGCGTTTTCGACGCTTTGGTTTTGAGGGCATGGAAGGGTTAGCACCAGATGTGCTAGCTTCCTTTTTACCCTTATTTTCCTTGATGACTTTTTCTTCCTTCTTTTTGGCAAAAGGCTATCGGATCTGTTGCGAATAGGAAGAAAGACTTTGCAGTCAGGCTGGGGTATTCGTTGGTATACAAGTTTTGGATCTCGTTCCGAAAACAAATCTTGAGGAGGCAGCCCACCTTCTTTGATTGGAAACATGTGGATATTGAGGAAATTGATGGGCTGAAAGGCCGTATGAAATGCATTATCCATTCCTTTTCAGCCCAGGCGGCGGGTTTTTGAAAGATATCTTTAACAGCTTCTCGACGTGTTGAATAACACTTCGAAATTTCTAGTATAAATTAGCAAAATAAAATGTTAATCTTTTTTATTAAAACATAAAACATTCGAAGAACTTACGATTGCTTCTGTAAACAAGAGTTAGTTTCAAAGGGTTAGCTTCAGAAATTTCTTTGCCGTTTTCCTAAGCTCCAGATATGAAAATGAACTTTTGTTTCAGAATTTGTCGGCCTCCAAAAGATCGTCGATGATCTTGAAGTCATCCATCAATGTGAGGTAATAGAATGGAAGCTTCAGACCTTTTGAAAGTTGAGTCAGTGAGATAAGGTCTTTAATGCTGATGGGAATTCTGGATAGATGGGATGCCATGATCACTGACATGAGTGTGAACCATTGATTCGGTATCACCTGATTAGGGCATAAACTGAGGAGTTTGAAGTACTCCACAATAATTGGATCTAGTAGAAATCAAAGACCCCAGTTGATAATTTCTGGGTATACCACTAGTTCATCATCTTTGCAGTTGAGGGGAGTTTCTCCTTCTTTTAAGAGACGAAGGGTTATGTCTTCTCCCATTCCCCATTCCTTCTTAAGAGTCGAGTCTTGACTTTCTTTGTAGTATATATAACGAACTTTCTTTAAGGCGATAATACACTTGCTTTCGACGTTCCTTAGGTTCCTCCCAATTTTTGCTCTTTCTTCTTCAGAGATGGAGCAAATGTCAGCTTCTTCTTGAGAGTCAACCTCAAGATCTATTTTTGTAGCCTCCGAGTCAGCTTCGTTGGCTTTTGAAGTTTCTTCTAGAGGATTTTGAGACGTTGGGATAATTGTTTCTGTAGAAGATTTAGCAATTCGAGGCGCCTCCTCCATCACTTCTCTTTGAGGAGGATCGTTAGTAGTGTGATTTTGAGGAGAAGGTGTTTGGATGATTTTTTATTCATCTCCCATGGCGATGAAAGTTTTTCTTCGATGAGGTTTGGTTAATGAATATTTTTCATTACTTGAGACACGGTTATAAGAAATACTATTTCGGACTGCTTTCGATCGGTCTGTCCAACTGACTCTCTTTGGTGAGGGGTTAATCCGATCAACTTTATTTCTTTACTATCTGAGACCCCATCGACATTTGCAAATACTAATCCGTACAACTTTGACTCATTTTCTTCAGTTTCGTATCTGTTCTTGTACATCACTGTTTCATTGAAGATCACATCTCTACTTCGTATCATCTTTTGTTTCCTCATCCCAAACATGATATAGAAACTCATCTTCGCCATAGCCGATCATGAAATATTTCTTCAATTTGGGATCAAGCTTGTTCGTGCCTTGATCACTTATATGAACATATACCATACAACCAAAAACTCTTATTTATGATAATGTTATCTCATTGCCACTTCATACCTCATCAAGTATTCTATGTTCTAAAAGAACCGACAGGCCTCAGTTAACCACGTAAGCCGATGTGTTGACTGCTTCTACTTATAACTGCTTTGGTAAACTTGATTGCATACAAATGTTTTTTGTTATTTCTTTCAACGTTTTGTTCATACGTTTGACAATACCAGCCTCTCTTTCTTTGGGGTTCTGC
Organism: Limnanthes douglasii subsp. nivea; assembly: GCA_036936605.1. NCBI lineage: Eukaryota > Viridiplantae > Streptophyta > Magnoliopsida > Brassicales > Limnanthaceae > Limnanthes > Limnanthes douglasii. The sequence goes on along the minus strand of JAUPFV010000001.1, from coordinate 247,095,112 downwards.
CACTCATCTGAAAACTGACCCTTTTTTGTTTTCAAAGTGTGCAATATTTGCACATGTCTATATCGATTGACTTAAGACTCGGAAGCTTCCCCTTCGACTACTTAATTTTCATACTCCTCACACTTATGTGACCAAGCCTTTGGTACATATAATCTACAATCTGCATATTCCAAAACGAAAAACCAGACCATCAAACATATTTAGTCTTACCTTTATTTCGTCTGTAGCCGTTGCTCCAACTCAAATCGGACCTCATTTGGATCGCTACCAAACTTCTAGCTCTGATACCAGTTGTTGGGAAAATACACAATTTTTCTGGCAAGTATCTTCTAGACTGACTTGTGGTGAGAAATATTATAGGAAAATACACAATTTTTCTGCAAGTAGATCAAAATAAAAAACACACAAACAACAGTGAAATAAAACACACAAATTGTTAACGGGGTTCAGCAAACTATGTGTACGTCTTTGGACCTACTGCAGATAGATTTTATTAGAAAAGAATCAGTGACTGTGTCTTTGTATGATATATTCAGAAAATCCTAACTATTGGTTTATAGAGAGTCTTTTAAAAAAACGATTAAAATCTTTAATGAGTAATTTATGACTCACGAAATTACTTAACTTTCTTTCAAATTTAGAACTTTTTTGGTTCTATTTAATGAGTCTAACAAAATTTACCTTGTTTTGTGTGAATATATACTTTTAATTGTTGACTATTAACTTCATCCAACGGTTGTTATTAAAACCGACGGTCTATATAAATATCTCAGAATCTTTGTTATTCATTTATCGTATTTTCCCTCTCTAGAACTCTCTTTATAATTTTCCTCCCTCAAACTAAGTTTCTTATTGTTCTTCGCTCACCTCGTATTGACTTGGGTCGGCAATTCGTATAATTCTAAAAAACAAAGGTACAATTTTCATATTCATTATTTGCTTGTTTTAATCTTAGTATGTGATTTTAGTATGTGATTGGTGTTAAGAGTCGTGAATCGCTAGAAAAACCTCATAATGTTTAATAATATTTATAAGCATTCGTCAATCAAATTCTTAATGTGACGATGAAAGTGGATCGATTGGTAGTTTAAACTCCGGTAGTATCAGGTGTCCGATCCCGATATTAGTGCAATCTTTAGAAATCAGATTTTAAAATTTGAAACAAAATCTTCTACAAAAATATTTTCCCCCCAAATTATAAGATAAATTAACGCTTCAAGAAAAAGCTGCTGATGTTGTACAGCGTCGTCTTTTAGACAACTCTACTTTATTTGAGGTTCTAAGAGCATGTAAATTTCATTTTCTCAGTTCTCAGCTGCACCCAGACAGATAGAAGTTCAGTTTTCCATCTCTGCTGTTTCATCTGATTCAGCTTATAATCACAAAAGGTATTTTATCTTTTGCATTGCGTTCATATGATCTTTTAGCTCCTGTTAACTATGTTCCTTTTATCTTTTGGTTCCTTAGTAATCTATAGATCTTACTTCAGAATATGTTTATAATTTGAGTTCAACTGCAAATAACTGAAGATTTATAGAGCTTAAACTACTTCAGTCCGATTGATTCCTGTTGTGGTTTCTCATTTCAGTTTGCTCAATTCATTGTGCAACACAGTTTCGGCTCTTCAGTCCAGCTTGTACTGTATAGGAGTCGGTTAATATTGAAAATGTCTTCTGACGAGATATCAACTGAGGTTCGTGATTATGGTAAGATGGTGGATGCTAGTAAGAACAGGGTAACCTGCAACCTTTGTACAAAAGAAATGAGCGGCTTTTCCAGGCTCAAGTATCACTTAGGAGCCGTAGGTCCCGATGTAATTGCCTGCCTGCAGGTTCCTGAAAATGTAAAGCAATGTTTCAAAAACATGTTGGCCGAGTCGAGAAGATGTAGCGTTGGTAGAAAGGCTTGCTTAGGAAAACGGGATCGGTCTTCGACGTCAAATTCAAGTAATCATCCACTATACATCGACTCTGAATCGGAAGACGCTGAAGCTGAAATTCCAACAACACAGATGAAGGAGATGCAAGATTATGAGAAGAAAATTAAAAGATCATGGGCCACCACTGGCTGCACTGTCTCATTGCATTGCTGGACAGACGAGAATGGTCGAGAACTACTAAGTTTTATTGCAGACTCCCCAGCGGGATCCCTTTATCTTGACTTGTTTGATATTTCAGACCCTTTCAGTCGTATAGATACCACAGTCTCCCGTGTCGAGGATGTGATCAGGAAGGTAGGGGTTGATAACGTAGTCCAAGTCATGGCTTGTTCTTCAACAGGGTGGATTGGAAAAGTTGGCGAACGGTATCAGGAGATGTACCCAACTATATTTTGGTCAGTCAGTGCTTCGTACTGTATCGAGCTAATGCTCGAGGAAATTGGGAAAATGGAAACCGTTAGAATAACACTAAACAAAGCGAAAAATCTAACAAAATACTACAAAAGCCTAGTAAGGCCATCCAAGATAAGGACTGCAACAGCTTTCTTGACTCTAGAGAACATCATTCTACAAAAGGAAAAGCTCATGGCCATGTTTGCTGGGAGGAACTTGGCATGTGCTAACGAAATGGAAGGACATGCGGTAACTAATCTGATGGAAGATTCTTCCTTCTGGAAAGAGGTGGAGGCTATTTTGAAAGCATCAAAGCCGCTTATCAATCTTTTGTGTTCGTTTAATATGGTCAACGAACCAAAAGTTGGGCAAATTTATGAGCTCATGGATGAAGTAAAAATAACGATAAGGGAAAATCTTGGTGACAAGAACTATGTGGGCTTTTGGGATGCGATAGATAAAGTATGGAACACAAGGCTTCACAGCCATCTCCATGCTGCCGGGCATTATTTGAACCCTCCGTATAGATGAAGAAGTTTCAAATGGTATGATAGAGTGCATCGTCCGTACTATGAACAAACAAGAAGTTCAACTAAAAATGATAAAACAAATTCAAATCTATCAAAATTCTCAAGGGGATTTTGAAGAAGGAGCTATTGATGAAGCAGCCAAACATTCTCCAGGTAACACTAATTTTATCATATAAAGTAATAGAAAAAAATTTCTTTATAAACTAGATACAGTTGGCAGTTTTTAGATCACAAATGGTTTAAAAGAGTACAGGGAACAAATTGTTTAATGTGTTAAGTAAAATAATATTTCGACTTGAACGATTATTTATAACCGTGTCTCAAGTAATGTAATCATTTTGGAGCTTAATTTTGTTTGTAATTGTGCGCAGTGGAGTGGTGGACACGCTATGGAGCTGCATATCCAGAACTGCAGAGGTTTGCTACTAGAATTATAAGCCAGACTTGCGATGGTGCTTCTAAATATAGGCTCAAGAGAATTCTAGCCGAGAAGATGATAGGACAACCAAAAACTGAATTCGATCGACAATATCTAAAAGATTCGTCATTTGTTGAGTATAATTTGCAGTTGCAGCAATCAAAATGGAGTTTAAATGGAAACATCCTGGCTGATAAAATAGACCCAAATGACGATTGGGTTAATCAAGAAGGGGAGAATCGCGCAATCAATATCCCTGATCTGTAAGAAAGCTCACTTACAAACCTCTTTAGATAAAACTGAGTAAACCCTTGTAAGTTATCTATAAACGTTACTCAAAAAGTTTTTCTTTTTTAAAATAAAAATGTCAATTTTTGTTAGAATTGTTTTTCAAATGAGAAAGTTTTAATTTTTACAGTAATGAAAAAATAGATAAGCCTCGGGATGATGATCAAGCTGGTGGAACACCAAGTATCATTTCTTGCTAGTCGTAAACGTGATGGTGGGACTTCAGTTCATGAAGCGAAGTTGATATTTAGAACTGAAGCTGTCCTGTTGTTCACCAACCAACAGGCAATATTTTAGAAGGGTCATTCTGATATAGAGATCATTCTTCACTTGTCTGCACTAGGTTCTAGGGTCCTTGTGATTATCTGGTTCTAACAAGCAGACAAATGTCTTGGGGTTTCAAACATTTGCAAGACGCGCCGAGTTCCCTGAAACAAGTATTCTTTTTTGTTAAAAGCTTACAATAGACCAATTCTTCTTTTATTGTTCGTCTTTTTATTCGAATTTTCAACAACCTTTGTATGGGTTTAAAGAGCGCTCAAAATGTCGTATAAATGCTGTGTTTGGATCCGGTCTTAGAGATTAAATATTTTTCCGTGTCTGCATGTAAAGTTCATCGCCAGATAATGGCCAAATTCTAGGCGGCTGTCAACCCAAAGTGGGTTTAGCTGCATCATCTTGCTTATATTCATAGCACTCCACATACTCTTCTTGCTTCAAACCCTCTTCTTGAAGAAACCTTTTAAGCCAAAGCATCTCTTTGCTTGCTTTTACTACTGCAATATCTTCTATCTCAGTTATTGACAATTTTAAACATTTTTGTAGCTTGGATTCACATGAAATGGCTCCCCCTAAACATGTAAACATATAAGCCGAGGTAGAATTCGGGTTATTGATATCACCAGCCATGTCAGCAGTTGTATGTCCTTCAAATATCGGTTTCTATCTCCATAACATAAACTCAAAGTAGAGGTACCTCGCAACTATCTGAAAATGACTTCCCCTTCAGGTTGTTCCCAGTAACATAAACTCAAGTAGAGGTACATCTCAAGCCCATAAATATTTTCTTCAACTTCCAAACAAAAGTTTCTTTCCCTTTTCTCTTCAAAAACTTCAGGTTGTTCCATATAGATTTCTTCATGCAAGTCACCATATAAAAATTTCGTTTTTACATCAAGTTGTTCCAACTCAAGATTTAAACTTGCAGTTAAACCCAATTAATCTTGACAACCGTAGAAAATATCTCATCAAAATCAATGTCATTTTTTCCAGATTGCGTCATTTTACTACAACTCTAGCTTTCCGCTTGACAATTTTTCTCACCATATAGTTTTCTCATACATTTTATTTAAAAAAAACATTCATCTTTCCTTCTTAACCTCAAGTTAAATATTTTTTCTCCTCATACGATAAAAGTTTTTAATAATTCTCTAGCTCGCTGTCTTGAGTGACTTGAATAAACTCTAACATTGGATACTTTGTTCAAGTTTTTCTCTCTAGTTGACTTTTGAACCCGTGTATCATTTACTTAAGGGATAGGTTGCGCCCCCTGCTCATGAAGTTCTTATTCAAATAGGGTCTCATCAGAATCATCGACAAGAATATGATCTTGTAAATCACCACCAAATGGAATATCCTTGATATCATTGGTAACCACTTCAACATTATTATTTTCTCGTTGATTTCCATAAAGAAAAGTAGAAGAAGAACCATCATGAGTAATATTAAAAGATACATCAAAAGTAAAAGTTAACTTTGTTCTCAAAATATCTGCACACTTCTCATGCTAGAAAATTCTGCATCTCTACTTCTCACTACTTTATTCTTCTGAAGATCATGGAGTCTGAATCCATACTCTTTATTCTTATATCCAATAAGAACACAAGATTTAGTTTTGTAATTAAGATTGGATCTTTGTTTCTTTGGAATATGCATGTATGCCTAGCATCCAAAAGCTATGATATGTGAATATGTAGGATCATTTCCTTTCCATACTCTCTCGGGAATATCAAAATCAAGAATTGTTGATAAGGCCCTATTAATCAAATACACAGTACAATTAACTATTTTATACCAAAATGTCTTAGGAAGGTTAGACATTTCTTGCATACATATCAATATTTCAACAATTGTTTAGTTTATTCTCTCTGCAACTCCATGTCTTATGTCATAATATGAATTATAATTTTTGACTCATTGGAACTATAAGAACCACCATTATTAGATCAACGACATTTTAACTTTCTCCATGTCTTCATTTCTACTATGACATGAAATTTCTGTAAAATATTGAAATTTAAGCTTTTGTTTGGATCATGTATATCCAATTTAATATCATCATTCATAAATGTTAATGAATACTGGTTACATCCAATAGAATCCACTTCCATAAGACCACAAACATCAGAGTATACTAACTTCATATTTTCTTATTTTCTAGTGGACTTCTTAGAAAGAGAAGCTCTATGTTTATCAACAAAAAATGCTGACTTACTTTCCATGTTTTTCATCTTTTTGTCACTCATGTATCATACTCTTTGATGCCACAAACTAGGAGAATTATTTTCCTCAACTACATCCAGCTTACCAGAACATATACCAAAATATGTCTTATGCAAATAACAACACAAATCAGCTCGAGCAACTATCATTGAACATTTCGAAAATTTCCACTTACTATCACCAAAAGTGTGACGAAAACATTGTTGATCAAGGAAATTTGCACATAACAAACTCAGATATATATTAGGGGCGTACATCATTTAGTGTAAATATGTATCCAACGCAAGTCTACACACAAATATCCCACAACCAAACAATACTAGCTGAGCTCTGATTTTCAATTTTGACACTACTAAAATCTCCATTTTTCTAGTTTAATAGATATCCTCTATTAGGAACACAATGATATGAAACGCATGTATATACAAGCAACTCTGAATATGAACCACCAACACAACGATGCATCGTCATCACTAGTATAAGGAAAAGCTGTAATATTTTCATTATCACTTTCGTTTTATGAATTTGACTTGTTACCGTGTTCTTTCTTCCATTGATAAAAATACTTATGTATATGATCAGGATTGCCACGATAGTTGCATGTCCTAATCTCTTTCCCATATGCGTACTTCGATATTCCGTTTAAGTTACCACAAAATTTAGATACTCTAATATTACCTTATCCTATATTATCAGAAACAAGAGCTTGTGAATTGTCAACTCTCATCTTATTTCTTATCATATTATTTATTCTCATCTATTCATTGAAAATGCTTTATTTTATAAAGTTCAAAGATAAATCACTGTCTGGAGAAGAGTTGATAATAGTCATAACCAAACTCTTCGAACGGTCTCGTAACAAACTCAATAGGAACAAAGCTTGCAGCTCATCAGCAAGAGCAATCTTTATATTAGTTAAATTTGTTATGAGTGGTCATTCTTTCATAATGACCTTCTAATTTATTCCATTAGATCAACCCATTTGTATAATAGTTCCCATAATATTTATTTTTAACTTATCCTAGTTTTTTCTTGCTTGACTTACGGTTTTATCGGTTTAATAGAGTTATCATCAACATATTTAACTAGCTCAATCAAATCAAACAAAAATTTGCAGTATAACAGATCCTCCATCATCGAAATCTGGATAGAATAATGGTTGATGTTAACTTAATCATGGAGTTACCATGTCTATAATTGTTGATGTTAACTCACTGTTTTGAACCGAATGTGAAAATAACAAAAGCATTTTTTAGCTTTTTAATAGATTTAAGTGTACAAATGAATCATCAGATGATTATCAAACCCAAAACCTCCAAAATGCACTACAATCCAACTTCTCCAAACAATATTTAGAAAAGGGAAGAAAAAAGGACAAAAGTTGCCAACAAAATAAAAGATTAAAAAACATTAAAAAAATTACAATACAATGAACTCAAAATAAACCAATAACTCAACCCATAATATATTAAATGAAAATTAAAGTTCTGAATTGGAACTATAGATGGATAATGAATAACAAAAACAATTAGCAGGATTAAAGTTAAATCTCAGAAAATAGAATTCCCTATATTTACAAGAAAGTATGATATCATATAGAAGAACTGAATCAACTCTTTGATTTTGAAAGTAGGATATCATATAGAAGAACTGAATCAACTCTTTGATTTTGAAAGTTACCATCTTCCTAGCTATATAAGAGAAATTATTCTTCTTGAAAGTTCTGATATTGGTTACTTGAATTTTATGATCAATACGTTCATCAATAGATTAACATAATTATTTTACATATTTTTTTTGTTTATGTTTCAGAACGAGCAATGCCAAGCTTCCTATCAAGCCTCTATATAGAGACACATCCACTTTCTTACTTGATGTTATCTGTAGGCTAGAAGTAAATCATCAATAGAGCTATTACCAAAGGACTACATCGGTGTTGGCTATATCATTATATGTATATGCACACTAGATCGTAACTTCGTTAAGATAAAGAAAATTATTTTATTTACTAGGTCTCCTATGTTAATTTGGATTTCCTATTTTAATAAAATATTAGTTATTTCAATTGTTGATTAATAAGATTTAAGTTCGAGCCGCTAATGAAGAATCAAGGCTTTTCATAAAGTTATAAATAAAAGAATATATTATAATTAACGATGTGACATGATGCGGCTGTAATTATCAATCGAACAACCAAATAGGGGTTTAATTGAAGAAATTTTACCAAATTCGGAGCAAAACTTTAAGACTTTTCATCTGAGAAATAAAAAAGATGATTTGGTAAATCAAATACTCAATTGAAGGATGTAATGAAAGATAAAGAATCAGAGAGCAAAATAAAATCACATCAAAACTATGAGAAGTTGAGAGAGAATCAAAATGTAAAATATTTACCCAAGATTATAACTTAGAAGGACGTTCAAGGCAAGAACTTGCCTACAAATGAGTATGAAATTCAATATTACGTCCCTCAATAAAACTTCATCACCAGTCCAGGAATGGAATATCAGCAAGATATCTTATAATGGTGCAGTCAGGAAATCGGAAACACATATCACCAAGTTGGACATCCAATAAGAGGAAGTGTCCATTTGAGGGAAAAAAGACTACAAAATAGTCAGCTAAAAGGTGATTTTAACCTGTCAATATATGATAAATGGCAACTTTTCATAAATTTAACAAACCAAGAAGATTTAAAATTATTTGGAAAATGAATGTCTCGTATTTTGGCCAATATTCAATGCGATTGAATAATTGGGAACCTAATTTCAATACGAAGAAAGAGTCTCCAATAACCCTTATCTCGGTTATTTTTCTAAAAATCTCAGTGTTCTTATACAATAAGAACATTATAAAAAAACATTGGTAAATCCTTAGGAAACCCTTTAGACATTTGGGTTCCCAACAACAATTTTGGCAAAACATAATTATTTTCAAACTTGGATATATGTAAAAGTATCCAAGCCTATCAGTTATAAAATTTGGATTGAATTGCACAAGGATGATGATTACTGGATTGATATTATATATGTATATATTCTATTATATTGTCTATAATGTAACAATCTGTGGCATGATGCCAGTAACTATATAACAAATAACCTAAAAACCTGATAAAAATTGAATGAAACATTAAAAGATGGGTGAAAAGATATAAATAACAAGTTGTCTGAAAATAAAACTAAACTTTGGACCCTTAAAGAATCTAAAACTATTAAGGAGAATAACAAAGATTCATCTAATTCTGAAAACAAATTGGATATTAGTACGACTACTAGTCATCGTGATAATCGTACTCAAAAACATAATCAAGAGACTTCCCCTTCAATTCATAACAACAAACTCACCGTTAAAGAACATAATGTTGAAATAACATAAAGTCTAAACATTTTACAACTTGCTAATAGATTTAACTGTATAAATGACTCATAAAATGATTATCAACCCCAAAACTCTCCAAAATGCACTACAACTGGAAGTCTTCACCTTTTCCAAAACAGTATTGAGAAATGGAAGAAAAGGAAAAATGTTGACAACAAAACAAAATATTCAAAATAGATAAAAATATAATATACAAAGAACTCAAAGGAAACAAATAACTCAGCCCATAATATATTAAATGCCAGTTAAAATTTTGAATTGAAACTCTAGAGGGGTATAGAATAAAAAAGCAATTAGGAGGATTAAATTTAAGTTTGAGAAAATAGAATTTTTATCTTTACAAGAATCTATGATCTCATATAGTAGAATTGAATCAACTTTTTGATTTTAAAAGTTATAAGTTTCCTAGCTATATAAGAGTAATTGTTCTTCTTGAATTTTTTTATATTGGTTACTTGAATTCTATTGATTAATACCTTCATTAATAGGATAATACAATTATTCTTTATACAATTTTTTTTCTGATTATATTTCATGATAAGATATATAACATCATGTTTTGCAAGCTTTTCTAACGGAGATTCAATCATTTATTATCATGGATGACTAAAGGCATTAAGTAACCAGTTTTAAGCTTCAAATCAATCAACAAATGATCCTACCTTCATGATAAATTTAGTTCATGCAATCTTTGGATTGATGCAATAGAGTTATCAGATTACAAAGCTTAAATGATTCCGATTAATTGGTTGGAATCATGGCTCCAGAGGCTCAAGGAAAGACCAAGAATATGTCGTTTTTCATCGCCTTCAAGTTTTTAAAAAGGTATGTTTTAATTTTAACTTAGAGTTCAAGATAGTATCATTATTAAAACTATTAATATTTTTTGGGTTTTTAACTATAACCCATGCTCTAAATTCTTTATGCATCTTGTAACTCAAACTCAAGTTACAAATTTGGGCTTTGAACAGTAACTCGTCCTTGGACTATCGCATTTGGTGACAGATAGTCCCTGGACTTTCAAATGTCCGTTCCTAGTCCTTGGACTATCCAGTTTGGATAAAGTTAATCCCCTTGCATGTGTTTACTATATTTTTGTGACAAATAGTCCCTTAAACATTCATTTTCGATAAATTTAGTCATTTGGCTTTCTATTTTTGATAAAGTTAGTCCCCTTAATAAACATGCGCATGTGACGAAAGTCGAAACTGGATAGTCTAGGGACTACCAACGGACTTTTGAAAGTACAGGGACTATATGCCACAAAAATGGATAGTTTCGAGACTACTAACGGACTTTTGAAAGTCCAGGGATTATCTGTCACGAAAGTCGATAGTCCAGGGACAAGTTACTGCTCAAAGCCTACAAATTTGTAACTTAAGAATTAATAATACATTTGATTTGTTAAAACAACTATTCAAAATATCTATTAATTGAAATATCTAAACATCTAAAGATAGTAATGACTTTAAAATATAGTTTATTGATCTAATTAACAAGTAGTTAAAAAAATCTAATGTATTATTGAAAACATCTAAACAAAACTATTAAAAATATCACATAAAGAACTCAAACATTTCTTTTATGATATATGTATCTTAATTTATTTCATTCTACTAAACTAACACATACAAATATATATTTAAAAAACATATTAACAAACATGATAAATTGTTAAATATGACATGATTTTGTAATTGCAAGAAATTGTAGCAACATGAATCTGTTACGTTACGTCACAACTGCTTCAATTTTTAAATACAACTTGTTGTCACAATTTTCATCACTAGATACGAACTTTGTTCACGCGTAAGAAAATAAACCAACTCTCTTATTACTTCCTTAATCGAATATTAGAAGTTAAGAGGATTAAGATGATTTGAGTTTAGATTCTATATTTAAAGCATAGGAATGATCGAGGATGTAAATATTAGAAATAAATTGGAAAAAATAAAATTATTTGTGTAACTTGGTATTGTTTATATTCAAAGGTTATTTCAAATCAATATTTTTATTATAGGTATGGAGTTCTTATATAGTTATTTACATGTATCTTTCATACTCTTCTATTAATTTGTACGAGTCTCTATATTTCACAATAATGCATGATTCTTCATGTCAATATAATGAACTATATTTTTCTAGAGCTTACATTTTTACGCTACATCTTCAAAAAATTAATATCAATACTCTCATTTAATAATTTTTTATAATATTCATTTACATTTTGAGGTACTGATGTTTGTCATTTGGATGTGCTTTTGTGAAGATATCTGTCATTTTTTTATTTTTATTGTGATACTTAGATCTTCCATTTTCATTTCTCCACAACTTATTTGATGAAAAGATGTTCAACTATCACACACACATGATGATGAGTTCTTTATTTTTCTCCAACATCATTTGAGAAGCGTTCTAGGCATATTGCACGTGACATTGCTAATACAACTGGTTCATATTCTGCATGGATAGATTATTGTGTTCTCGTTTCTTACTTGTTTGAAGACCACGCGATCACATATTAACAAATAGTAAAAGTGTAGTTTGAAGCAGGTTTAATATCGTCAACACATCCGACCCAATCACGCTCACAATTTCAGAGGAGCTTTACCTCAGTGTTGAAATTGACCTCGACATTTTCCTCTACCATGGTATTCTTCACGTACCATGTACCAAGATAAAAGAATATCTTATATGTACCTCAAAAAATAATTACGACTCCGAGATGAGAGTGACCCGATGACTGGGTAAATGATTGTATTCTTCACTTATTAATAAGAATTTCTTACATGTACCTCAAATGTGATCGCGTTTAGATCAAATCGGATCAGATTAGTTCAGACAATCCGAATAGTAAAATAATATAGTATTTGCGGGGCTGGTTTGGATAATATTTGGGTTTGGTACATATTTACACTAATATGTGGTTGGGTCGGGTTTTTGTTGAAGTAAAAAGATAATGGACACAAATCTAAATTAATAAATTAATTTATGTTTTGTATTTAATAATATTATAATTTTATTCTTATAAATATAAAAAACTAATTAAATTTTAAATGAGATTTGTATACAAGACTAGAATTTGAATTTGATAAAGGAGATTTATAGAATAAAAATTAAATGATTAAAATTTGAGTTTTATAAACTAGTCAATCAAATCATAATTTATGAAAATTAATACACATCATTTATAAATTATTTTTTATTTAATGATGGTTTAAAAAAATCTTTCACTATAAAATCTCATTGATTGAGAAGGAATACATGTATTGGAAATTTGAAGCAAATCTACATATCGACAAACAATGTTTTATTATTTATTTTATATATCATGAATCCGATTAACTGAATTGTTTCACACGAAGTATTTTCCAAGACTAATATCGGCAAAGTTTCGAAATGACATTTCAAGATTCGCTCAGATAAGTGATGAACAAACGAGTGAATCATGGAAAATATACAACTATGTGTTGCATATATTCCCTCATCACGGGATCTTGACATGGCTATTAGTCTAGAAATTCTATAATAAACCAACAAGAAACAAAGAATAAGAATTGATGGTTGATGCTACAAATGGGGGATCATTTATCGAAAAAATACAAGAAGAAGCATATGGACTTATAGAGGTACTCTCGAGCAAGAACTATGGATTTGAACTAAATGTGTACAAGTTTGTTGAATCATTTACAATTCACTTTGAGAAGAACAGATTGAGCATGAGAAATTGTGAACTTAGCCAAGCAAACCTAAAGAACTTGGATGTTAAATTAGGACAACTACACTCAATGATAGAATATATAATCAAGCAAACTTAGCCATGTAACACACTAAATAACATGAAACAAGATTATGCAATCATAGTCAGAACATGAAGATAAATATGTTAAAGAGAGGGGACTTTCGATGATTACAACAAACAGGTAAATAATCCAAATCAAGATTTCACTGAAAATGTTTCTTTTGATGACACCGAACTTGTATCATATCACTGCAAATAAAACATTAAGAGGCGGAGAGGTATATGCACCTGATATGATTGGTCCTGAATCATGTCATAAAGGAACTTCGTTGCATTGATGTGTGATATGCAGGTCTTGATCATATTAAATAAGAACTTGATCGTGATAACATTGATAGTTCAGTTAATGATTGCAACATTTCTATTGAAGATCATGATAATAGATCACTCGCAGGTGTTGGATAGGGCATGAATGAGCTTGGTCAAAGTAACGAGTCACCAGCACGTCTTGGATGCGACAAGGGGGAGCAAAATCACGACAAGGGACCAGCATATTGACTTTATTATAATAACATCTTTTCAGATCATAGTAACATCAATGTACCCGATACATACATTCTTGATCATGATAATATAGTTTCTAGACATAACAATAGATCTATAAGAGACCTTGATCGCAACAATAGTTTTGAAATAAGTCATAAAATCAGTAATGTAACTCCTAATTGCAGTAAGGCTATTGATGATCCTGACCAAACTTAAATTGCAGCCTATAATCCTCATTCGATCCCAAAATATGCAACACAAGTTCCTAACCCAAGCAAAAGATAATAAAGATCTAGTGATTATTATTATAGATTTCATGAACTATTTTGCAGCTTAGAAATTAACATTATTTTTTGGTAATTTGGTGGAGCAATTGTCGAGATATGGGAAATTTCTCAACCATATCCATTCTCACAAAAGTTTATTCAGGGAGAATAAATACTACAATTATTTCTCTTTAAATGAACTGATAGATCTCTAGTATACCTAAAAAGCATAATAAAATATGTATTGATTAAAGTTGACAACTTTATCTTTATGGTAGATTTTATTGTTTTAGACACGAATGAAAATAGACTTATTCCATTTATACTAGGTAGACCATTTCTCGTCACTAATAGAACATTTATTGATGTTAAAGCCGAGAAATTAATCATATGCGTATGGGATGAGATTGTTAAAGTTTAAATATTATAATCTTTGAAATTACTTAAGAATGATAAGGCTTATATGATTCATGGTGTAGATGAATTGGTTGATAAGTGCATGTATGAAATTTTTCCTCAATTTGCTTTCAAAAATTCTATATTCCATGCTAGACTATATAAACTTAAAATCAAAATTGAAGAGGTAAGATAATGTGATATGGGTTTATATAATCTACCAATTCAATCTTTAAATGTTCATAAATTAGAATTGAAATCACCAAAATTTGAAGCATCTAAATTAGAATTAAAATATTTACTTTCACACTTTCATTATGTTTTCAAAAGGAACCTAGTGAATTTACTGTGATTATTAATTTCTCGTTGAGTGATGCATATACATAAAGGTTTTTAAGTGTGTTGAGAGAATACAAATAAATCGTTGGATAGACAATTGTGTACATCAAGGGAATAAATCTTTCTCTATGTCAGCACAAAATACTAATAGATGAAGTTTAAAAACCGATCGTTCAACCTGGAAGGAAATTAAATCCAATAGTAACAAGATATAATGTTAAAAGAGGTGTTGAAACTATAAGATACAAGAATTATATATTTTATCTCAATCAATACATGGGTAAGTCTGATACATGTAGTACCAAATAAAAGAGGGACGGAAACTATCGAGAATGATAAATATGAGTTGATACTAACAAGAACAGTGATTAGGTGTAAAGTATGTATTAATTATATACGTTTGAATGATACAACATCTAAATATTATTTTTGACTATGATACATTGATCAAATGTTGGACCGATTAGTTGGTCATGCATTATATTGTTTTTATAGTTGCTCTGACTATAACAAGATGTCTATCCGATCAGATGTTCAAAATAATATTATAATTACTTATTCACATGGTATTTTTTTCCTACATGAGGATGTCATTCGGTTTGTGGAATGCTCTTATGACTTTTTAGTGATGTATAATGTCTACTCTTTCATACATGGTTGAAAAATCCATGAAAGTTTTCATGGATAATTTTGTGTTATTTTTGCTTCTTATGATAATTTTTTGGCTAATTTATCTCTTGTGTTACAACGATATCTAGATATTGGTCTTGTTCTCAATCAGAAGAATTTTCATTTTATGGTAGAGGATGGGAGTGTATTGGGACATCACATTTCAGAAAAAGGATAAAGCTATATAAGCTCAAGTTTAAGTTATAAAAAAATTACCACCACATGTTTTGGTAAAGGAAATCCATAGTTTTATTAGCCATACGAGTTCTTATACACAATTCATTAATGATTTTTTAAAAATTCCAAAACCTCTCTATGATTTATTGCTGAAAGATGGTAAATATTTATTTTTTTCTTTGCGCTTAGATGCAATTAATTTGATAAAATCTAAGTTGATCAATTTATTTATTATTTCATCTCCTAATAGGACCTTACCATTTGAATTGATGTGTGATGCTAATAATTATAAGATTAAGGCTGTCTTTGGATAGCGAAAAAATAAAGTAGTTTATATTATACATTATGCTAGCAGATCCACCCAAACATGAACGATCTAGCGAAAAAATATATTTTATGATCTTAAGAAATACTAGTGTGATGATCCTTACTTCTACAAGAAATGTGGCGACCAAATTGTTAGAAAGTATGTACCAAAGGAAAATGCATGTGAGATACTACATTTATGTCACTCTTTAGAGATTGGGGGTTATTTTTCATAACAAAAAAACAACAAGGTTTTTTTATATTGTTTATTTTGTTTTACTTTATACAAAGATACTTTTAAATATGTTATGGAATGTGATAGATACTAAATAGTGGGTAACATATATGGAATAAACGAAATATCATTGAAAAATTCTATAGATGTAGAGTTGTTCGATATATGGAGAATCGATTTTGTGAGATCTTTCTCATTATATTTCAATAACAAGTATATCCTAGTTGTAGTTGATTGCAACTTTGAATGGGTTGAGGAAGTTTTCGTATCTGCTAATAGTACGGGGATGGTAATAATTTTTTTAAATAAGAATATATTTTCATGATTCAATACCCTGAGAGAAACTATTAGTGATAAAAGATCATATTTTTGCAATCATCAACTAAATATTTTGATAGAAACATATAAATTTATCCATAAAGTGTCCACACCATATCATCCTCAAACCAATGGACAAATGAAGGTCTTAAATTTTGAATTGAAAGTGATCTTGGAAAAAACAATAAGTAGTTATTGAAAATATTAGTCTTTGTAGAGTGGTCTACGAAAAATCTTATTATCTCCATGTAGAGTTGGAAATCATATTGGGTTACGATCATCAGCTCAAACCACACTATAACGGGATTGTTAACAAAGATCATATCTCAATCCATCCCCAATATCCAATTTAGTGATAAAAAAGTCGAGTTACAGACTGAAAACGCAGTGCTAATTTTGGGAGGTAACCCAATATAAGTATTTACGTCTAATTTAATTTAATTTATTCATTTTTTAAGTTTTTTTAAATCGATAAATAGTGCTTTATGGGAAAACATTCTTAACTGTCACTATTTACATAATATAGTGGATATAAATATATTGATTATGATAAAATATCTAGTAATGGAGTGATTCTGAAGGAAAAATATGGACTAATTGTTGTATGTTATGGGATCTTTAAAACAATAAGGTTAGCCTTTCATTCATTAGTACAATCTACTATGTATCAAAGTCTCATAAAATTTTGATCTTTATAGAATAAAAACATATGATGGGACTAAAGATCCCAAACACCATTTCGAACAATGAAAACTATGATATTTGGATTTTATCCTGATGTCACTCTTCCTTATACAAACTTTTCTATGAAGTATAGAGATTATAACTGGTTTGGTTTAATAATCCTTATTATCGATCAATTTCTGGTCTTGGAGAATTGTGGACTTATTTCAATAGTAAAACAAGACAATAAATAAAGATAAATATTATATTATTACACGGTACCAAAAGCAAGGTGACACTTGAGAAACTATGCACAAAGGTTTGTATGTAAAATGAATAACTTGAATGTGCAGAGATTGGGCCTTTTAAATTAGCCCTCCGGGTAGGTAGCAAATTATTTGAAGACTTTATTACATTTCCAATGGATAATATGACAAATTTGTTATGAATATATTGAGTTTTACTAATTAAGATTTTAGAATACATAGTGAGATCGCGTGATAGAAAATTTAATGACGAGCAAAGATCAGGGGGGGTCATCAATATGCAAAATCAATAAGGTTTTTTTTTGTTATGACAATCCAAACACAATTTTTACTCCTTGTACAACAAGAGATAAGGTGAATTATTTATCTTTGCGAGTTATGTTTGCTCTAAAAAATGAAACATCTTGGAGGTATTATTGTGCTTATCATTGTGATCATGAGCAAGCAACAATAAGTTGTTTTCATTTGTAATATAAGATTCAAAGTTTGATTTATAGTGGTTAATTTCTTGAGTTCATAAATATATTAAAGGGGATAAAATATAATAGATTGATAGAAATAATAGTCCAAGATAAAAAAAAAAGTGACAGTTAAGTGATTTGGACTGTTTCTAGAGGAGATACTTTCGCAAGAGCGTCTCGGTCATCAAGGAAACGATATAAGAAACATTTTGAAATACCACTTATATATAAATCACAATCGTACATTAATAGATACCATACTCCACCATTAAATATACTGATGATGATCTGCAAGGATTATACATTCCTCGTAATGATGTTTTATTGGTCATAGTTGAAATGGCTAGAGTAAATATTAGACGAGTTATTTTTCACACATGCAGCTCAACTAATATTTTGTATATAAGAGTGTATTTGGACTATTTAAGCAGCTCTATATAAAAAGACATAAATAAATTTGGTCAACCTTGCTGGGCGATCGAACGATTTTATAGATGAGGTGGGATTACCAATAGTTGTGGGACACGGTGCAATAACGAAAATGTTTAACATGTTATTTATGTTTTTGGATGTATCCAATTTTATAATGTTGTTTTGGATTATCCTTAGTTTAATAGGACTAAGTAGTCACTTTTTCTTATCATCAATGTGTGAAATATTTCATAAAAGATCAAGTTAGATTATTATAGGAAGTTAGTGAGTGGAAAGATATTTTTAGTTATTGTATATCTACTTGGATCAAAATCATGAGATGAACATACTATAATCTATTAAAGAATGAAATTATAATATACTGTAAAAATCCTTTTATGAAAAGTGCTGAAGAAATTGACGATCCACGAGAAGCATGCAGCTAACTAAGCCTTTAGATGAAAACATTAATGTATACATTTTTTATGGAAAAATTGTGATGGTAGGAAACCAATTAAGTCAAAAAAAATTAAATGAATTGGTAAATTATTTGAAACAAAACTTTGATATTTTTTTGTTGGAGTATATCTCTATTTTACATGCGTTAACAAATCAATTATATGTCATGAGTCAGATACTGATAAGAGGATAAGACTAATACGATACAGAAAGATAATTGTTTCCAGATAAGTTTGAAGCAATGATAAAGGAGTTATAAAGTTTACTTAAGGTTGGGAACATAAGAGAATAATGATATCCAACATGAGTTTCTAAGCCGGTGTTGGTTAAAAATAAATATAGGCAATCAAGAATATGTGTTGATATTACATAGTATTGATCAGTTAGCGGATTCAACAATATGACATGAATTACTTTCATTAATTGATGTTTATTAAAGATATAATGAAATTAAAATACATCAGAGTGACGAGGAGAGCACAACCTTCTTGTAGAAAACGGGTTGTATTTTTATGAAGTAATTTCTTTTGGGTTAAAAATGTCGCGGAAACATATCAAAGGATCATCAATCATATTTTTGCTACTCAATTGAGTAAAAACTTGGAATCTTACATCGACAACACGATAGTAAAAAGTAACGATGAAGTACACATCTACTAGAATTATTCAAAACTTTCATTGATAATCATGATGCCACAAAAAAAAGCATTGTTAATGATAAAAAAAATGTATTAAAGTTTATCATGCATAGTTAATCATGACGCCACCAAAATCCTTAAAAGAGGTGAAATCATTGACGAGTGACTAACAATTTCAGACATGAGTCATATTTTTTTACATCTTGAAATGATAAAAAAGGTTTAAATGGCATTCTAGGACCTAAATAAACAATAAGATATGCTTAAATTCTATCAACACTAGAACAGGGGGAATCTTATCTTGACTTCAACCATCGATTTT
Source organism: Limnanthes douglasii subsp. nivea (assembly GCA_036936605.1). Lineage (NCBI taxonomy): Eukaryota > Viridiplantae > Streptophyta > Magnoliopsida > Brassicales > Limnanthaceae > Limnanthes > Limnanthes douglasii. The sequence goes on along the minus strand of JAUPFV010000001.1, from coordinate 247,075,447 downwards.
GATAAGTAAAAGCCTACACAAAGCACTTTCAATGGAATTGCGCCTAAAAATCAAGAAATAAGAACAATTCTCAAATATATTATTCCACTATTAAGCTAAAAGTCCAGATCATTTACAAATGAAATCAAATCATTTATTTATACCAATAATTGGATTACATTTTATGGATGAATGTCCGAGTTTTTATGGCTACGGGACATTCATATATTAATTTTTTTTTTGTATAAATGACTATATTAGATAGTATATTATGTTAAGAAACAAAGAGAGAAAAGAAAGAAGTAGCCTCCAAAAAGCGGCTAGGGTATATTATTTAGAAAAAGTTCGTATTACATAGAACATATGCTTATATTTATAGATAAATTAAAGGGCTAATGGGCTTGGGCCCTTATATCTCTTACACCCTCTCACAATCTCACAATGAAATAGTAATAAACATTGAGAGTTTGTCACAAATAAAACGAAACCGCGTTATTGAATGAGCCTTTGTGAAAATAATCAGCAACCTACAAAGCTGATGGAATACATGAAGCGAGATAGTGTCAATCTAAAGATGATGCTGAGTGAAATGAAAACCTATTTCAATGTACTTCCTCCTCTCATAAAAAACTGAATTCCTTGCTATTAGCATAACGCTTTTGTTATCACAATGTAAAGAAGTAAGTTTAGTAAGATAAACACCCATATCTGCAAGAAGTCATCATAGAAAAACAATCTCACATGTAGTAACATCCATAGCACAATACTTAACATATAACATACAGCCAAAAACTCTTAGTTATTATAATGTTATCTCCTTACTACTTCATACCTCATCGAGTATTCTATATTCTAAAAGAACCGGTAGGCCTCGGTTAAACAGGTAAGCCGATGTGTTAACCGCTTTTACTCAAAACTACTTTGGTAAACTTGATTGTATATAAATGTTTTTTGTTCTTTTTTCAGTGTTTTGTTCATACGCTTGACAATACCAGTCTTTCTTTCTTTGGGCATCTGCCACTCATTTAAAAACTGACCGTTTTTTGTTTTCCAAGTATCCAATATTTTCACATGTCTATATTGATTGACTTAAGACCTGGAAGCTTCCTCTTCGAGTACATAATTTTCATACCTCTCTCACTCATGTGGCCAATCCTCTGCAGCATATAATCTTCAATCAGCATATTCCGAAACCGAAAAACTAGACCATCAAACTTTTTTAGTCTTACCTTTATTTTGTCTGTAATCGTTGCTCCCACTCAAATCTGACCTCATTTGGATCCCTACCAAACTTGTAGTTATTATACTAGTTGTTGGGAAAATACTAAAATACTAAATTGATACTTCAACATTCCAATATCATCTATATGTGAACTTGCTACTAACATATCATCAACATTGAGTAGCAAAATGATATAACTGAACTTACATCTTCTGAATTAGCAACATTTGTCATCATTCCACTTTTGGAAACTCTCTTTATGCTGAAAAATGTAAATTTCTTGTCACACTATCTCAGGGTTTTGTTTAGACCATACAAACTTTTATTGGGTCTGCATACCATGTTTGTTTCATTCTTTTAAGAAACCTTTTTGTGGATATATGTATATCTCACAATCCAAGCTTATGTCAAGAAATACAGTCTTCACGTCTAAATGTTCATGATAAAGGTCTTTATTGGCAAAAATATTAGTGTAATCAATTCCTTCCTTTTGTTGGAATCCTTTGACAACTATTTGGGCTTTATAATCTTTCACCCTGATATAGAAATAGATTTTTAAGGACCTAAATTTTAAATAATGTAAATTTAGGGGTTTAATTGTAATTAATGTAAGTTTTGTCCTTAATTCGTGACTGGTGTAAGTTTGAGGTAATATTTGTAACTTTGTATAATTTATAGGGACTAAACGGTAATTAGTCCACTTTTTGTAACAGATTCAATTTGAGATTAAGTCTTGGCTACTCTATATAAAGGACCAGACTACTCTAATAAAGGGGTTGAACACTTTTACTTTGAAACCTAATTATACTTGTGTTTTATCTCTCTAAAAACTCTCAAGCTCTTTCTCTCTCTAGAATACACTCTTGATAGTTTACCATGGCAAAACAATAACTTATCAAATTGGCGACTCCACTAGGGACGTAAAATCATTACTTTTATTTCGTTCGAAATTTTGATACAATCTAGTTGTGTTCTTTGTTTAAATATCATACGATGAATCTTGAAAACAATCCTACGCTTCCATCGGCAATGATGAGAAAATTGATGGAAATAGAACTGATGGATCGTCTCTGATCCGAGTTCAATCTGATATTAAAGCGCGAATGAATCAACTTCTAGATAAAATAAATACTTGGAATGAGAAATATGAACGAAGAGAACAAGAAATACTCTCCGCAATGATCAGATCTAGGTTTAGACAGGAAGTAGAAAAGACTGAGGTGGAAGGTCACTCAGATCGATCTTTTGAGGATCGATGCACTAAGTCTGAACACAAACAAGGCACGTTTTGTGGCTCTTAAAGAGCGATATTTGTCTCGAAATGTGAAAAAAGATAAACAGAAATTAGTGACTTCCAATGACGAGGAGGTCGAAAGTTCAACCTTGGGTTTTAAGAGGCATAGAGGTTCTTCAAGAGGATAATCTGATAGACATTATTTGAGGAAGTATAAAAAGGAAAGAAAATCTAAGAATGATCCTCGTTCAACTTGGAATGAGGGAAATCCTTCCAACCAGTATGCTGAAACTGATAGGAATTTATACGTTAGAATGGGAACTGATGATCAGTTTGTCCAAGGCGTTAACTGGAGAAACTCTCCGTTGACAGATGAAACTAGATTTATGGCGCTTCCAAAGTGTTTTGGCATTTTAAAGGTTGAAAAGTTTGATGGGATACAGGATCTCGATGACCACATCGAACAATTCAACAATTAAAGGAACAACTCTAAAGTGGTACAACAGGATTATGAGGGAGTCTATATCAAATTTCAGAGATTTCTATACTGCTTTTCTAAGGCAGTTTGTGGGAAGTAAATAGATGAGGGAAAATGGTGATACAATTATTCAGTGCAAACAGGCACCGAGAGAAAAGTTAAAAGATTATACCAAGAGGTTTGTATTGACCAAGGCTAGTTTTGATAACTGTGAGGTAAATATGGCAATGGCAGCTTTTCGCCAAAGATCATTGCCAGCGGATTTAGCTAATGAAACAACAAAGAGAAAGGCCTTGACTTTTGGAGCTTTGATGGCTCAAGTTGATGATCAGATCAAGGTGGAGGAGTCGAGTAGAGTCTGAGGCGGACCAGCTAACACTACGAAGCATTCGGAGCAAGCAGCCAATAATCAGGGTTAGCCCTTTAATGGTAATAACAATGGTAATGGTAATCAGCAATCGAGGTAGAATAACAACAATTTGCCTCCTTAGAGTGATGGATATTCAAACCATGCTCCATCAAATACTTACAATAGGCCTAGACCAAATACATGGGTCAAGCCTGCGTATTATGCTGATCTGACAGAGAATGTTTCTGTCATTTGGGATAAGACCAAGAATTCTGTCAATTTCAGGAAGCCGACTCCTATCAGTAGACCAAAGGAAGAGAATAATAATAAATTTTTTAGATATCATGATGATATTAGACATGATACAAATGATTGTATTGCTTAGAAGAAATAAATCCAATATTTGATTAAGAATAGAAAGCTCCTGACTTATGTGAAGTCACATGGGAGTGTATCAAAAAATAATCGCGCATCGACTTTGAAGGCTGCAGCGCCAGTTCAGAACATGATGATTATGGATTCACAGATTCAGTCGTTCGATGCTTCTACTGAATATGTTGAAAAGGATCCGAACAGGTTGCTTCTAATGGCAGTCGAAGAGCCTGTGGAAAGGGGGTGTGTTCGAGAATTATGCAAGTTTTTTGAATCGTTGGCTATTTTTTGGGGTGATGCAATGAGTGGAAATTCAGACAGTTTGAGGAAAATGTATGTTGTCAATTTGACAACTCAAATTGAAGGGAGGATGTCAACACACTTTTATTTCTATTTTTGGAAGATCATGGCTTTCAAGAATGTACAGGGTGGTTTCAAAAGTTCATCAATACTTTAAGTACATGGTTGGAGACAGAGTTGGAGTGGTTCGAGGCGATCAAAAGGTTGTCAGGGAATGCTATGCCACTGTGCTTTGGATCCGAGGATCCAGCAGTGGATATTTGATACGAGAATAACAGTTAGAGAGGGTACCCTCGGATTCGGAAGAAAAGGTTGACGATCCGAGGGAAACCCAGGGTCTTTAACGGCGAGTGAAGAGATAGAGGAGTTTACTTTTTCAGAAGGAAAGGTTCTTCGAATTGGAACTTTATTGACCTTTTTTCTAGGTCAACAGTTGCTTGATTTTTTATCTCAAAATTTGGATGCCTTTTCTTGGAAGACAGAAGATGTAACAAGAGTTCCTATTGAGGTAATTCGACACAGCTTGGCCATAGGAGAGCTGGTAATTCAAAAAGGAGAGCGTTTTCCTCAGAAAAAGCGGAAGCAATAGTTGCAAAAGTGGATTGGTTGTCTAAGGTTGGACACATAATGGAATCACAGTATCCTTTGTCGATGGCGAATCCGGTGGTGGTTAAAAAGAAGAATGAGAAATGGAGGATGTGTGTGGATTTTACAGATTTGAATAGAGTTTTCCCCAAAGATCCATTTCATGTTCCCCGAATATATTAGTTGATTGATTCCACTTCAAGAAACAAAATTTTGAATTTTATGGATGCTTTCGCAGGGTATAACGAGATTCAAATGGATCCAAAAGATCACGAGGGCACGAATTTTATAACAGATAGGGGCCTACATTGTTATAGAGTGATTCCCTTCGGATTTAAGAATGCTGGAGCCACTTATCAGAGTAATAAATAAAACTTTTGCTACGCATATCGAAAAAAATTAGACGTATATATAAACGATATAGTTTTGGATGGAATTTTGTATAAAAAGGCACTAAGCAGACCATTACTATAATGTTTAGGCAAGCAAGAATCACAGGAAGTATTGTCATAATTTCATAATGGTGAAGGGTCAGCCCATTGTGGATTCAAAGCTTTATCTCGTCGAGTTTTACTTGCAGGGTTTTACTAGCCTACAATCATGAACGATGTTAAGAATTCAGTCCGAGGTTGTGATACTTGTCAGAGATTTTCCAATGCTACTGACAGACCAGCAGTATCGCATATATCTATATTTGAGGCGATACCATTTGATAGGTGGGGAATTGATTTGATAGGACCTTTGTCGATGGCCTCTAGGGGAAGGCAGATAATAATTGTGGCGGTGGATTATTTTACGAAATGGGCAGAAGCAGAACTGTTATCAGGCACAAAAGCAAAGGATGTCATCAAATTTATTATGAATAGTATTTGTTATCGTTTTGCAGTTCCTCGGAGAATCACAACAGATAATGGCCCTCAATTTAATAATAGGGAAATGGCTGCATTCTGTACTTCTAAAGGAATTTAGCAATGTTTTTTACGCCCTTTCATCCTCAAGCTAATGGACAAGTAGAAGTGACAAATATAATAATTTTAGTAGGCGTGAAGAATAATCTATCGGGGGCAGCAGGAAAATGGCCAAATTACTTGCAAGAGGTGTTTTGGGCTTATCGAACAACTCAAAGAGAGGCTACAAAAGAGACTCCTTCAACTTTGGCATATGGTATGGATGCAGTTAGCCGTATTGAATCTACAATGTCATCTTTTAGAATATCTCAATATTCTGAAAGGTCTAATGACGAAATTCGAAGGGCTAATTTGGATTTGATTGAGGAAAAAAAGGGTTCAAGCTCATTTGAACGCAATCTATTATCAAACTCTTATGAGAAATAGATATGATTTGAAGCAGAAAAGAATAGAATTTAAAGAAGGTGATAAGGTGTTGCGGAAAATCTTTTTGCATACAAAATAGAAGAACCTCGGGAAAATGGCTCCGAATTGGGAAGAACCTTATAAAGTTGTTGAAAGAATCAAACCGAGGTCCTATCGTCTTTGTGATTTCGATGGGAGAATGATTCAACATCTGTGGAATATTCAACACTTCAAGATTTATTAGGAGTAGTTATGTCTTTGTACTTTGAATTTTTTGTTTTGATGTTTCGAATGGCGCACTCTTTCCTCTCATGAAGGTTTTAATGAGACGCCGTGTACATATTCGATATTATCAATAAAGTTCATTTTTATGCCAATGGTTTTTTACATATGTTTGATTACTATCTTAACGAATCATCAAAGATTGATCACCTTTGAGATTGGTTAAGAGTAGAATCTTCCGAAGTGTTTATGACACTTTTCGAAGAAACAACCGTGTTTAATAATCACATTACATTTTTATTTCGAAGTGGACGCTTAACAGCACATTGAGAATTTTTGTTTGGAAGAGCTATCAAAGCTTAACAATTTTTTCGAAGAACTACAATGTCTTCGAAGAACATGAATTTTTTATCGATGAGCAACGTTAATTTTGGTAAGTGATCCAAGGGGGTAAGTTTATATTAATTTGTTAAGGTTTTATAATTATTTTGTTTGAAGAATTTAACATCGAATAAAATATAAGACATAAGGAAAATGATAACATACAAAAACATTTCAATTAGATTAAGTCATTTAAGGTACAAAAAAAGGATATTGTAATTCAATAGGGATAAAAGGATAACGGTAAAATTATTCAGAGGATTCTACTTCATCGGATGATTCGTCTTCGGAAGACGATGAACTTGGAATAGGGTCGAAAGCTTCGCTTGGGCTTTTTTTTTCAGGGATATCGTTCCAAAAGATTGTCAGGTCGATTTTTAGATAAGTAATGTTAAGTTCACGAAGGAGAAGAGTGGTTGCATCTTCTTTTCCAACGTGAATATCAGTTTGCATATCCTTTGAAAGTGCAACTTCAGCAGCAGCAACAACAATAGCTTTTTTAGCTTTGAAATTCTTCTTCAACTCAGTCATATCATCGGTCAGCTCTTTTTTTTTTTGCTTCACAAAGAGTGAGAGAGTTTCGAAGCTTGTTGGAGTTGTCTTTTTCAGCGACTAGTTCAGTAGCATGGCTAGTGCTGAGTTTATTTAACTCTGCTTTATTATTACTAGTCAGCAATTCAGTATCCACGATGTGTTTGATTCGCAGATGGTTTTTTTTATGCAAAGAGCACCTTTAATCAGTTCAGACCGTTCCATTTCATAACCATGAAATTGATCGATTACTTTGCCATGCATAATTTCTCTAAGCTTCTTCTAAGCTTCGTAACCTTCCTTATTGGTAAACCAGATATTTGGCCAGCTGCTTTTGATGATTTTGAGAAGCTTCGAATTCGGAAGCAAGTCTCTTTTCTGCAGCATCAAGTTCGGCAAATGGTTGAAGAGCGACAGAGATGGCCGGATTTGGAGTAGGAACACGGAGTTTGGATGTGCTAGCCTTTTGAACCATTGGGGTGATAGGTTCAAGAGATTGAGCAGCTATTGACTTCTTTTTCGTCAACCAAACCGTACGAAGTGATTTTCTTCTACTTCTTTTTCTTTCTGAGGGAATCAGAGGATATTATCTTTTTCTTTGATGATGGTTTTTTATTCTTTCCCTCTTCGATTGTGAAAGAGGCTATTCTTAAATTTTGCGTTTTCGACGCTTTGGTTTCGAGAGCATGGAAGGGTTAGCACCAGATGTGCTAGCTTCCTTTTTACCCTTCTCTTCTTTGATGACTTTTTCTTCCTTCTTTTTTTGGCAAATGGCTATCGGATCTGTTGCGAATAGGAAGAAATACTTTGCAATCAAGCTGGGGTATTCGTTGGTATACAAGTTTTGGATCTGGTTCGAAAAATGAATCTTGAGGAGGCAGCCCACCTTCTTTGATTGGAAACATGTGGATATTGAGGAAATTGATGGGTTGAAAGGCAGTATGAAATGTATTATTCATTCCTTTTCATCCCAGGCAGTGATTTTTTGAAAGATATCTTTAACATCTTCTCGACGTGTTAAATAGCGCTTCGAAATTTCTAGTATAAATTAGCAAAATAAAATGTTAATTTTTTTTTATTAAAACGTAAAAAATTCGAAGAACTTACGATTGCTTCTACAAACAAAAGTTAGTTTCAAAGGGTTAGCTTCAGAAATTTATTTTCCATTTTCCCAAGGTCCAAATATGAAAATGAACTTTTGTTTCCAGAATTTGTCGGCCTCCTAAAGATTGTCGATGATCTTGAGGTCATCCATCAATGTGAGGCAATAGAATGGAAGCTTCAGACCTTTAATGCTGATGGGAATTCTGGATAGACGGGATGCCATGATCACTGACATGAGGGTGAACCATTGATTCGGTATCACCTGAGTAGGGCATAAACTGAGGAGTTTGACTTACTCCACAATAATTGGATCTAGTGGAAATCAAAGACCCCAGTTGATGATTTCTGGGTATACCACTAGTTCATCATCTTTGCAGTTGAGGGGAGTTTCTCCTTCTTTTGGGAGATGAAGGGTTATGTCTTCTCCCATTCTTAATTGCTTCTTAACAGTCGAGTTTTGACTTTCTTTGTAGTATATATAACGAACTTTCTTTAAGGCGATAATATATTTGCTTTCGAGGTTCCTTAGGTTCCTCCCAATTTTTGCTCTTTCTTCTTCAGAGATGGAGCAAATGTCAGCTTCTTCTTGAGAGTCAACCTCAAGATCTGTTTTTGTAGCCTCCCAGTCAGCTTCGTTGGCTTTTGAAGTTTCTTCTTGAGGATTTTGAGACATTGGGATGATTGTTTATGTAGAAGGGTTAGGAATTCGAGGCGCCTCCTTCATCACTTCTCTTTGAGGAGGATCGTTAGTAGTGGGATTTGGAGAAGAAGGTGTTTGGATGATTTTTTATTCATCTCCCATGGCGATGAAAGTTTTTCTTCGATGAGGTTTGGTTAATGAAGATTTTCTGAAGAAGGGTTATTTGTTTTCAATTTCAGATGATAAATTATTCTTTGAGACGAGGAGGCTTGATGAGTTTTAGGCCCTAAGATTTTAGATGAGGCTTGTTCTTCGATTCTGGGAGAAGGTGAAAGATTTGGTACTTTAGTAGGATCAAAGTTACCGTAATAGAATGTCTCGGGTGTAGTTCTGATTGGACCACCTTGAATCAATCCTACTCTTCGGTATTCTTCAGCTCTTTGCGTAATACAACAATAATCGTAAGATCCAAACACTAGGTTACTATCAGTATCAGAGGATTATGGTATTTTGGGAAAAATGGTCTTCGACTTTTTGGTTCTTGGTTTCTTTCTCATAAACCAAGTAAGGGTCGATCGGAGAGGATGAAGGTTGATCAGGAAATTTGAATTTTACGGTGAGAATCCTGAGAATAGTGTAGGAGCAGATGAAGATAGCCAAAGACTCTAACTTCTTTCTAAAGCAGTTTTTGTGTGAGGCGAGTTGAAATGAGAAACATGTTGTAATATGATGATAGGTTGGAATATGAATCGTTGAGTGGATTAGATGTTCGACATATGTCAGGCTAGATTACTAAGGTCATGATGAATTTAACGGTTACATATGTAACCGTTATATTCGAGGATGATCTATCTACATAATATTTCGAAGATAATTTTCATAAATTGTAATTATATCGACTCGAAGTGATAAGCGATTACATCGATTTGAAGTGATTTCAAATTTATATGCTCATATTTACCTACCAAGGTTATTCGGAGTCAACCAATTTGTGTTTATTTTTTTGGTTCAAATATGTTTTTGAGATTTTATATTGTACACATGCTTGGAATAATATTTTAAGTTAATGGCTTCGAACCGTTGTTTTTTTTATTTATGACAGGTTATATAGCAATTGGGAATGTTTGAGGATGTACAGATTCGAAGACAAAACGGATTTGAAGACTTTTTAGTTCTCATTCATTTACTGACATGAGAACTAGGGGCTTCTGATATAGAAATAGAGTTTTAAGGATCTAAATTGTAAATAATGTAAATTTAGGGGTTTAATTATAATTAATGTAAGGTTTGTCTTGATTCGTGACTGGTGTAATTTTTATGGGATATTTGTAACTTTGTATAATTTATAGGGACTAAACGGCAATTACTCCACTTTTTGTAACAGATTCAGTTTGATATTAAGTCTTGGCTCCTCTATATAAAGGACCAGACTACTCTAATGAAGGGGTTGAACACTTTTACTTTGAAACTCAACTGTACTTGTATTTTCTCTCTTTAAAAACTCTCAAGCTCTTTCTTTCTCTAGAATACACTCTTGATAGTTTACCAAGGCAAAACAATAACTCATCAAACCCGATACACCCATTTGTTATGGAGTGCCTTCTTACCCATTTGTTGATCATTGGTCTGACAAGCTTCATCATAACACTTAGTCTCCTCTCTATCGGTCACCGACATATAGCTTAAGTATCTATTGTTGGGCACATAGGATTCGGAAGATCTTCTCAAAATAGGAATTGCCTCGGTGGGTTGTAGTATTTCGGACTGCTTCCAATCGGTCTGTCCAACTGACTCTCTTTGGTGAGGGGTTAATCAGATCAACTTTATTTCTTTACTATCTGAGACCCCATCGACATTTGCAAATACTAATTCGTACAACTTTGACTCATTTGCTTCAGTTTCGTGTCTGTTCTTGTACATCACTGTTTCATTGAAGATCACATCTCTACTTCGTATCATCTTTTGCTTCCTCATCCCAAACATGATAACAAAACTCATCTTCGCCATAGCCGATCATGAAATGTTTCTTCAATTTGGGATCAAGCTTGTTTGTGCCTTGATCACTTATATGAACATATACCATACAACCAAAAACTCTTACTTATGATAATGTTATCTCCTTGCCACTTCATACCTCATCAAGTATTCGATGTTCTAAAAGAACCGATAAGCCTCGGTTAACGAGGTAAGCCGATGTGTTGACTGCTTCTACTTATATCTACTTCGGTAAACTTGATTGCATACGAATGTTTTTGTTATTTCTTTCAACGTTTTGTTCATACGCTTGACAATACCAGCCTTTGTTTTTTGGGGGTTCTGCCACTCATCTGAAAACTGACCCTTTTTTGTTTTCAAAGTGTGCAATATTTGCACATGTCTATATCGATTGACTTAAGACTGGGAAGCTTCCCCTTCGACTACATAATTTTCATACTCCTCTCACTCATCTGGCCAAGCCTTTGGTACATATAATCTACAATCTGCATATTCCAAAACCGAAAAACCAGACCATCAAACATTTTTAGTCTTACCTTTATTTCGTTTGTAGCCGTTGCTCCTACTCAAATCTGACCTCCTTTGGATCGCTACCAAACTTCTAGCTCTGATACCAGTTGTTGGGAAAATACACAATTTTTTTTGGCAAGTGTCTTCTAGATTGACTTGTGGTAAGAAATATTTTGGGAAAATACACAATTTTCTTGCAAGTAGATCAAAATAAAAAACACACAAACAGCAGTGAAATAAAACACACAAATTGTTAACGGGGTTCAGCAAACTATGCGTACATCTTTGGACCTACTGCAGAAAGATTTTACTCTGCCTTTTTTCGATATATTGAGAAAATCCTAACTATTGGTTTATTTGATCTTTTAGCTTCTGTTATCTATGTTCCTTTTATCTTCTGGTTCCTTAGTAATCTATAGATCTTACTTCAGAATATGTTTATAATTTGAGTTCAACCGCAAATAACTGAAGATTTATAGAGCTTAAACTACTTTAGTCTGATTGATTCCTGTTCAGTTTGCTCAATTCATTGTGCAACACAGTTTCGGCTCTTCAGTCCAGCTTGTACTGTATAGGAGTCGGTTAATATTGAAAATGTCTTCTGACGAGATATCAACTGAGGTTCGTGATTATGGTAAGATGGTGGATGCTAGTAAGAACAGGGTAACCTGCAACCTTTGTACAAAAGAAATGAGCGGCTTTTCCAGGCTCAAGTATCACTTAGGAGCCGTAGGTCCCGATGTAACTGCCTGCCCGCAGGTTCCTGAAAATGTAAAGCAATGTTTCAAAAACATGTTGGCCGAGTCGAGAAGATGTAGCGTTGGGAGAAAGGCTTGCTTAGGAAAACGGGATCGGTCTTCGACGTCAAATTCAAGTAATCATCCACTATACATCGACTCTGAATCGGAAGACGCTGAAGCTGAAATTCCAACAACACAGATGAAGGAGATGCAAGATTATGAGATGAAAATTAAAAGATCATGGGCCACCACTGGCTGCACTGTCTCATTGGATTGAGAATGGTCGAGAACTACTAAGTTTTATTGCAGACTCCCCAGCGGGATCCCTTTATCTTGACTTGTTTGATATTTCAGACCCTTTCAGTCGTATAGATACCACAGTCTCCCGTGTCGAGGATGTGATCAGGAAGGTAGGGGTTGATAGCGTAGTCCAGGTCATGGCTTGTTCTTCAACAGGGTGGATTGGGAAAGTTGGCGAACGGTATCAGGAGATGTGCCCAACTATATTTTGGTCAGTCAGTGCTTCGTACTGTATCGAGCTAATGCTCGAGGAAATTGGGAAAATGGAAACCGTTAGAATAACACTAAACAAAGCGAAAAATCTAATAAAATACTACAAAAGCCTAGTAAGGCCATCCAAGATAAGGTCTGCAACAGCTTTCTTGACTCTAGAGAACATCATTCTACAAAAGGAAAAGCTCATGGCCATGTTTGTTGGGAGAAACTTGGCATGTGCTAACGAAATGGAAGGACATGCGGTAACTAATCTGATGGAAGATTCTTCCTTCTGGAAAGAGGTGGAGGCTATTGTGAAAGCATCAAAGCCTCTTATCAATCTTTTGTGTTCGTTTAACATGGTCAACGAACCAAAAGTTGGGCAAATTTATGAGCTCATGGATGAAGTAAAAATAACGATAAGGGAAAATCTTGGTGACAAGAACTATGTGGGCTTTTGGGATGCGATAGATAAAGTATGGAACACAAGGCTTCACAGCCATCTCCATGCTGCCGGGCATTATTTGAACCCTGCTACATTTTACTCGGGTAAGTTCCGTATAGATGAAGAAGTTTCAAATGGTATGATAGAGTGCATCGTCCGTACTATGAACAAACAAGAAGTTCAACTAAAAATGATAAAACAATTTCAAATCTATCAAAATTCTCAAGGGGATTTTGAAGGAGCTATTGATGAAGCAGCCAAACATTCTCCAGGTAACACTAATTTTATCATATAAAGTAATAGAAAAAAAATTCTTTATAAACTAGATACAGTTGGCAGTTTTTAGATCACAAATGGTTTAAAAGAGTACAGGGAACAAATTGTTTAATGTGTTAAGGAAAATAATATTTCGACTTGAACGATTACTTATAACCGTGTCTCAAGTAATGTAATCATTTTGGAGCTTAATTTTGTTTGTAATTGTGCGCAGTGGAGTGGTGGACACGCTATGGAGCTGCATATCCAGAGCTGCAGAGGTTTGCTACTAGAATTATAAGCCAGACTTGCGATGGTGCTTCTAAATATAGGCTCAAGAGAATTCTAGCCGAGAAGATGATAGGACAACCAAAAACTGAATTCGATCGACAATATCTAAAAGATTCTTCATTTGTTGAGTATAATTTGCAGTTGCAGCAATCAAAATGGAGTTTAAATGGAAACATCCTGGCTGATAAAATAGACCCAAATGACGATTGGCTTAATCGAGAAGGGGAGAATCGCGCAATCAATATCCCTGATCTGTAAGAAAGCTCACTTACAAAATCTTTAGATAAAACTGAGTAAACCCTTGTAAGTTATCTATAAACGTTACTCAAAAAGTTTTTCTTTTTTAAAATAAAAATGTCAATTTTTGTTAGAATTGTTTTTCAAATGAGAAAGTTTTAATTTTTACAGTAATGAAAAAATAGATAAGCCTCGGGATGATGATCAAGCTGGTGGAACACCAAGTATCATTTCTGGCCAGTCGTAAACGTGATGGTGGGACTTCAGTTCATGAAGCGAAGTTGATATTTAGAACTGAAGCTGTCCTGTTGTTTACCAACCAACAGGCAATATTTTAGAAGGGTCATTCTGATATAGAGATCATTCTTCATTTGTCTGCACTAGGTTCTAGGGTCCTTGTGATTATCTGGTTCTAACAAGCAGACAAATGTCTTGGGGTTTCAAACATTTGCAAGACGCGCCGAGTTCCCTGAAACAAGTATTCTTTTTTGTTAAAAGCTTACAATAGACCAATTCTTCTTTTTTTGTTCGTCTTTCTATTCGAATTTTCAACAACCTTTGTATGGGTTTAAAGAGTGCTCAAAATGTCGTATAAATGCTGTGTTTGGATCCGGTCTTAGAGATTAAATATTTTTCCGTGTCTGCATGTAAAGTTCATCGCCAGATAATGGCCAAATTCTAGGCGGCTGTCAACCCAAAGTGGGTTTAGCTGCATCATCTTGCTTATATTCATAGCACTCCACATACTCTTCTTGCTTCAAACCCTCTTCTTGAAGAAACCTTTTAAGCCAAAGCATCTCTTTGCTTGCTTTTACTACTGCAATATCTTCTATCTCAGTTATTGAAAATTTTAAACATTTTTGTAGCTTGGATTCACATGAAATGGCTCCCCCTAAACATGTAAACATATAAGCCGAGGTAGAATTTGGGTTATTGATATCACCAGCCATGTCAGCAGTTGTATGTCCTTCAAATATCGGTTTCTATCTCCATAACATAAACTCAAAGTAGAGGTACCTCGCAACTATCTGAAAATGACTTCCCCTTCAGGTTGTTCCCAGTAACATAAACTCAAGTAGAGGTACATATCAAGCCCATAAATATTTTCTTCAACTTCCAAACAAAAGTTTCTTTCGTTTTTCTCTTCAAAAACTTCAGGTTGTTCCATATAGATTTCTTCATGCAAGTCACCATATAAAAATGTCGTTTTTACATCAAGTTGTTCCAACTCAAGATTTAAACTTGCAGTTAAACCCAATTAATCTTGACAGCCGTAGAAAATATCTCATCAAAATCAATGTCATTTTTTTCAAATTGCGTCATTTTACTACAACTCTAGCTTTTCGCTTGACAATTTTTCTCACCATATATTTTCCTCATACATTTTATTTTAAAAAAACATTCATCTTTCCTTCATAACCTCAAGTTAAAGATTTTTTCTCCTCATACGATAAAAGTTTTTAATAATTCTCTAGCTCGGTGTCTTCGGTGACTAAAATAAACTCTACCATTGGATACTTTGTTGAAGGTTTTCTCTCTAGTTGACTTTTGAACCTGTATATCATTTACTTAAGGGATAGGTTGCGCCCCCTGCTCATGAAGTTCTTCTTCAAATAGGATCTCATCAGAATCATCGACAAGAATATGATCTTGTAAATCACCACCAAATGGAACATCCTTGATATCATTGGTAACCACTTCAACATTATTATTTTCTCGTTGATTTACATAATATAAAGTAGAAGAAGAAACATCATGAGTAATATTAAAAGATACATCAAAAGTAGAAGTTAACTTTGTTCTCAAAATATCTGCACACTTCTCATGCTAGAAAATTCCGCATCTCTACTTCTCACTACTTTATTCTTCTCAAGATCATAGAGTCTGAATCCATACTCTTCATTCTCATATCCAACAAGAACACAAGGATTAGTTTTGTAATTAAGATTGGATCTTTGTTTCTTTGGAATATGCATGTATGCCTCGCATCTAAAAGCTATGATATGTGAATATGTAGGATCATTTCCTTTCCGTACTCTCTCGGCAATATCAAAATCAAGAATTGTTGATAAGGCCCTATTAAGCAAATACACAGTACAAGTAACTATTTTATACCAAAATGCCTTAGGAAGGTTAGACATTTCTTGCATACATATCAGTGTTTCAACAATTCTTTAGTTCATTCTCTCGGCAACTTCGTTGTGCTGTAATGTATCTGTCGTTGTCCTCTCATGTCTTATAGCATAATATGAATTATAATTTTTGACTCATTCGAACTATAAGCACCACCAATATTAGATCAAGGACATATTAACTTTCTCCATGTCTTCAATTCTACTATGACATGAAATTTCTGTAAAATATTGAAATTTAAGCTTTTGTTTGCAGCATCTATACCCAATTTAATATCATCATTGATAAATGTTAAAGAATACTTGTTATATCCAATAGAATCCACTTTCATAAGACCACAAACATCAGAGTATACTAACTTCATATTTTCTTATTTTCTAGTGGACTTCTTAGAAAGAGAAGCTCTATGTTTATCAACAAAAAAATAGTGACTTAGTTTCCATGTTTTTCATCTTTTTGTCACTCATGTATCATTCTCTTTGATGCCACAAAATAGGAGAATTATTTTCCTTAACTACATCCAGCTTACCAGAACATATACCAAAATATGTCTTATGCAACTAACAACACAAATCACCTCGAGCAACTATCATTGATCATTTCAAAAATTTCCACTTACTATCACCAAAAGTGTGACAAAAACATTGTTGATCAAAGAAATTTGCAGATAACAAACTCAGATATATATTAGGGGCGTACATCATTTAGTGTAAATATGTATCCAACACATGTCTTCACACAAATATCCCACAACCAAACAATACTAGCTGAGCTATGATTTTCACTCTTGACACTACCGAAATCTCTATTTTTCTAGTTTAATAGATATCCACTATTAGGAACACAATGATACGAAACACATGTATATACAAGCAACTCTGAATATGAACCACCAACACAATGATGTATCGCTATCACTAGTATAAGGAAAATCTATAATATTTTCATTATCACCTTCGTTTTATGAATTTGACTTGTTACCCTGTTCTTTCTTCCATCGATAAAAATACTTATGTATATGATCAGGATTGCCATGATAGTTGCATGACCTAATCTATTTCCCATATGTGGACTTCGATATTCCGTTTAAGTTACCACAAAATTTAGAACCTCTACTATTACCTCTTCATATATCATTGGAAACAAGAGCTTCTGAATTGTCAACTCTCATCTTATTTCTTCTCATATTATTTATTCTCATCTATTCATTGAACATGCTTTATTTTATAAAGTTCAAAGATAAATCACTGTCTGGAGAAGAGTTGATAATAGTCATAACCAAACTTTCCGAACTCTCTCGTAACAAACTCAGTAGGAACAAAGCTTGCAGCTCATCATCAAGAGAAATCTTTATATTAGTTAACTTTGTTATGAGTGGTCATTCTTTCATAATGACCTTATAATTTATTCCATCACATGATCCCATTTGTATAATACTTCCCATAATATTTATTTTTAACTTATCCTAGTCTTTTTCTTGCTTGACTTACGGTTTTATCGGTTTAATAGAGTTATCATCAAGATATTTAACTAGCTCAATCAAATAAAATTTTTGTTTGTAGTATAACAGATCCTCCATCATCGAAATCTGGATAGAATAATGGTTGATGTTAACTTAATCATGGAGTTACCATGTCTATAATGGTTGATGTTAACCCACTGTTTTTGAACCGAATGTGGAAATAACATATGCATTTTTTAGCTTTTAAAATGAATCATCAGATGATTATCAAACCTAAAACCTCCAAAATGCACTACAATCCAACTTCTCCAAACAATATTTAGAAAAGGAAAGAAAAAAGGTCAAAAGTTTCCAACAAAACAAAAGATTAAAAAAGGATTTAAAAATTACAATACAATGAACTCAAAATAAACCAATAACTCAACCCATAATATATTAAATGAAATTAAAGTTTTGAATTGGAACTATAGATGGATAATGAATAACAAAAACAATTAGGAGGATTAAAGTTAAATCTGAGAAAATAGAATTCCCTATATTTACAACAAAGTATGATATCATATAGAAGAACTGAATCAACTCATTGATTTTGAAAGTATGATATCATATAGAAGAACTCAATCAACTCTTTGATTTTGAAAGTTACCATCTTCCTAGCTATATAAGAGCAATTATTCTTCTTCAAAGTTCTGATATTGGTTACTTGAATTTTATGATCAATATGTTCATCAATAGATTAACATAATTATTTTACATATTATTTTTTTTCCCGTTTATGTTTCAGAACGAGCAATGCCAAGCTTCCTACCAAGCCTCTATATAGAGACACATCCACTTTCTTACTTGATGTTAGGTGTAGGTTAGAAGTAAATCATCAAAAGAGCTATTGCCAAAGGACTACATCAGTGTTGGCTATATCATTATATGTATATGCACACTAGATCGTAACTTCGTTAAGATAAAAAGAATTATTTTATTTATTAGGTCGCCTATGTTAATTTGGATTTCCTATATTAATAAAATATTAGTTATTTCAATTGTTGATTAATAAGATTTAATTTCGAGCCTCTGATGAAGAATCAAGGATTTTCCAAAAGTTATAAATAGAAGAATATATTATAATTAACGATGTGACATGATGCGGCTATAATTATAGATCGAACAACCAAATAGGGGTTTAATTGAAGAAATTTTACCAAATTCAGACCAAAACTTTAAGATTGTTTATGTGAGAAATAAAAAAGATGAATTGGTATTTCGTTCTATTGTACATATCAATCAAATACTCAATTGAAGGATGTAATGAAAGATAAACAATCAGACAGCAAAATAAAATCACATCAAAACCGTGAGAAGTTGAAAGAGAATCAAAATGAAAAATATTTACCCAAGATTATAGCTTAGAAGGACGTTTAAGGCAAGAACTTGCCTACAAATGAGTATGAAATTCAATATTATGTCCCTCAATAAAACTTCATCGTGAGTCCAAGAATGGAATATCAGCAAGATATCTTATAATGGTGCAGTCAGGAAATCAGAAACACATATCACCAAGTTGGACATCTAACAAGAGGAAGTGTCCATTTGAGGAAAACAAACTACAAAATAGTTAGCTAAAATGTGATTTTAATCTCTTAATATATGATAAACGGAAATTTTTCATAAATTTAACAAACCAATAAGATTTAAAAATTATTTGGAAAATGAATGTCTTGTCTTTTGGCCAACATTCAATGCGATTGAATAATTGGGAACCTAATTTCAATACGAAGAAAGAGTCTCCAATAACCCTTGTCTTGGTTATTTTTCTAAAAATCTCAGTGTTCTTATATAATAAGAACATTATAAAAAAAACATTGGTAAATCCTTAGGAAACCCTTTAGACATTTGGGTTCCCAACAACAATTTTGGAAAAACATAATTGATTTCAAACTTGGATATATGTAAAAGTATCCAAGCCTATTAGTTATAAAATTTGGATTGAATTGCACAAGGATGATGATTACTGGAGTGATATTATATTCTATTATATTATCTACAATGTAACAATCTGGGTCATGATACCAGTAACTATATAACAAATAACCTAAAAACCTGATAAAAATTGAATGGAACATTAAAAGATGGGTGAAAAAATATAAATAACAAGTTTTCTGAAAATAAAACTAAACTTTGGACCCTTAAAGAATCTAAAACTATTAAGGAGAATAACAAAGATTCGTCTAATTATGAAAACAAATTGGATATTAGTATGACTACTAGTCATCGGGATAATCATAGTCAAAAACATAATCAAGAGACTTCCCTTCCAATTGATAACAACAAACTCACCGTTAAAGAACATAATGTTGAACTAACATAAGCTCTAAACATTTTACAACTTGTAATAGATTTAACTGTATAAATGACTCATCAAATGATTATCAAACCCGAAATTCTCCAAAATGCACTACAACTGGAAGTCTTCCGCTTTTCAAAACAGTATTAAGAAATGGAAAAAAAGGAAAAATGTTGACAACAAGACAAAATATTCAAAACAGATAAAAAATTAATATAAAAAGAACTCAAGGGAAACTAATAACTCAGCCCATAATATATTAAAAGTCAGTTAAAATTCTGAATTAAAACTCTAGAGGGGTATAGAATAAAAAAACAATTAGGAGGATTAAATTTAAGTATGAGAAAATAGAATTTTTATCTTTACAAGAATCTATGATCTCATATAGTCGAATTGAATCAACTTTTTTATTCTAAAATTTATCAGTTTCCTAGCTATATAAGAGTAATTGTTCTTCTTGAAATTTTCGATATTGGTTACTTGAATTCTATTGATTAATACCTTCATAAATAGGATAATACAATTATTCTTTATAAAACAAAATTCTGATTATATTTCATGATAAAAAAATATAACATCATGTTTTCCAAGCTTTTCTAATGGAGATTCAATCATTTTATTATCATGCATGACTAAAGGGCATCAAGTAACCAGTCTTAAGCTTCAAAGCAATCAATAAATGATCATACCTTCATGATAAATTTAGTTCATGCAATCTTTGGATTGATGCAATAGAATTATCAGGTTACAAAGCTTAAATGATTCCGATTAATTGGTTGGAATCATGGCTCAAAAGGCTCAAGGCAAGACCAAGAATATGTCTTTTTTCATCGCCCTCAAGTTTTTAAAAATATATGTTTTAATTGTAACTTAGAGTTCAAGTTAGTATCATTATTGAAATTATTAATATTTTTGGGTTTTTAACTATAACCCATGCTCTAAAATATTTATGCCTCTTGTAACTCAAACTCAAGTTACAAATCTGTAACTTAAGAATTAATAATACATTTGATTTGGTAAAACAACTATTTAAAATATCTAGTAGTTGAAATATCTAAACATCTAAAGATACTAATGACTTTAAAATATAGTTTATTGATCTAATTAACAAGTAGTTAAAAAATCTAATGTATTATTGAAAACATCTAAACAAAACTATTAAAAATATCACATAAATAACTCAAACATTTCTTTTATGATATATGTATCTTCATTTATTGCATTCGACTAAACTAACACATACAAATATATATTTAAAAACATATTAACAAATATGATAAATTGTTAAATATGACATGATTTTGTAATTGCAAGAAATTATAGCAACATGAATATGTTATGTTACGTCACAACTGCTTGAATTTTTAAATACAACGTTACATGATGTGTCGTCACAAATTCCATCACTAGATACGAACTTTGTTCACGCATAAGAAAATAAACCAACTCTATTACTTCCTTAATCGACTGTTAGAAGTCAAGAGGATTAAGATGATCTGAGTTTAGATTCTATATTTAAAGCATAAGAATGGTCGAGGATGTAAATATTAGAAATGAGTTGGAAAAAATAAAATTATTTGTGTAACTTCGTATTTTTTATATTTAAAGGTTATTTCAAATCAATATTTGTATTCTAGGTATGGACTTCTTATATAGTAATTTACATGTATCTTTCACACTCTTCTAGTAATTTGTATGAGTCTCTGTATTTCACAATAATACATGACTCTTCATATCAATATAATGAACTATATTTTTCTAGAGCTTACGTTTTTACGCTACATCTTCAAAAAATTAATATCAATACTCTCGTTTAATAATTTTTTATAATATTCATTAACATTTTGAGGTATTGATGTTTGTCATTTGGATGTGCTTTTGTGAAGATATCTGCCATTTTCTTATTTGTATTGTGATACTTATATCTTCCATTTTCATTTCTCCACAACTTCTTTGATGAAAATATTTGTATTGTGATACTTAGATCTTCCATTTTCATTTCTCCACAACTTCTTTGATGAAAATATGTTCAACTATCACACATGATGATGAGTTCTTTTTTTTCTCCAACATCATTTGAGAAGCGCTCTGGGCATATTGCAGATGACATTGCTAATACAACTGTTTCATATTCTGTATGGGTAGATGATTGTGTTCTTGTTTCTTACTTGTTTGAAGACCACGACATCACATGTTAACAAATAGTAAAAGTGTAGTTTGAAGCACGTTTAATATCATCATGAAGGAACTTCGTTGCATCAATGTGTCGAACTTGATCGTGATAACATAAAAGAAGAACTTGATCGTGATAATATTGATAGTTCAATTAATGATCGTAATATTTTTATTGAAAATCATGATAATAGGTCACTCACAGGTCTTGGACAGGGTATGAATGAGCTTGGTCGAAGTAACGAGTCACCAGCACGTCTTCGACGTGACAAGGGGAGCAAAATCACGACAAGGGACCAGCATGTTGACTTTATCATAATAACATCTTTTCAGATCATAGTAACATCATTGTACCCAATATATATATATATATATATATATATATATATATATATATATATATTCCTGATAACGACAATATAATTCCTAGACATAACAATAGATATATAAGAGACCTTGATCGCAACAATAGTTTTGAAACAAGTCTTAAAATCAGTAATGTAACTCCTAATTCCAATAAGGCTATTGATGATCCTGACCAAACTCAAATTGCACCCCATAATCCTCATTCGATCCTAAAATATGCAACACAAGTTCCTGACCCAAGCAAAAAATAATAAAGCTCTAGCATGAACTATTTTGCAACTTAGAAATTAACATTATTTTTTGGTAATTTGGTGGAGCAATTGTCGAGATATGGGAAATTTCTCAATCATATCCATTCTCACAAACGTTTATTCAGTGAGAATAAAGACTACAATTATTTCTCTTTAAATGAACTGATAGATATCTAGTATACCTAAAAAGCATAATAAAATATGTATTGATTAAAGTTGACAACTTTATATTTATGGTAGATTTTATTATTTTAGAAACGAATGAAAATAGTCTTATTCCATTGATACTAGGTAGACCATTTATGGTAACTAATAGAACATTTATTGATGTTAAAGCTGAGAAATTAATCATACGCGTACGGGATGAGATAATCAAATTTTAAATATTAGATTCTTTGAAATTACTTAAGAATGATAAGGCTTATATGTTTCATGTTGTAGATGAATTGGTTGATAAGTGCATGTATGAAATGTTTCCTCAATTTGCTTTCAAAAATTCTATATTTCATGCTAGACTAGATAAACATAAAATCAAAATTGAAGAGGTAAGATAATGTGATATGGGTTTATATAATCTACCAGTTCAATCTTTAAATGTTCATAAATTAGAATTGAAATCACCAAAATTTGAAGTATCTAAATTAGAATTAAAACATTTACCTTCACACTTTCATTATGTTTTCAAGAGGAACCTAGTGAATTTACTGTGATTATTAATTGCTCGTTGAGTGATGCAGATACATAAAGTTTTTTTAAGTGTGTTGAGAGAATACAAATAAATCGTTGGATAGACGATTGTGTACATAAAGGGAATAAATCATTCTCTATGTCAGCACAAAATACTAATAGAGGAAGTTTAAAAGTCGAACGTTTAACCTAAAAGGAAATTAAATCCAACAGTAACAAGAAATAATGTTAAAAGAGGTGTCGAAACTATAAGATGCAAGAATCATATATTTTATCTCAAACAATACATGGATAAGTCTGATACATATAGTACCAAATAAAAGAGGGACGAAAACTATCGAGAATGATAAATATGAGTTGATACTAACTAGAACAATGATTAGGTGTAAAGTATGTATTAGTTATATACGTTTGAATGATACAACATGTAAATATTATTTTTGACTATGATACATTAATCAAATGTTGGACCGATTAGTTGGTCATGCATTCTATTGTTTTTATAGTTACTCTAGCTACAACAAGATGTCTATCCGATCAGAGGTTCAAAATAATATTATAATTACTTGTTCACATGGTATTGTTTCCCTACATGAGGATGTGATTCGGTTTGTGGAATGCTCCTGCGACTTTTTAGTGATGTATAATGTCTACTCTTTCATAAATGGTTGAAAAATCCATGAAAGTTTTCATGGATAAAAATTTTGTCATTTTCGTTTCTTCTGATAATTTTTTGGCTAATTTATCTCTTGTGTTACAACGATATGTAGATATTGGTCTTGTTCTCAACCAGAAGAATTTTCATTTTATGGTAAAGGATGGGAGTGTATTGGGACATCACATTTCAGAAAAAAGGATAAAGGTAAATAAACTAAAGTTTAAGTTATCAAAAAATTACCACCACATGTTTTGGTAAAGGGAATCCATAGTTTTATCAGTCATACGAGTTCTTATACACAATTCATTAATGATTTTTAAAAATGCCAAAACCTCTCTATGATTTATTGTTGAAAGATGGTATATTTTTATTTTTTTCTTTGCGTCTAGATTCAATTAATTTGATAAAATCTAAGTTGATCAATTTATTTATTATTTCACCTCCTAAATGGACCTTACCATTTGAATTGATGTGTGATGCTAATAATTATAAGATTAAGGCTGTCTTTGGATAGAGAAAAAATAAAGTAGTTCATATTATACATTATGCTAGCGGATCCACCCAAACATGAACGATCTAGCGAAAACAATGAATTTTGTTATCTTAAGAAATACTAGTGGGATGATCCTTACTTATACAAGAAATGTGGCGACCAAATTGTTAGACAGTATGTACCAAAGGAAAATGCATGTGAGATACTACATTTATGTCACTATTTAGAGATTGGGGGTCATTTTTTCATAACAAAAAAACAACAAGGTTTTATTATATTGTTTATTTGTTTTACTTTATACAAAGATACTTTTAAATATGTTATGGAATGTGATAGATTCTAAAGAGTGGGTAACATATATGGAATAAACGAAATATCATTGAAAAATTCTATAGAGGTAGAGTTGTTCGGTATATGGAGAATCGATTTTGTGAGATCTTTCTCATAATATTTCAATAACAAGTATATCCTAGTTGTAGTTGATTGCAACTTTGAATGGTTTGAGGAAGTTTTCTTACCTGCTAATAGTGCGGGGATGGTAATTTTTTTTTTTAAATAAGAATATATTTTCATGATTCAATACCCTAAGAGAAACTATTAGTGATAAAAGATAATATTTTTGCAATCATCAACTAAATATTTTGATAGAAACATATAAAGTTATCTATAAAGTATCCACACCATATCATCCTCAAACCAATGGACAAATGAAGGTCTTAAATTTTGAATTGAAAGTGATCTTGGAAAAAACAGTAAGTAGTTATTGAAAATATTAGTCTTTGTAGAGTGGTCTACGAAAAATCTTATTATCTCCATGTAGAGTTGGAAATCATATTGAGTTACTATCATCACCTCAAACCACACTATAACGGGATTGTTAACAAAGATCGCATCTCAAGCTATCCCCAAGATTTAATTTAGTGATAAAAAAAGTCGAGTTACAGACCGAAAACACAGTGCTAATTTTGGGAGGTAACCCAATATAAGTTTTTACGTCTAATTTAATTTAATTTATTCACTTTTTTAAGTTTTTTTAAATCGATAAATAGTGTCTTATGGGAAAACACTCTTAACTGTCAATATTTACTTTTGAAGGTATTGTTCACTCCAGAAAGTATTATTCACTTTCTTTAAAAAAATATTTATCACCTCGAATGTTCACTTTTACTATTTATTTCAAACAAAACACCTTACATTATTCATTTTTTCAATAATAATGTCTATTAAATGAAATTATTATTATTTTTATATGTTATTTATTTTTAATTTTATTAACATGTTGATGATTTATTTTTATCTGTTATTTATTTTTAATTTTATTAACATGTTGATTATTTATTTTTAAATTTTATAGTGTTTCTATCATTTGATATATTTTTTACTTGTCTTATGGAGAATCAACTAACTTTTACAATTTCACTCAAATCTCACTATTTTGATCCAAGATATATCTATCACATACCATTATTCTTTAATCATATTTATTATGTTCTTAATATTCAGGAATATATTGGAATTTAACTATGGGTAGTGATATCACAAAATATTATTTTTTTATCGACTAATATTATTTTTATATATTTTGATAGCTTAATAATTAATTCAAACTAATGAACTGATTGTTATGCATAAAAAATTAATAATTATGAGGCATTCAATGGGTGAACTCTCCCATTTGTGTGTGTGGGACAGTTATAAATGTCGATGGTCCATCTAATGTTGATGTGTGTGCCAAGGAAGTTAAAAGAAGTAAGAATTATGTATATTGTTGTTGCAAATAATAAGTACAGAAAATTATCTTTGACTCGACAAGATGTGCTACAATTGCAGATGTCTCAAGAGATGGATACTATAATTAAAGGTGAGAATTAAGGCATGAGCAGCATGAATCTAATATTTTGAAAACTCAAAGAGATGAAGAATAATGTATTATGCTATAACAGTTCTCTCAGATGTTGCCACTACGAATAAAATAAGTTTATAAGAAAATGAAAATCAATATGAAATAACTGTTTGAATACAGGTTACCTAATATAATGGATATAAATATATTGATTATGATGAATTATCTATTAATGAAGTGAGAAGGAAAAATATGGACTAATTGTTGTATGTTAGGGGACCTTTAAAACAATAAGGTTAGCCTTTTATTCATTAGTACAATCTACTATGTATCAAAGTCTCATAAAATTTTGATCTTTATAGAATAAAAACGTATGATGGGACTAAAGATCTCAAACATCATTTCGAACAATGAAAAACTATGATATTTGGATTTTATCCCGATGTCACTCTTCCTTATATAAAATTTTCTATGAATTCCTTATATAAAATTTTCTATGAATTATAGAGATTATAATTTGTTTGTCGATCAATTTCTAGTCTTGGAGAATTGTGGACTTCTTTCAATAGTAAAACAGGAAAATAAATAAAGATAAATATTATATTATGACACGGTACCAAAATCAAGGTGACACTTAGAGAAACTATGCACAAAGGTTTGTATGTAAAATGAATAGCTTGAATGAATGTATAGAATATGCAGAGATTGGGGCTTTTAAATTAGCCCTCCCAATAGGTAGCAAATTATTTGAAGACTTCATTACGTTTCCAATGGATAATATGAGATATTTGTTATGAATATATTGAGTTTTACTTATTAAAATGTTAGAATACATGGTAAGATCGCGTGATAGAAACTTTAATGACAAGCAAAGATCAAGGGAGGTCATCAATATGCAAAATGAAAAGGTTTTTTTCATGACAATCCAAACACAATTTTTAATCCTTGTATAACAAGAGATAAGGTGAATTATTTATCTTTGTGAGTTATGTTTTCTCTAAAAAAATGAAACATCTTGGAGGTATGATTGTTCTTATCATTATGATCACGAGCAAGCAACAAGAAGTTTTTTTCATTTGTAATATAAGATTCGAAGTTTGATTTATAATGGTGAATTTATTGAGTTCATAAATATATTAAAGGGGAGAAAATATAAGAGATTGATAGAAATAATAGTCCAAGATAAAAAAAAAAGTGACAGTTAAGTGATTTGGACTGTTTCTAGAGGAGATACTTTCGCAAGAGCGTCTCGGTTATCAAGAAAACGATATAAGAAAGATTTTGAAATGCCACTGATAGATAAATCACAATTATACATTAATAGATACCATACTCCACCATTAAATTTACTGATGATCTGCAAAGATTAGACATTCCTCATAATGATGTTTCATTGGTCAGAGTTGAAATGGCTAGAGTAATTATTAGACGAGTTATTTTTCACACATGCAGCTCAACTAATATTTTGTATATAAGAGTGTATTAGGATTATTTAAGCAGCTCTATATAAAAAGATATAAATAAATTTGGCCAACTTTTATGGGCGATCAAACGATTTTATAGATGAGGTGGGACACGGTGCAACAACGAAAATGTTTAACATGTTATTTATGTTTTTGGATGCATCCAATTTTTATAATGCTATTTTGGATTATCGTTAGTTTAATAGGACGAAAGTAGTCACTTTTTCTTATCATCAATGTGTGAAATATTTCATAGAAGATCAAGTTAGATTATTATATGAAGTCATTAAGTGGAAAGATATTTTTAGTTATTTTATATTTACTTCGATAGATGAAAATTATATAATCTATTAAAGCATGAATTAAAATATACTGTAAAAATATTTTGATGCAAAGTGCTGAAGAAATTGACGATCCACGAGAAGCATGCAGCTAACTAAGCCTTTAGATTAAAACATTAATGTATAAATTTGTGATGGAAAAATTTTGATGGTAGGAAACCAGTTAAGTTAAAAAAAATATAATGAATTGGTAAATTATTTGAAACAAAACTTTGATGTTTTTTAATTGGAGTATATCTGATTTTACATGCGTTAACAAGTCAATTATATGTCATGAGTTAGATATAGATAAGAGGATAAGACTAATACGATACAAAAAGATAATTATTTCTAGATACGTTTGAAGCAATGATAAAGGAGTTATAAAGTTTACTTAAGGTTGGGAACAAAGGAGAATAATGATATCCAACATGAGTTTCTAAACCGTTGTTGGTTAAAAATTAATATGGGCAATCAAGAATGTGTCGTGAGATTACATAGTATTAATTAGTTAGCGGATGCAACAACATGACATGAATTACTTTCATTAATATATGTCTATTAAAGATATAATGAAATTAAAATACATCCTAATGACGAGGAGAGCACAACCTTCTTGTAGAAAACGGGTTGTATTGTTATGAAGTAATGTCTTTTGGGTTAAAAATGTCGGGGAAACATATCAAAAGATCATCAATCATATTTTTTCTCCTCAATTGAGTAAAAACTTGGAATCTTACATCGACAACACGATAATAAAAAGTAATGATGAAGTATACATCTATTAGAATTATTCAAAACTTTCATTGTTAATCATGACACCACCAAAAAAGCATTGTTAATGATAAAAAAAAAGGTATTAAAGTTTATCATGCATAGTTAAAAGCATTGTTAATCATGACGCCGATAAACAATAAGATATGCTTAAATCCTATCAACATTAGAACATGGGGAATCTTAGCTTGACTTCAACTATCGATTTTGATAAGTAAAAGCCTACGCAAAGCACTTTCAATGGAATTGCGCTAAAAATCAAGAAATAAGACCAATTCTCAAATATATTATTCCATTATTAAGCTAAAAGTCCAGAGCATTTACAAATGAAATCAAATCATTTATTTATACTAATAATTGGATTATATTTTATGGATAAACGTCCGAGTTTTTATGGCTACGTGATATTCATATATTAATTTTTTTTGTATGAATGACTATATTAAATAGTTTATTATGTTAAGAAACAAAGAGAGAAATGAAAGAAGTAGCCTCCAAGAATCGGCTAGGGTATATTATTTAGAAAACGTTCGTATTACATAGAACATATGCTTATATTTATAGATAAATTAAAGGGCTAATGGGCTTGGGCCCTTATATCTCTAACACCCTCTCACAAACTCACAATGAAATAATAATAAGCATTGAGACTTTTTCACAAATAAAACGAAATCGCGTTATTGACTGAGCCTTTGTGAAAATAATCACCAACCTACAAAGCTGATGGAACATGTGGAAGCGAGATAGTGTTAATTTGAAGATGATGCTGAGTGCAGTGAAAACCTATTTCAATGTACTTCGTCTGCTCATAAAAAATGAATTCTTTGCTATTAGCATGACGCTTTTGTTATCACAATGTAAAGAAGGAGGCTTAGTAACATAAACACCCATATTTGCAAGAAGTCATCGTAACAAAACAATCTCACATGTAGTAAAATCCATAGCACAGTACTTAACATATAACATACAGCAAAAAACTCTTAGTTATTATAATGTTATCTCCTTACTACTTCATACCTCATCGAGTATTCTATATTCTAAAAGAACCGGTAGGCCTCGGTTAACTAGGTAAGCCGATGTGTTAACCGCTTTTACTCAAAACTACTTTGGTACACTTGATTGTATATAAATGTTTTTGGTTCTTTCTTTCAATGTTTTATTCATACACTTGACAATACCAGTCTTTCTTTCTTTGGCCATCTGCCACTCATCTAAAAACTGACTGTTTTTTGTTTTCCAAGTATGCAATATTTGCACATGTCTATATCGATAGACTTAAGACCTGGAAGCTTTCTCTTCTTGTACATAATTTTCATACTTCTCTCACTCATGTGGCCAAGCCTCTGCAATATATAATCTTCAATCAGCATATTCCGAAACCGAAAAACTACACCATCAAACGTTTTTAGTCTTACCTTTATTTCGTATGTTATCGTTGCTCCCACTCAAATCCGACCTCATTTGGATCCCTAACAAACTTGTAGTTCTGATACTAGTTATGGGGAAAATACTAAAATACCGAATTGATACTTCAACCTTCCAATATCATCTATATCTGAACTTGCTACTAACATATCATCAACATAGAGTAGCAAAATGATATAACTGAACTTACATCTTTTGAATTAGCAACATTTGTCATCATTCCACTTCTGGAAACTCTCTTTATGCATAAAAATGTAAATTTATTGTATCACTATCTCAGGGTTTTGTTTAGACGATACAAACTTTTATTGAGTCTGCATACCATGTTTTTTCATTATTTTAAGAAACCTTTTTGTGGATATATATATCTCATAATCCAAGCTTATGTAAAAAAATACAGTCTTCACGTCTAAATGTTCATGATAAAGGTCTTTATTGGTAAAAATATCAGTGTAATCAATTCCTTCCTTTTGTAGGAACCCTTTGACAACTATTTGGGCTTTATAATCTTTCACCCTAATATGGAAATAGATTTTTAAAGCATCTAAATTGTAAATAATGTAAATGTAGGGGTTTTATTCTAATTAATATAAGTTTTGTCCTTAATTCGTGACTGGTGTAAGTGTTAGGGGATATTTGTAACTTTGTATAATTTATAGGGACTAAACAGCAATTAGTCCATTTTTTGTAACAGATGTAGTTTGAGACTAAGTCTTGGCTACTCTATATAAAGGACCAGACTACTCTAATAAAGGGGTTGAACCCTTTTACTTTGAAACTCAATTGTACTTGTGTTTTTCTCTCTAAAAACTCCCAAGCTCTTTCTCTCTCTAGAATACACTCTTGATACTTTACCAAGGCAAAACAATAACTCATCAAATTGGCGACTCCACTGGGGACGTAAAATCAGTTCTTTTATTTCGTTCGAAATTTTGATACAATCTAGTTGTGTTTTTTGGTTAAAATTCATACGATGAATCCTGAAAACAATCCTACGCTTTCATCGGTAATGCTGAAAAAATTGATGGAAATAGAACTGATGGATCGTCTCTGATCCGAGCTCAATCTGATATTGAAGCGCGAATAAATCAACTTCTAGATAAAATAAATACTTGGAATGAGAAATATGAATGAAGAGAGCAAGAAATACTCTCCGCAAGGATCAGATCTGGGTTTAGACAGGAAGTAGAAAAGACTGAGGTGGAAGGTCACTCAGATCAATCTTTTGAGGATCGTCGCGCTAAGTCTGAACACAAACAAGGCATGTTTTGTGGCTCATAAAGAGTGATATTCGTCTCGAAAGGAGAAAAAAGATAAACATAAATTAACGACTTCTAATGACGAGGAGGTCAAAAGCTCAGTCTTGGGTTTTAAGAGGTATAGAGGTTCTTTAAGAAGAGAATCTGATAGAGATTATTTGAGGAAGTATAAAAAGGAAAGCAAATCTAAGAATGATCCTCGTTCAACTTGGAATGAGGGAAATCCTTCCAACCAGTATGCAGAAACTAATAGGAATTTATACGTCACAATGGGAACTAATGATCAATTTGTCCAAGGAGTTGACTGGAGAAACTCTCCGTTGATAGATGAAACTCGATCTACGGCGCTTCCGAAGTGTTTTGACATTTCAAAGGTTGAAAAGTTTGATGGGATGCAGGATCCCGATGACCACATCGAACAATTCAAGAATTATATGATGAATTTCGAAGATGACGACCGGCTTGTGTGTTGATCATTTTCACACAATTTTAAGGGAACAACTCTCAAGTGGTACAAACGGATTCTGAGGAATTCTATATCAAATTTCAGAGATTTCTATACTGTTTTCCGAAGGAAGTTTGTGGGAAGTAAAGAGATGAGGGAAAATGGTGCTAAAACTATTCAGTGCAAACAGGCACCGGGAGAAAAGTTAAAAGATTATACCAAGAGGTTTGTGTTGACCAAGGCTAGTTTGGACAACTATGAGGAAAATATGGCAATGGCAGCTTTTCGCCAAGGCTTTTTGCCCGCGGATTTAGCTAATGAAACAACAAAGAGAAAGGCCTTAACTTCTAGAGCTTTGATGGCTCAAGTTGATGATCAGATCAAGGTGGAGGAGTCGAGTAGAGTCTGGGGTGGACCAGCTAACATTACGAAGAATTCGGGGCAGACAGCCAATAATCAGGGGCAGCCCTTTAATGGTTTTAATAATGGTAATGGTAATCAGCAATCGAGGCAGAAGAACAAAAATTTGCCTCCTCAGAGTGGTGGATATTTAAACCATGATCCATCTAATACTTACAATAGGCCTATACCAAATACATGGGTCAAGCTTGTGTATTATGCTGATCTGACAAAGAATATTTCTGTTATTTGGGATAAGACCAAGAATTCTGTCAATTTCAGGAAGCCGGCTCCCATCAGTAGACCAATGGAAGAGAGGAATAATAAATTTTGTAGATATCATGATGATATTGGACATAATAGAAATGATTGTATTGCTCTGAAGAAAGAAATCCAATATTTGATTGAGAATAGAAAGCTCCTGACTTATGTGAAGTCACATGGGAGTGCATCAAAGAATAATGGCGCATGTTGACTTTATCATAGTAACATCTTTTCAGATCATAGTAACATCATTGTACCCAATATATATATATATATATATATATATTCCTGATAACGACAATATAATTCCTAGACATAACAATAGATATATAAGAGACCTTGATCGCAACAATAGTTTTGAAACAAGTCTTAAAATCAGTAATGTAACTCCTAATTCCAATAAGGCTATTGATGATCCTGACCAAACTCAAATTGCACCCCATAATCCTCATTCGATCCTAAAATATGCAACACAAGTTCCTGACCCAAGCAAAAAATAATAAAGCTCTAGCATGAACTATTTTGCAACTTAGAAATTAACATTATTTTTTGGTAATTTGGTGGAGCAATTGTCGAGATATGGGAAATTTCTCAATCATATCCATTCTCACAAACGTTTATTCAGTGAGAATAAAGACTACAATTATTTCTCTTTAAATGAACTGATAGATATCTAGTATACCTAAAAAGCATAATAAAATATGTATTGATTAAAGTTGACAACTTTATATTTATGGTAGATTTTATTATTTTAGAAACGAATGAAAATAGTCTTATTCCATTGATACTAGGTAGACCATTTATGGTAACTAATAGAACATTTATTGATGTTAAAGCTGAGAAATTAATCATACGCGTACGGGATGAGATAATCAAATTTTAAATATTAGATTCTTTGAAATTACTTAAGAATGATAAGGCTTATATGTTTCATGTTGTAGATGAATTGGTTGATAAGTGCATGTATGAAATGTTTCCTCAATTTGCTTTCAAAAATTCTATATTTCATGCTAGACTAGATAAACATAAAATCAAAATTGAAGAGGTAAGATAATGTGATATGGGTTTATATAATCTACCAGTTCAATCTTTAAATGTTCATAAATTAGAATTGAAATCACCAAAATTTGAAGTATCTAAATTAGAATTAAAACATTTACCTTCACACTTTCATTATGTTTTCAAGAGGAACCTAGTGAATTTACTGTGATTATTAATTGCTCGTTGAGTGATGCAGATACATAAAGTTTTTTTAAGTGTGTTGAGAGAATACAAATAAATCGTTGGATAGACGATTGTGTACATAAAGGGAATAAATCATTCTCTATGTCAGCACAAAATACTAATAGAGGAAGTTTAAAAGTCGAATGTTTAACCTAAAAGGAAATTAAATCCAACAGTAACAAGAAATAATGTTAAAAGAGGTGTCGAAACTATAAGATGCAA
Organism: Limnanthes douglasii subsp. nivea; assembly: GCA_036936605.1. Classification (NCBI taxonomy): domain Eukaryota; kingdom Viridiplantae; phylum Streptophyta; class Magnoliopsida; order Brassicales; family Limnanthaceae; genus Limnanthes; species Limnanthes douglasii. Next base: position 247,041,571 of record JAUPFV010000001.1, on the reverse strand, counting down.
GAATCATATATTTTATCTCAAACAATACATGGATAAGTCTGATACATATAGTACCAAATAAAAGAGGGACGAAAACTATCGAGAATGATAAATATGAGTTGATACTAACTAGAACAATGATTAGGTGTAAAGTATGTATTAGTTATATACGTTTGAATGATACAACATGTAAATATTATTTTTGACTATGATACATTAATCAAATGTTGGACCGATTAGTTGGTCATGCATTCTATTGTTTTTATAGTTACTCTAGCTACAACAAGATGTCTATCCGATCAGAGGTTCAAAATAATATTATAATTACTTGTTCACATGGTATTGTTTCCCTACATGAGGATGTGATTCGGTTTGTGGAATGCTCCTGCGACTTTTTAGTGATGTATAATGTCTACTCTTTCATAAATGGTTGAAAAATCCATGAAAGTTTTCATGGATAAAAATTTTGTCATTTTCGCTTCTTCTGATAATTTTTTGGCTAATTTATCTCTTGTGTTACAACGATATGTAGATATTGGTCTTGTTCTCAACCAGAAGAATTTTCATTTTATGGTAAAGGATGGGAGTGTATTGGGACATCACATTTCAGAAAAAAGGATAAAGGTAAATAAACTAAAGTTTAAGTTATCAAAAAATTACCACCACATGTTTTGGTAAAGGGAATCCATAGTTTTATCAGTCATACGAGTTCTTATACACAATTCATTAATGATTTTTAAAAATGCCAAAACCTCTCTATGATTTATTGTTGAAAGATGGTATATTTTTATTTTTTTCTTTGCGTCTAGATTCAATTAATTTGATAAAATCTAAGTTGATCAATTTATTTATTATTTCACCTCCTAAATGGACCTTACCATTTGAATTGATGTGTGATGCTAATAATTATAAGATTAAGGCTGTCTTTGGATAGAGAAAAAATAAAGTAGTTCATATTATACATTATGCTAGCGGATCCACCCAAACATGAACGATCTAGCGAAAACAATGAATTTTGTTATCTTAAGAAATACTAGTGGGATGATCCTTACTTATACAAGAAATGTGGCGACCAAATTGTTAGACAGTATGTACCAAAGGAAAATGCATGTGAGATACTACATTTATGTCACTATTTAGAGATTGGGGGTCATTTTTTCATAACAAAAAAACAACAAGGTTTTATTATATTGTTTATTTGTTTTACTTTATACAAAGATACTTTTAAATATGTTATGGAATGTGATAGATTCTAAAGAGTGGGTAACATATATGGAATAAACGAAATATCATTGAAAAATTCTATAGAGGTAGAGTTGTTCGGTATATGGAGAATCGATTTTGTGAGATCTTTCTCATAATATTTCAATAACAAGTATATCCTAGTTGTAGTTGATTGCAACTTTGAATGGTTTGAGGAAGTTTTCTTACCTGCTAATAGTGCGGGGATGGTAATTTTTTTTTTTAAATAAGAATATATTTTCATGATTCAATACCCTAAGAGAAACTATTAGTGATAAAAGATAATATTTTTGCAATCATCAACTAAATATTTTGATAGAAACATATAAAGTTATCTATAAAGTATCCACACCATATCATCCTCAAACCAATGGACAAATGAAGGTCTTAAATTTTGAATTGAAAGTGATCTTGGAAAAAACAGTAAGTAGTTATTGAAAATATTAGTCTTTGTAGAGTGGTCTACGAAAAATCTTATTATCTCCATGTAGAGTTGGAAATCATATTGAGTTACTATCATCACCTCAAACCACACTATAACGGGATTGTTAACAAAGATCGCATCTCAAGCTATCCCCAAGATTTAATTTAGTGATAAAAAAAGTCGAGTTACAGACCGAAAACACAGTGCTAATTTTGGGAGGTAACCCAATATAAGTTTTTACGTCTAATTTAATTTAATTTATTCACTTTTTTAAGTTTTTTTAAATCGATAAATAGTGTTTTATGGGAAAACACTCTTAACTGTCAATATTTACTTTTGAAGGTATTGTTCACTCCAGAAAGTATTATTCACTTTCGTTAAAAAAATATTTATCACCTCGAATGTTCACTTTTACTATTTATTTCAAACAAAACACCTTACATTATTCATTTTTTCAATAATAATGTCTATTAAATGAAATTATTATTATTTTTATATGTTATTTATTTTTAATTTTATTAACATGTTGATGATTTATTTTTATCTGTTATTTATTTTTAATTTTATTAACATGTTGATTATTTATTTTTAAATTTTATAGTGTTTCTATCATTTGATATATTTTTTACTTGTCTTATGGAGAATCAACTAACTTTTACAATTTCACTCAAATCTCACTATTTTGATCCAAGATATATCTATCACATACCATTATTCTTTAATCATATTTATTATGTTCTTAATATTCACGAATATATTGGAATTTAACTATGGGTAGTGATATCACAAAATATTATTTTTTTATCGACTAATATTATTTTTATATATTTTGATAGCTTAATAATTAATTCAAACTAATGAACTGATTGTTATGCATAAAAAATTAATAATTATGAGGCATTCAATGGGTGAACTCTCCCATTTGTGTGTGTGGGACAGTTATAAATGTCGATGGTCCATCTAATGTTGATGTGTGTGCCAAGGAAGTTAAAAGAAGTAAGAATTATGTATATTGTTGTTGCAAATAATAAGTACAGAAAATTATCTTTGACTCGACAAGATGTGCTACAATTGCAGATGTCTCAAGAGATGGATACTATAATTAAAGGTGAGAATTAAGGCATGAGCAGCATGAATCTAATATTTTGAAAACTCAAAGAGATGAAGAATAATGTATTATGCTATAACAGTTCTCTCAGATGTTGCCACTACGAATAAAATAAGTTTATAAGAAAATGAAAATCAATATGAAATAACTGTTTGAATACAGGTTACCTAATATAATGGATATAAATATATTGATTATGATGAATTATCTATTAATGAAGTGAGAAGGAAAAATATGGACTAATTGTTGTATGTTAGGGGACCTTTAAAACAATAAGGTTAGCCTTTTATTCATTAGTACAATCTACTATGTATCAAAGTCTCATAAAATTTTGATCTTTATAGAATAAAAACGTATGATGGGACTAAAGATCTCAAACATCATTTCGAATAATGAAAAACTATGATATTTGGATTTTATCCCGATGTCACTCTTCCTTATATAAAATTTTCTATGAATTCCTTATATAAAATTTTCTATGAATTATAGAGATTATAATTTGTTTGTCGATCAATTTCTAGTCTTGGAGAATTGTGGACTTCTTTCAATAGTAAAACAGGAAAATAAATAAAGATAAATATTATATTATGACACGGTACCAAAATCAAGGTGACACTTAGAGAAACTATGCACAAAGGTTTGTATGTAAAATGAATAGCTTGAATGAATGTATAGAATATGCAGAGATTGGGGCTTTTAAATTAGCCCTCCCAATAGGTAGCAAATTATTTGAAGACTTCATTACGTTTCCAATGGATAATATGAGATATTTGTTATGAATATATTGAGTTTTACTTATTAAAATGTTAGAATACATGGTAAGATCGCGTGATAGAAACTTTAATGACAAGCAAAGATCAAGGGAGGTCATCAATATGCAAAATGAAAAGGTTTTTTTCATGACAATCCAAACACAATTTTTAATCCTTGTACAACAAGAGATAAGGTGAATTATTTATCTTTGTGAGTTATGTTTTCTCTAAAAAAATGAAACATCTTGGAGGTATGATTGTTCTTATCATTATGATCACGAGCAAGCAACAAGAAGTTTTTTTCATTTGTAATATAAGATTCGAAGTTTGATTTATAATGGTGAATTTATTGAGTTCATAAATATATTAAAGGGGAGAAAATATAAGAGATTGATAGAAATAATAGTCCAAGATAAAAAAAAAAAAGTGACAGTTAAGTGATTTGGACTGTTTCTAGAGGAGATACTTTCGCAAGAGCGTCTCGGTTATCAAGAAAACGATATAAGAAAGATTTTGAAATGCCACTGATAGATAAATCACAATTATACATTAATAGATACCATACTCCACCATTAAATTTACTGATGATCTGCAAAGATTAGACATTCCTCATAATGATGTTTCATTGGTCAGAGTTGAAATGGCTAGAGTAATTATTAGACGAGTTATTTTTCACACATGCAG